>CM052546.1:21393257-21429053 GCA_028533065.1 Trachops cirrhosus
CCCTATGATTCAGGTATTGGAACATTTCAGGTTGTCTCAGAGAATCCTCAGTCTCTCTTCATTTTTTTGGATTCTTCTTTCTTCGTTCTGATCCAGTTGGATGTTTATTTCTTCCTTTTGTTCCAAATTGTTGCTTTGAATCCTTGTTTCCCTCTTGTCACTATTGGTTCCCTGAATATTTTGCTTTCTTTCATTTTGGGTATCTTTTATTTGTTCTTTCATTTTTCAACCAAGCTCAATCAGTTCTGTGAGCATTTTGATTACCAGGGCTTTAAATTCTCCACCAAATATGTTGGTAATCTCCTCATCGCTTAGTTGTCTTTCTGAAGTTTTGCTGTGTTCTTTCATTTGGGTCATATTTCTTTGTCTTGGCGCAGCTGATAGGTTGTAAGGGGGTGGGGCCTCTATGTATTCACGCAGGCAGGCAACTCTCTTTGCTGTTCTGTGCTGCCTGTGGGGGGAGGGGCCAAAGAGGGAACAACGCAGCTCCCCTGCTCCTCTCTAGCGCACTTTCCAACAGACTCTCATGTCAGACTGGAAGTATCTCCCACCGGGGCAACCCCAGCCTTAGCCCACAGTCAGCTCTGAGTCTCAGTTTTCCCCTTAAGCCAGTCCCTCCAGCGTAGCTCAGTCGAGCTTGGCAGTCAACCCCGCCCCTCAGCCGCCTTGCTGTGGTTTTTCTGAGTTGGTCAGCATGGTTTGCCTTACCCGTATGGTTGTTCTGGTTGATTTTTTCTTTAATTCCTTGGTTGTTGGAGTTCCACGCAGTTTGATTTTCTGGCAATTTTGGTTGTTTATTGATTTTAGATTGGTTGTTATCCTCCTTTTGGTTGTGCAAGGAAGCGAAGGGTTTCTACCTACACATCCATCTTGGCGGGAACTCGGCTATGCAGTATTTTAATCATACAGATACACCATAATTTATTTAATGCATAACATATGGTTAGTCATTTTGGTGACTAACACCAAAATGCCCTTTATATTGCCCTTTTTTGCAACATAAATAATATTGATCCTCCTAATCTTATTTGACTAGATACATTCTTGGAAGCAGAATTGCTGGGTCCTTGAGAAAATGCTCAAAGAAGAGATTTAACTTCCTAATTGGGCTCCTTAATCTTTTTTTTAAATTGTTTTGCAGTTTGACAAGTGTCTTAGACCATTTGGAAGACTACAGCAAAGCACCATGGACTGGTGGCTTATAAACAACGGGCATTTGTTTTCCATGCTTCTGGAGGCTGGAAGTCTGAGCTCAGAGTGACAGCATGGTCAGGTAAGGACCCTCTTCTGGGTCGCAGGCTTCCTGTCATGTCCTCTCATGGTGGAAGGGAGGACCTGGCCCTCTGGGGCCTCTTTAATAAGGGCACTGATCCCCTTTATGAAGGCTCTGCCCTCATGATCTCATCGACTCTCAAAGGCCCTACCTGCTCATTCTACCACCTTGGGAATTGGGTTTTTCATAGATAAATTTGTGGGGAATGCAAACATTCGGACCATAGCAACAAGTTATGTCAAGATGGGATGGGGTGGAATGAAAAGGTCCTCAGCCATAGAGAATGTACAATGGGAGTATGAGAGTTAGCAGTGGTGCCTGTGGAGGGAGGCTTTCAGGCCCTAAGTAGACCTACAGTAGAATGGGAATGTTAGTGAAGGGCAGGTGCAGACGAACAGAACACAGGGTCCGGGCTGATCAAGGCCCACACTCTTGGAAGCAAGGGACTTCTACAGCTCACATGTGAGAAGGTTATAACAATCCTCAGTTCTTTGACCATAGGAATAACCCTGTTGATGTCTGCCCAGCTGCCCAAAACATCCATCTATACATGCGCCCAGGCATTGGCTTGCTTGCTAAGCTTCTTCCTACTAACCGCACAATCTCTGCATACACATACACTTCAGAATATTTTGACCATTTGTTGTGCTGATGACTCTTGGGACTGGAAACATGGAAACGCACATTGCCTGAGTGAGCACAGGCAGCTTTGTGGCCATGTGGGTCCCTGGCCACTTGAATTTCCCACTTACTTGCATACTGGCTGGTATGTGGTAGTTCTATCTTCTTGAATGGTACCCTGCAAAACAATAGCACCCCCAAGTTACTGCTGGAAAATACTTTTTAAAGTGTCATATTTTTCTCCCTATAATATTTGTCTTATTGTGGACTTCTCAGAGATAAAGTTCTAAATGCAAGTAGTTTATTAGAAGGTGAAAGGAAATGGGCAGGTCAGAGGTAAGTAATGCAGGGAAGAAGGTAGCCAGTAAAGGGTGTTGTATTAGTCCAAAGGCACAGTGGATGACTGGGACTTAGCTCCTGGAGAAACTCTGAAATGTGATTCAAAAGCTCGGCCTCAGAACTATCTTGGCCTGAAAAGCAGACACTTACTGGGAATAGACATGCATGAGATTTAGGGGGCAAACATCTGTAAAAGGGTAAAGGGAGTAGGTGCAGGAGCTGGAAGGGAGAACCTCAGACCACATGGAAGGTCTGATGCTTGTGAAAGGAGAGAGGGAAAGAGGACAGTGCAGGAAGAGCCTCAGACCTCAGCACAGTCCTGAAAAGTCTCAGCCAGGCCAACAGATAGTCCCCAAGCAAAGAAGCCCATACAGGCAGAAATGGGCTTGCACTGGCATCCTGCTGTGGCCACACATTGGCTGGGAGAAGTCCAGGCAGAGTGGCCTTGACTGTGGACATAGTTTTCCTCTGCACTGCTGGCCACTCCCTCTCAGCTCCTTTGTTGGTTTATCTTTCTTTTCCAGATCTCTAATCTCCGGGTCTCCGCTTCTTCTTTTCCATATATACTCAATAAGTTCTCTGCGAGTGTGAGGGCTTTAAATATCATTTATATGCTTGTGATTTCCAAACTTATATCTCCAGTGCTGACCTCCCCTCTGAGCTCTCTGCTCACATATCTAACTGCCTATTTGGATGCCTAATAGGCATCCCAAAGTTAATAAGTCCAAAATAGACCCAAAACACAACTTCATATATTGTTCTTATTTATGCTTTTAATTTTTTCTCCTCTATCTGAATGTAAGCTTCAATAAACATAGGGATTTTTTTTGTCTCTTATCATGCCCTATCCCCAAGAACAGCACATAGTAGTTTATATATATAAAGGATAGTCCCTAATCCCTGGGATAGACAAACTTTTGTGAGATGGACCACAGTCTGGGCTAAAGCTGTAAAATCTCAGCATTACCAAAAGGGCTTATGAGCTAAGCTAATGGGCTCAGACAATTCTTATTCAGGGAGGAATAATGAAGAGGTGGTGCAAAACCCAGAGGCAGTAAAGAGTTTAGTGCTTTAGAAAACACACACTAACTTGAAAGAGATAATGAAACCACCATCCTAACAGAGGAAAGTCCAATGAGCACAATTAAACCCAACAGCACCAATGCATTGCACTGAAGGCCTCATATCAATCATTGCACATAATCGTTACAACAGTTGTACCAAACACCAACTTTATCTCTCTTTTACAGCTGAGGAAACTGCGGCTCTGAGAACTTAGGACATTTTCTTAAACAAAAGGATCTGGGATTCAAACCCGGATTTATCTGATCCCAGATTTCTTTTTCTTCTCATGCTGTCCTCTTAGATGTAGAGGAAAATTCAGAGGACTCATCTGAAACATTTTTAAGCTCTGCAAATGAGGCTTGGTCCATTCACTATGAAATAATTTCCATCGTGTTGTGTGGCACTTAGGTTATGTAAGGCAAGACGGGACCAAGGAAAAAAAAGTGGGTCTTGGGACACAGAAATGTGGGTGCTGGAAGAAGGCTTGGATGAACTGAATGTGGATTTCAGCGCCCCTTTGCCTGACAGTCCCATCTGAAAACACGTGTTACAGCAGATCTCCCAGTGCTCCTTCATCCCCTCTCATCTCTCTGTGCCCTTCTCGTGGACACCAGCCTGTCTCCAACGGCCAGGCTGCCATAAAAGGGGGGGACCAGAGTGCCTGGTAATGGTGATCCTGGTGGACTGCACCCATTGTGCAGGGAGGCCGAGTTCGTTGAGGTGTGAGGGATGTCCATTGATTTAGCCACCTGGAGGTTTTTGGTGGCCTGGAGGAGAGCATTTGGGTGAAGCGGTGGAGGCCAAAATTGTTTTGCAGTGGGTTGTGGAGAGAGTGAGAGGAAAGAACACAGAGAGAGCAACGCACACAATGTGTGTGGGCGATTTGATAATGGCCTTCACCATGAGAAAAAGAAGTCACAGCTCAAATGACATGTTTTTCTGTAGTGAACAGATATTTTCATGAGCACACTTAGTGTACTGGACTCTCAGAGAGGAGCAGCATAGTGACTGCTGAGTGAGGAATCCCAAAATCTGTGTGGCAGGCCCAGCTTGAAATCCTACTACTAGCTGTGTGTTTCTGAGCAAGTCATTTTCCATAATTAATCCCTTGTCTATACAGTGCTGGTCCTTCTAGCTGTGATTCAGCCATTTCCCTTTCCAAAGAAATTAATTTGAATTTCCTTAAATAAAACCTAATTTTCTTCTTTTCTTCTCATAGTGCATAATACATGTTTCTTTATTGCCAATATCTTTCAAGAATGGATTTTTAAGCGTTCAGGTCCTTCTCTTTCAGTTCTTTACCTGCTCACAAAGTCATTTCTACAACGGCTTTAGAGAACTTGATGAGCTGACCCCGTCTGGATATAACCCATCAGTTATCATTACTTGGTGTCTGTGGTCTTGTCAGGATGCTGCAGCCACAGGACGGTTTTTCATTCATGCCGCCAGTAACTCATTGTGATGTAAGTGTTGACACTGGGACTAAAGTTGAAATGATCATGTCCTGTGTTGTGTTCAGTTAGAAAATTTGCCCGTATTTGGAAAATATCCTATATTAAGAGGAAGTTTTTTTAAAAGAATGCATACTGCTTTGTGTCTGTTTTCAACTGTGCACAAGTGTTTGAAAATTTGACCAGTGTTATGTGTATTTATTTTAAAGTAAACATGTTTTAGCATAACATAAAGTTGGGTAGGGCATGGTCTTTGGACTAGGACCACCCTATTTTCCATCTTGGTTCTGCTTATGTTAGACCTTCTGCTGGCTACTAGGCATCTCTAAGCTTCCTATTCCTTTGCTGTAAAACAAGAGATTCCGAGTCTTATTAAGAATAAAGAAAATATGTTTATAAAGTGTTATACACAGTCTGTGAAATTAAGTAACTGTTCAGAAGTTTATTATTACAGTGACCATGCAGCTCACAGTCTTAAAAGGATAAAAATGTGACATGGTGCATTTCCTCAAGGAATGTGTACTCCAGTAACAGCATCTGATATATACTTAGAGTACAAGGGAACTCATAAGAGCTCTTTAGCAATACAAAAGCAGAGGACTATGGAGATACACAGAGGGAAGGAGTCCTTCCAATATGGGATCTTAGGGAAGGCTTCATGGTGAGTATGATACTCTTCAGTGTCAGGGTTTTGTCTGGTGGGGAAGGCGGGTGAGGGGGGTGGAGAATCAAGAGGAGGGAGAAAAGGAATGGCTTTCCAGGCCGAGGGAGCAGCTGGAGCAGCTGCAGCAAGGACTGATGAATAATTCCACATAGCTGCAGCAGAGTGTGAATGGAGTGTTGAATTGGGAGGTGAGATTGGCAGGTGTATTGGGGGTAGAGGTAGGGAGATCGTTGGAAGATTTTTAAAAGCCATGCTACAGTGTTTGCATTTTTTTATAAGCAGTGGTGGAAATAAAATTTTAGGCAATAGAATCACCCAGCCAGGACACTGAATAATAGATTCGAGGATGCAGGGGAACCTGGAAGTCATGTAGTCTTTGAGAGCAGTTCAGATGAGCCATAGGGAAAAAAACTGGTGGACACATTTGGAGTTAAAGGAGGAGCAGAAAAAGAGAGATACGTTTTAGAGGTAGACCAGAGAGGATATGGTGACCCTCTGGACACAGGCAGTGAGGGAGAGAGAAGTGTTAAAGCTGAAATCAAGTTTTCAAGATATGGAGCATTCGGGAAAAGGTTTGAAGACGAGTGTTGGTAGTTGGGGATAGACTAGGGGCTGAAATCTCTTGCCTATAGGGGCCAGGCAGGCCGGGTAGTGAATGAGGTGGGCGGGGTTGGGAAGGTGAGAGGGAGGGGTAGGGCAGTGGGGCCTGGCTGGTGGGGGCAGCCTCAATCAGCTTCAGCTGTTAGTACCGTGGAGGACTTCCTGTCTAATAGGATCTGATCTTTCAATTAACAGGAGAGACTGAATTTCAAATTTTAAAGTGATTTCCCCTCATTTATTTCTTTAGATTTGATTATTTTTAAATACTGTGTGTGTCAAACAAAGCAAGGGGCCAGGGTTGAAAACTTATGAAACATTTGTAATTTTCCTGATTGCCTGATAGTCTGATCCATAATCTGCCTAAATCACTGCTTATGTTTTCAATTAGCATTGACATGCACACTTCCAACTGCTTTAGGATGAGTATTATATATACTTAATGATTACTATTAGTTCCTGTCCCAAGTGAATGGCCCATTTTTGTCCATTTCCCCCAGTTTCTTGTGCAAGATCCTAATTTCAAGAGATCTTAAGAAGTAATCAATACATTCAAAATATGGAATCTGAAATAAATGGATGTTTTTTCAGACGGGGGATGTATGGGTGTGCATGATTGTTTGTGGGTTGTTTATGTAGTTCTGGGTAAAAGGGAAAGTGAGGACAATTGTGTTTTTGAATAGCTGCAACTGAACTTGTGGAGCTTGAAATGTAAGAGCATGAAGGAGGGGATTTTAAGAATCTAGGGAAAGGCACGAAGAAAGGAACAAATTCTGGGCAACAAGTTGATTTGTCAACCCAATCATAAAAAATCCTATACTTTCCATATGAGAGTGTGATAATAGGTCAGTTGATTTTATTTGAACCAACATCTTTTATGAAATACTGAGAAAAAATTCATTGGTGTTTGGTAGAATGGAGGTATTATTTGTAAAAATTCAAATAGATTTTTCAAATATAAGCATCCACATCACATCTGTGCAAAATTGATCTTTCTATTGCAAGCTTGATGTCATTGAAATAATGAAAAAATTGGGGTGGAAATATAATCTGCTAAGGTTTTGAAAAAAATAAGAGTGTGTATCTCATTACTGAGAGAAAGCTAATGGCAGAGAGCAGGTTCTGAGGCATATTTCTGAAAGTAAAATGGATCAATTAATTCTCTTCCCAATCCTTTCATCTTCCCAATGTGTTATGCATCTTACAGCTGGTTGCCTGGTAACCTGGTGATTATTAGGGACAATCATATCAACATTGACTGTGCATGTGATCCTCTCTCTCTTCTTAAGCTGAGGTGGCACTCAGGTCTAAGATGAAAGGCTTTCTTGGTGCAGGCAAAGAACGCTGGACATCTGGTGATTATCCCATCTCTATCACATGCTGACTGTGGCTCGTGGGAAAGTCATTTGACCTCAGCCAGCCTCAGTTTCCTCATCTGTACAATGGAGGTAGCCTTAGCACCTACCTCTCAAAGTTGTTGCAAATCTTATGTAAGATCATGTATGTAAAATGTACAAATACAAGATACACTGTTCTTTAATATTAACAGCTCTATTATTGCTACTACTAAATTGAACAGGGCTTGCTGTTTTCAGAGGCCAATTGGAAAAACTGAAGTTTTATGTTACTAAGCTGTTAAATAGCTAATGATGATGCTTTATGAATCAGGCAGAGTTCTTTAGTTGAAATGAAAGAAACTGACTCTGGCCAATGAAAGGCAAAAGGCACTTATTGAAAGGATATCTATGGTGTACTTACTCAGTGGGTGGCTCGAGTTCTTTATTTCCATCTACTGGAAAATCGACCTAGAGTACTGTTTTTGTTAGAGTAGACACTGCTCACATCTGTCTTAAGACTGTCCTTGTAGTTTCAGAAATCTGTGTCGTCTGCAAGTGCGTGGTGCCCCTAGGATTCAGATATTCCCAGCCTGCACAACGGCACGGCTTCCGGCACACCTCCCGAGGCCTCACAGTGCGGTGGAGGTCTTCTCCACTCCGTGGGGACGGTGGCATGAAGGACGGCCCTTGGCCCCTGCAGAGCTAGTCCTGTGCACAACTGCTGGGGAATATCACTCTGAAAGGAGCACCAAGACGTATTTCTCCTGATGTGCAGTTTTCTTTTTGCCATTTCTTTAATTTTATGGGCTCTGCACTGACGGGACGTACACCGTACATACGTCTGCAGTGAACTTTCCACGATGCCGCTAATGCTCTTAATGGAAGCTGCAGGACATGGTGGCCAGGGTTGATGTTGGCAGGCAGGGTTTAAGTAAGAGTGCTACACTCATTGCCTGAATTTGTTTTAGATTGAGGAAGTGTTTCTGTGGAATTGCTTTATTTATTAACTCAACAAATTATGAATATAAATATTCCAGACACCAGCTAGACATTGGGGGTAATGTGAGCAAGATCAGTACAATTGTTACCCTTACTGACTTTGTACTGTAAAGGAAAAGATAGACCCTCAAATAAACCATAACAATCAGATGTCACAAATTCTTTGACAGAGCAAGTATAGCCATTTATGGAAACAAGCAGAAAGAACACCTAGTCTGAGGGTTCTGGGAAGATAGCATCATCTTGCTTTTGACTTGGCTCTGTCCTTCTGTAATGAAGTCAGTGGCTTTTGGCCCCATGCTTTAACTGGGCACCGAAACCAGTGTTTGGTGAAAGCCATTAGGGAGCTCACACAGGAGCATCACTGCCCTTGTTTCCACCCTAAGCTTCAGATCAGTGTTACAGGAGGGTGGATGAGAGTAGGAAACAGATGTGACAGGGAAAGCATATGTCCTTGTGTCCTTATTATAGGAAGAGATAGACAGACATATCTGTATAGATAATTTTTCATGGATAACATAAAATTTTCAATTAAGATTTCAGTAGGCATTTAATACAGAACTCCCACATGATGTTTGTTTCATTTGTGTTGATCAACACATTTTTTCCTGGGGTGATAACCATAAACAACTTGCCTTGGCAGGAGGATGAGCACACACCTTACGCTCATGAATAAAAACCTGCTGGCAGAGGGCACTGAGGTGCCGAAGAGTTTCTGGTCAGGGACAGACATGTGGGTGGAAGGGGCGGGTGGGTTGTGGCAGTTAAGATTGCCATTTTAGCACTGGTGTCCCGGGGCACCAAGAATTTGACAGCCTGACGGATAGCAAGAGAGGAAGCCAAGCCAGTTAGGGGCGTCCTCCAGTTCATGGTTGGGAGCCAAGGATAATTTGTGGCTAACAGAGCAGGCAGATTCACAGTCCGCACACGCATGCTCACTCTGGAAGTGCTGGACGTGCGATTGTCTCGGAGGGCTCTCTGGCTAGCTTTGAACTTTAATCAGAGTGGCCAGTATGCCAACATCTCTTTTTAAAGTTCTTTTTAAAGTACTTACCTCACTTGAAAGAGTTAGCTATATATGTGGTAGTCGACTTTATTCTAGACAGAAGCCACTCGCACCTGTCACTCACACTGCCTAGAACACCCCGTCCTCACATTGTCTTATGGCTGATCTCTGTGTGTCCATCTGCTCTCAGCTTAAATGTCAGTTCTTCAGAAAGTCTGTCCTGAGCCCCTGTTTAAAAAGATTAGACTCAATAGCTTTCTGTCATATTACATTGTTTTATTGTCTTGTAGCATGTATCGCGTTGGGAATTTAATCTTAAGTTTCTGTAATTGCACTCTGCTTTATCATATGCATCCCTTTTCTGGTCTGGGAGCTCTTGGAGAATGAGGGTCTTCTCTGTGGCATTTACCGTTGGACCCTCAGAGTCTAGGCCAGTGTCTGGCACTCACCTCGCTCTGCTTCTTGAGGGCCAGGACAATGTCTCAGACAACTTCCAGTACCTGCTTCCCAGCACAGTAAGTGGGCATAGGTGATTCCCATGGATGTACAGATTTATTTAATGAGGATACAGCTAAGCTTTATAGAAGTAATTGATAGTGAACATTAACTGTGCACCTTGTTAGAAAACAGGGCTGGTTTTCTCTTAATCAACTCTTAAATTATTTAAAACCAGCTGGTATTTTTGTGTATTTGTGTGTTCAGCTTACGTTTGAGCACTGTTCTATGACAGGTTCTTTGAGGAGTGTAAAAGAATAGAAGTTGTCCTTGCCTTTCAGAATTTTATACTCTGTTTCAAAAAAAAGTTGATGAAATGCATTCTTCCTTGTAATCTTCGGAAATGGTGCCTTGCCATGTTCTTAGATAAATAATGTTTGTTGAAAGAATGAATAAGTGAATGAAAGTAAGAATCAATGAGTGAATAAGGAAGAGATGAATTAAGCAACAGGAATTAGACCCAGTCAGGTGTCAGAATTTTCGAGTCAGGGTGGGGACTTGACTGCATCCGATCTTTGAGTCATGAAGTAGACTGACTTTATTTTTCATCCAGTGGAGATCATGCACTGTTGCCCTGCGCTCCTACTATTGTTTCTTTCTTTGGTGGATTGTTCTCGATCTCTCCATGCCTGGAATGTTCCTTGCTCATAATCTTCATATGTTCAAAGTCCATGCACTGAAGTCAAACATCTTCATCTTAGTGAAACATTTTACTAACTCTGTTGCAGTAAGAAATTTCTCCTACTCTGAATTCCTAGGATGCTCTGTAGAGTTTTTGCCCTTTCTATCTTATATTACCATTTTTTATGCCTTACACATTTTTTGTGTCCAATCTTTCCTTTTAGATTCTCAGCTACTCAAGGGCAAGCTCCATTGCCGATTTATCTGAGTAGCCAACTTCCAGTAATTCATTCAGGAAGTACTTACGGAAGACCTATTACATGTCAGAAGCAATGCTAGTTTTGGAGAAACAGCTGTAAGCAACTGCCATCAACAAGGCAAACATTTCTTTGCCCTGCATTATGGGGTTTAATCATAGATCTTAGTATTAATGGTTTTTATTTACTGAGCACTTCAGCCAGTTTGATGAGATCATTATCTTAATGTACTCTAGTAAGTAAGGACACAGGTTTCAGATTCCACAGATGACGGTTCCACTCCTGGCTCCATAGCTTACTGGACAGGTGACGTTAGGCTGGTGATACAACCTGTTGAACTTTTGTCTCAGTTATTTATTAACACAAATATTATTGTGTGACAAACCACACCAAAAAAGATTAAAATAGAATTTGTCAAGCGTATGTGTCTGTGGGCTGACAGGGTGGCTGTCCTGGGTCAGCCTGGGTCAGACTAGGCTGACTTCACTTTGGCTAGCTCTGGTGTCTGGGATGAGCTGCTAAGTCTTCCGGGAGAATGGATCACACTGGGGGAGAGCCTCACCCGAGATTGCCCTTCTGTACACGTCTCTCTTTCTCCCTCAAGTGAGTCTGGACTTCTCAGCATGGTGATTTTGGTGTTCCAAAACAGCTGGTAGTCTAGGCTTGGATTTGCTGGTGTCACTTTGCATGTTCTGTTGGCCGAAGCAAGTTCCAAGGCCAGACCAGATTCACAGGGTAGGGATTCCATGTTTTGACGAGAATCATTGCAAAATCATCTAAACTGGGGTGTAGCTAGAGGAGAGAGTGAACAATTTTTGGCTGTTTCTGCACTCCATCTACTACAAACTCAGTCTGTAAAATAGAGATGATAATAATAGCTCCTACTTTATAGGTGAATTGTGAAAATTATATGAGATAATATGAAAAGAGCTGGAGATGTTACTTGGCACTTAAGGAAGGTAGGAAGTTTGTTAATATTATTATATCACTATTCCCACAACCAACCCTATGGAAGCATCATCCTCATCTTTCAAATGAAGAAACAGAGTTTATAAATCATCTGTCCCGATCATATAGTTAATTGTGGAGTCAGGATTCAAATCAAGATTTATTTCACTGTCAAACTTGTAGTACAGACTACCTAACTATTCATCATAACTGTTTTGTTTTTTCTGCACACATAATCAGACTACATTTCCCAGCCTTCCTTATTGTAGGTGTGATCCTGTGATTAGGTTCTAGCCCATAACAGGTGAACAGTGTTGCTCAGGAAGGAATAGTCCAGATCTCCAAATTTCCACATGCAAGAGAAATACCTGCAGATTACAAATGCTGATTTGGGATTTTAGTGAGCTAGAAATAAACTTTTATTGGGAATAGCTAATGAAGTGTTGGAGTTTGTTACAGCAATCAACATACTAACCACTACAGTTTAATTCTAACGAAGTAGCTATAACAAACTAATACTAGCAATTACAAATTGATACCAGTGGTAACAAACTAGCTAATAACAGCTAGTTGTTACTAGCTGTAACAAACTAACCAGTACAGAGTTTGATTTCTGAAACAGTATGCTATAAAACTTAGGAAGGTGGAGAGTTTCTAGGCAGCATTTTGCACACATTTTAGGCACTCTGACATTCATTGAAGAAATGAGAAGCTTCCAAACCACACACAGGCTTTCTGATCCTTTAAGACTGTGTACCATTTACACTTCATCTTTCCTCTCTGTCTGCGATTCCCCCTTTCCTTTCACTCAGAGAAACTTGTTTCTTTCTAGTGAACAGACTGATTTAGGGTTAATGTACATCCATCTGGGCCAGAAGATCAAATTCTCTGATTAGAGTACCATTATTAGAACCCATTTTATCTATGTGAACAAAAACAAATGACATTTTAAGGTAAAATGAAAAAAAATATTTAAGTAGTCTTTTCCACAAGTTGACAATGTTTGTTTTCAAGGCCCCTGCTGTCCAATTCCGAGGGCATTACCAAAGACTAGGGTCAGGGAAATTCTTAGAGGATTGTGAAAGTGGGTTTTAAGCACTATTTTTTGAAAAGAGAGAGAGTTAAATATAAAAGTGAAGCCAATCAGAAAGGTGAAAAAAAGCTAGTGAAAACAGATACAAATACTCCAACCTTACTTGAAACCAAAGGACATTAAATGTACCTTTCCATTGGCTCAGAAAGAGGAATCCATACTATTGGCATCATTATAGAAGCTCTGGTGAGACCATTAGGACTTTAAATATGACAACTCTATGAGGTATCTGCTGTTGACATCACTTAAAGAATTCACCCTCTGCTTAGAGGATCGTGGAATCAGAGAAAGGCAGACTATGTAAACCCAGAGTCGTGGAATAGGAAGTCTAGTTGCGTGCCTTAAAAGAGAACAATTAGCAGTACAGTGAAATAGAATCCAACGCCAAAAATATTGCCACTTCTACTCAGTAGCCTCAGTCTGAAGGAAAGACTAATGACATAGGTAACATTTAATGGGTACTTACTATGTGCCAAGCATTCTGAGTCAAACAAGAGAGAGGCAAATAATGAAAGTCAAGTTGAAATTAGAGATTTTGTGAATGCAAATCTTTTAAGGGTGTACCAGCTCTCAGGGAAGCTTGGAGTAGTGGAAGGAAACTAAACTTAGTCTTGGGTTGAGTGTTGGCTTTGGCAGGCATGCTAGCTCTCCAATCTTCTGCTGATTTTTTGTTACCAGGAAATAACAATAACCTTCACTGAGGGTCAATGAGATTTAAAAAAGCACTTTTTTAAGCTGTCACATGGAAGTCCCACAATCATATTTAAATTAATCTCTTACATTTATACACACTCATAATTATTTCATTTATAGTGGGGTCGGGCGGGAAGAAAGAGCACAACAGGGATTTGAGAGAACTGTAGCATGTCTGTGCAGGGGTCCTCATCTAGAGAAGCGCCCTGTACATCCCTGATGTCCCTTTATGCCCAGTAGGCAAGCAGACACCCACAGTCAAGTAAACACATCACAACAAAACTCAGGTCCCAAACACAGCCAGGAACGGTATTCAAAGACGTCTGCGGAGGATTGTTACACGATGGAAGTAGCCAGTGAGACAATTCACTATTCTATTTCACTTCTTCCAGTAAGTCATTAGATGTGTACGAGAAGTGGCCTGTACCAGTTTTCTTTTCATTAAATATTCATATTTTCTAATGGAAATTGTTCTGACAAATTGGGTAAAGTGAGCAACTTATAAATTTATGCCTCAGAAAGAAGAGTTTTGGAATTCCCAGTGAGCAAGCTAATACTTAAATCATTAACACTCCATTGATTTTATAATTAAGAAGTGGGAAGTAAATATAGAGTGTGTTTGGAGTGTTATGACAGCTGTTTGTCTTGATGCCCTGATCACATGGTCTTTATTCAGCCCAGTATGTCCCAGATGTCAGCATTTCAGTGTGTGACCCACAGAAAAGTATTAACGAGAGAGCTGAGATCCTTTTTCATGCTGTGAGGTCATTTTTCAAGTCTTTGCAATTTCCCACAGGTTTCACAGAGCACACCGCGGTTTAGACGAGGCACGTTTCAAGGCCTCCAGGGCCACATGGCTCCTGTGTTGGCCGAGGGAAGGCTGGGGAACCAGACGGCATGACGTGCTGAGAAATGGGAATGGACAGGGAAGAAGCAGCCAGGCCCTGAAATATTCTTATTGCTTTATCTGTAACCCAGTTCATTAGACCAGGGCATCTTTAAGGTCTTTCTAGCCCTAAAATTCTATGAGGTTTTATCTTGACATAGGACTACAAAGAAGTATCCCAGCTGAATGTTCTTACTTTAACACCTCAAATGTATTCTGTCAATGATGTCTTCTTCTTTCTTTCAGAACACAAAGGTATTTTTACTTGCCTCTGACCCAGGAATGCCAACATGAAGGCATCTGCTCTTACATAAATTTTTATTTAAAGCCTAGTTCTTTTGATTCATTCCGTAGGACTTCGTTTTGACAGTATCTGTAGTAGACTTTCATATAGTAAGTTTTACCTGCTGGCAATAGCACCTCATCTTTGGAGGGAACCCCATCCCTCCATTCTCAGTCCATGTTGTCTGCATGTTGCTAGCCATGCTCCGAGTCCAGGAGTAGGTTTGTCTCAGGCCTAAGCTTGTGTCCTTGGCCACAGTGATTGGTTCGCTGATAGGTGTGTGGCCTAAGTTGTGTTACTCAGGACCAATCAGACCTCATTTAGGGGGATTTGTGATTGAGCTATTGGGATACAAGTACTCTCTTTTCTTTCTATTGGTAAAGTTATTGTTAGTGTAGGGTGTGGAATTGGAATTGGAGTTAATGGCAACCTCCTTGTCACCACAAGGAGAGAGCTTGCTTAAAAATGGAGCAAAGACAGAGAAATGAAGAGTAGAGATGAAGAGCTAGGAGTTTGGGGAGAGAAACACTTCGGTGTCCCTGGATCCAGCTGTACCTGACGTCTAAAGATCCACTCTTGGTCTTCCCACTTTTGTAAATCTCTCTGTTGTCTTTTTTTATTTTTATTTTTTGATAAAACCTCTTAGAACAGGAGTGTCTGTCATTTGTAGTGAAGAGATTACTGGAAAAAGTTACAATAGCATTATTTTTAACCTTAATATAGTTTTATAGAATGGACCCCAAATTATGGTATAAGAAATATTTGTTAAATAAAAACTCCTAATGTCTGCAAAAATATAGTTCTTCATATGAGGTATTCATTAATTAAAGTATTTTAAAACTTTTATTCAACAAATATTTATTGCAAATATATTCTTTTTCATGCACTGTATTCTGGTTTATATATTGTGATGCCAATTATTTACTTGACTGTCTCTCATTTCTCTGTGATCTCTTGGTGGGCAGAATACTCTTTCCCAGCCCCAAATAAAACTAAGATTTTGGGGCTAAAAATAGAAGCAAGATCTTTCTATTTGAAAAGTGTTTTATTCTTTCCAAAATTGTTAGTCTCATGCTCTGAGAAAGAACAATTAATTCTCCCTTACTCTTTTTTTCTACCCCCTTCAGACATGTCCCATATTAATTTTCTCCATAACTTTACAACTATAATTTGGAACACTTTAAAATGTATTGTCTCCCAAAATTATGACTAGAATAAATGGGGAGCCCAAAAAACCCACATATAGAATCACCCTCGTGTATCAGAATTAGTTGAGACGAATTTAAAGTGAAAATTTCTGGTCTCCTTTTGCTCAGAGCTAAATTGCAGTCTTTTGGATAGAGTCCCAGAATTTGCACTTTAACCAGCTTTCTTAGACAACCGCATGCATGCTAAAGTTTTGGCATTACCTGCTTGCTTAGGAAACAATTCCATCAGCATTCCAGGATGTAGTGAAGGCATCGGCTTTGAGGCTTAGATCACCAGCTTTTAAATATTATGTATCTGCTCTAGTCTACCTGATAGCAAATGATTACTTATAATTATCATAAACATTTCACACAGAAGAAATAGTTTCTAAATATTATTTACATATTGATGTGAGAGCAGAATGTTATTAATTAATCATGAGTCAACACTATACATCATAATGCCTGTTTAGTAAATTTAATTATAGAGTATGAAGTCTGTCTAATGAGGGATTAGCTGACCTGTATTAACTTAAGCTAGAAAAGTTGGGTTAATATTACTTTTTTGCACAAAAAATTGGCTTGCTTCTAACCTCTGTTCTTATATATTTCATTTAAACCTTTAAAACATCTAGGTCAAAACCTTTTTTACATTAACTTAAGCTTGGAATTTTGAAGTTCATTAAAAAATTTGTATTGACTTGCAAAACAGCTGGGCAGAATGGGTCCACATAGCCAAAGCTGGAGGTGAGAATGAGATCTTGCAGTGCAGGCGGAGCCACCTGAAGCTGGGCTGGGGGAGGACTGAGAGAGAACTCAGATCACACTGATGCTTAGGACCCTCCCGTGAGTTTCATGAGCCAGGCGGAAGTCTATGTGCCCACAGTACTTTCAGGGTCCTGGTGATGCTCTTGCATAGTTTATACTTGCATAAAATAGTAAAGCCAAATTAAGCAACTGGCGAAGAGTTTCTTGCTCGAGAACTGTTAGAAGATCATTCTAAATGTTGGCCTCTGATTCCAGCTAGCTAGTTTACCTTTATTGACTTCATCCATTCACTCACTCATTCATTCATCCATTCACTCACTCACTCATTCATTCATTCACTCACTCATTCATTCATTCACTCACTCTCTCAACAATGCTTAGAAGGTGCCTGCAGTATGTGTGGTTGAACAACATGGACATAGCCCTGCCCTCCTGTAGCTTATTGTTTGGCAACTCTGCTTTCTGTCCATCTGGTCCTGTGAGGAGGAATTCAGAGCATAGTCTTCTTAATTTCCAGAAGAACATTATTTTAGTTCTCACAAATAACAGACCTGTCCGTTTACTAGATATTTTGTCTCGCATGCACGCTGCTATCTTGTATTATATACTGTCGTACTGTGCATCCCAGTTCATTGTTCCACATGGGGAATACATAGGTTAGTCTATTGACTATCATTACCAAACTACTTTCTCATCCGGAGTCCTGTCATGAATAGTACAAGAAGATGGTGTCATTTACCTCAGGACTTAATATGTACTCTGCACAGCCCAATTTACTTTATTGGGAAAAAAGTATAAATATTCACACTGATTTTCAGAATCACTTCAGGATCAGGAGCCTGTGTTGAGGGGCCAGCCGCAACATGAACCACTTGCTGGGTTCCATCAGCCGGTGTGGGCAGTTATGGTCGATCGGTACTACTGAGGAAGGCAATCAGGCCAGGCCAAGCAGATGTGAGTCCAGGCCGGCCGCTCCAGAGCCTGGGTCCTGAGGAACAAGTGTCCACACAGAAGTGCTTGGTGAGGTGCAGGATCTGCCAAAGGACTGTCACTCAGGCTCGTGAAGGGCTGATAAACCTCCCTTAACTGTCCATGTTTCCAAGGGGTTATGTGTTTAATGACAGGGAGATACAGTTTTAGGGATTGGTGCTGAGAAGCGTGAAGTCGACATTTTCCAGTTTTATAAAATAATTAATGGGAAGAGAAAATTGATAGTAATACTGAGGGCACAGGAACACTGTGTGGAGCTGACTCTCAGCTAATGTTCCAATAGCAAAATTACTCGGGACTAATCACATCTACATACCACATTGCTACTTCTGTATTGTCTGATCTTAAGGCGACAGGTTGATTAGTCAGTTCAGTGTTGTCATTGTTTAATATTCCTATAGACCTTGGAGTCACATAGTGCAGGTATAACACTTTGGACTGGATGCTTTTCTTTGCCATTAACATTGGGATGAACTTGATGCAGGTTTTCCCGTTAGTGGATCCAGAAACATTTTCCCTAAGTCTCTACTGCAGACTGAAGTAGCTTCTACAGATCTAGTTATGACTTGGCCCTGGTGATGGCAGCAAAACTAGCACAATTAACATGAACATATCATAAAGTATTTTACACTACACACAGTATTGTCATACACATTTTTATATTTTATTTTTGCATTTCATGAGGTGGTTATTGTTAAACTCATTTTACAGATGAGGAAATTAAGGCTCAGCGGAAGACCTATTTCAGGTCACATGACTTGGAAGAGGTAGATCTAAACTGAAGCCTGCTCTTCCTCGCCCAACATGCTGTTCCTTTCCCACAGCACGGAATGCCATTCAGAGAGATAGCTGTTGCGTCACGCACTCTCCAGATTTTACTTTGACACTGTCTTTGGGTATATCTCATAATAAAGATAATGAAAATGCAGTAATGTTAATGGTTATAATGATAGTATAGTTTAGTGTTAAGGTCATGTGCTCAGATAGACCTTTGTTTAAATCTCAAGTTTATTAGTTACTAATTTTTGACTTTGACTAAGTGATTTAAATTCTCTAGGGCTGATTTTCCACATCTGTTGAAAACAACAAGTATCTGTTAGTGTTGTAAAGATTAAATGACATCACTCACCTAATAATATCATTTTGATGATGATGAAGCTGATGATGATGAGGAGGAGGATGACCATGATGATGGTAATGATGAGTACTGGCTTGGGATCCTAGATGTCCACCAAGTGCCAGATATTTTACATTCAATACCTTTGGGTCTTTAGTAACCCTGTGAAATATGTATTTTATTTCCATATTTATCGATGGGGAAATGAAGACTAGAGAATTTATGTTACTGGTTCTAGATCAAATGGCCACAAGAGCCTATGCTAGGATTTGAACCCCCATTGGTCTTGCTACAAAATCCATGTTCTGTGTTTAAGTTGTTGCAAAGCATTCTTTAAAAAAAGATAAATGGCTTCAGAGAATCCTGGCAATGACTTTATGTGATCAGCTATCAATTAATTCCCTCAAATCCTTGAATTGCCATGAGTACCAAGTCCACGTTAGAGTAGAATTTAGTGTACAAAGAGTTATGCACAGTAAAAGAGATTGAACTTACAATTTAGCATGTGCAGTTGGTTCCTATAAATGAGAATGTTTCCTTTTGTGCTGATGAGCCCAAGTGTTGTCCTACTTTCTTAAAAGGTAAGTCAAATTTCAAAGAAACTGTGCCCTGGGAAAAAACAGTTTAATGAAAACCTAAATTGTGCCCTGTGAAATTGTGACTCTGTGCTTAGCCCACCAGCAAATGGTCATTCAGGCTTACAACTAAAGAGCCTTTAGTGCTTTTGAAGAACTTACACCTATATTATTACATCTTGTCTCCTCTATAAATCTGGGAGATAGTCCAGCAAAGTGTTCACGTTTCACAGCTGAGGAAGCTGAGGCCCAGAGGAGTGAAATTTTCTATCAAAGACCTCAGAGCAAGGGGGATTTAGTTCTACCTCCCAGGAGTTGTTCTTGGTGACCCAGGATAGTCACAAAGGGCTGGGTGTTACTTCTCAGGCTGATTCAATTTGTGGGCGAAAAAATTTTCTCCAAGGCATTAGAAAGTATTACAATAGGGAAGTTTTCTTTCCAGTTGTATTACTCTTCACTTGAATTAGTACCGACTATGGGTCAGAAGGCTTAGGTTCCAGTCCTACTCTGACACATACCAGCTGATAGACTAGGTCACCTGACTTCTCTGGGCCTGTGTTTCCTCCTTTAGGGCAGGGGAGAGGAATGGGGGAAAGATGGGGACAACTGTAATTGAACAACAATAAAAAAATTTAAAAAAGAGAAAATGAGGGTGATAATGCTTAGTATTTTTCTCTCAGAGGGTTAGTGAGAATCTAACCAGAGGCTGTAGGTGCTAAGAAAGTTTTTCAATATCCAAGTTGTGGATACATTCTAGCCACCCAGCCTACCCTCCTCTTTTTTAACTATGCCATAGTTTCCTTTTCGGGATCAACTCTCTCCCATTACGTGGTCTCTGAGGGGCAGTGAATTAGGGTCTCTGCCGTCCCGTGATGGCCGTCAAGGGTATCCCGGAGGCCACTATAGGCTCTTCTGTGAGATCCCGTCTTACTCCGCCAGGCACAGAATCTAACTCACTCAGTGGGCTCTTTCTTCCGGAACTGAGCCCTCGGTGGAGGGACCTGGAGAGAAGGAACAAAGACAGCTCAAACAAGTTAATCATTTGACCCCATGGCAGCTCCTTCATGAGACAGGGAGGCAGCTTGTCTGCCCAGGAAGTAGTCTGCTCTTCCAGCTGGAGCTGGCCCCCCAGTGTCCCAGCAGTTCTCAGGGAATTCATTCTCCACTGACTTTCCTATTAACATGCGTGAGCCAGAGTTGGGTTTGGTTGACTGCAATGAAGAAATATTGTAAATTTAACATGCACCATTGATTTTTCAGGGAAAAAAGAAGCAGCCATAGCACTATATTAAATAGTTCTTATATTGTTATATTCAACCCTAATAGGCAAGATGTTTCCTGGTTTGAGAAATGTGAAACATAAAAAGTGGAATGTGAAAAGAATGTGTGTTAGAACTGAGGAAATATGGTACTCATATTACCATTATTAATAAATTATAGCGGGATAATAATTATGACAACTAAGCATTTTATGGAGATAGAACCCAGAGTAGTCAGGGGAGTATGCCAGAGGAGTTCATTCCAGAATCCTCTCGATGGCTGCTCCGAGCATTCCTGGGTTTATTTGCCTTTTGGTGTGAGACATCTGCGTTTGGGCTGCCAGCTAATTTCCAGAAGTTGAAGGCAGCTCTGGAGTACAGTGAGTGGGAGGTTTGCAGGAAAATAGCAGTGCAGCGGTAGGGACAGGCTCTCTGAAGTTTCCTGAATGTACAGCTAATGGGCAGTTATCTTTGAGTGATATTTTTATAGCTTCCTACATAGAGTTGGTAAAAAATCAGCCTGAATGTCGGGGGAGGAGTTGTCAATTTGGCTTCTCGTCAAACCCAACTTGGTTAAGCCACTAATTCTTAGGTGTTTTTACACTGTATTAATGAGACATGTACGTCTGCATCGGCCGCCTTCGTTCATAGTTTGTGATCACAGCTCCCTGCAGTGGGGTCCTCACTGTTGCCCCAGCAGAACTATAAACTTACCTCCTGGTGAGGAGCCAGTGAGGGAGGCAATCAAGCTGCCGTAGGAGGAGTGAGCATTTGGGGCTGTTTCACTGAAGACAAAGAAATGCCCTAAAGAAACAATTTTCCAAGTCACTGGTTTGACTTGAGGGTGGCAGCGACTTAATTGGAAGACAGTGTGTTAATGACCTTGTGCAGGATCAAGGTCTATTAGTAACTCCGAACACACACTTGCCGTGCAGGTCTTGCCATTCCACTTCGGTTCCTGCCTCCTCCTTTGTAAAGCAAGAGCAATTAGTCATAATTTGACTGCCATTTCTATCATGCTTAATGATTTAAAGCTGCATCTTCCCATGGTTGAGCTTATCACAGAAGGGCTGTAGATTTAATGAGGTGATGTGTCCCTGCTCTATCACTCTCAACTCTAGAAGCAAGGGCTGTGATGTAACCCTTTATGTCTCAGTTCCTCATTTGGCAAATGGGAATAATAACAACCCTACCTCATCCTATTGTTATAAAAATTGCTCTAACAAGTGCCTAGAACAGACTTATACAAAGTATTCAGTAAATGTTAGTTACCATTTTTTCATGAAAAGGCATGGAGATACTGAGGGTGGGTGCTATGCAGATTAAATGCAATGTTTTATGCTTCCTGGTAGCAGGGGTTCGACGAACTCTGGCCCCTGGTGATCTAGCCTACCACGTGATTGTGATAAACCTTTATTGGGCCACGGCCATGCTCATTTACATACATATCGTCTGTGGCCGCTTTTGTGCCATAAAAGCAGAGCTGAGTCGTTACAATACAGATCCTATGGTGTGTAAACCTAAAATATTTACTGTTTGCCTCTTTCCAGGAAAAGTTGGCCAACCTCTGGTGTAGGTCAAAAAACCAGCCAAAAATCTTGACTTCACGTAATTTACATTTAATAGCAGTTCAGTTGCATTCTAATTTATTTAATATTTACCCTACTGATAATAAATTGACATTCAGAAGTTTTCTACTTTTTAATTTGTAAGTAATTCTGCAATATAAAACATAGCATGCATGTGAATATATCTGTTGGATAGGTCCCCACGTGTGACATACTTAGGGGTATTTGGGTCACCTCAGATGATGTGCTTGCTGAGTCACTGAAGGGACGTGGTGAAGTTTCTCAGCACCCAAGTTGTCATAACTGAGTACAGAATTAAGTTGTCAGTTCTAATTCCCTCTAACAGAATTTATCATTAATTAGCTTCTTTGATCGAGCCAGAGGTTGCAGTCCCGAAGAAAAACACAACACTGAAGCTCAAGACATTGACTACTTGTCAGATGAAGTTAGCTGTTGAGATTCCTCCCCATCATGAGTAGTCTCATGGCTGGTCCCTTTCCATTCAGTGGTGCTACCTTTGGGCTCTGTAATAGGTTGCCTGGATAGAGTTATCAGGCTTAATGTAATTCTCCATCTGAATTGTCACCTCTGTAATTCATAAAAAGGTGGATGAGTGTACAATTCTGAGTAAGAGAATAGGAACACTATTCTTTTATGCAAGGCGGTATCATCCCTAAACTCTATTCCTTTGTGAAACATGATCAATAAGAAGACATGACTCTGGAAACACAAGATTTATCTATTCTTAGTAAGAGGCCCTTCTGGTTTTCTTTTGAAGTACTTCAGTTCACCCGCAAACTTGAGGATTCGCTGTTACTATACAAAATTATGATGTGTTGGTTGGTAGATTGTAGAATTCATTGACTACCTCCAGGCACTACTGAACACAAGAACATAGGGAAGTCAGGACCAATGAGGGTGTTGACCTAGTGCTACTAACATACTACATTTCTTTAGATTTGATACTAGATTAATTTCTCATTTCTATAGACAGGTGAAACCAGGGTGTGTGGCAGGAGAGCAGTTGTGAGGGTGCAGGTGCACCTTCCTTGTTTGCTGTTGGTTGAGTGGTAGGTTGGGACTGAGGAGTACTGGGTGGGTGCATTTTAGAAATCTGTCCTGAAATGCATCTTAGCCTTTATTATTTTCATAACTGCTATTATCTGTTACCAAAATGTTTTGTCCAAGGTTGTCAAGTGACAGTGTGGCCTTAGATTTTCTATTCAGTGATTTAACCACAAGTCAATATTAAAGGGAAATGGAAGTTTTACATTCTTCCTTACTGGACAAAATGTTTTTTTTTTAATTGCATTGCCTGTGCATTTTACATAGATAGATAGATAGATAATGTATATACACATATTATGCATAATGTAATATGTATTCTCACTTCACTTTAATTATTAGCGTATGATTTAAATTAATGTTATTCTGATTACTATTTCCATGTAGTAAACTATATGCATAATTGCTCATTTTAATTGTCACAAAGTCCCTTACATTTCAGTACGTTCTGGTATCAAGCATAATGAAAAGCAGTGTTAATTATCATCATTTCTCTCAATATATTAATCTTGCCAAATTGGCACACTTATGTTTTTATTCATATGTTATTTTCCTTTAGTAAGATGAATTCCCTACAGAGAGAATCTATTTAGATGTTTCTTATCTGTTTTTCTCAGTCATTTTATTAATCATGATCAACTGTTAAACTGTTCAGCCTCCAAGGGATTTTTTCTCTCCAGTGCCTTTAACGACTAACTGACCTGGGACAGCACAGAAAGAAAAATCTCCAAGGCGGAATCTGCTCACAGGGATTCTGACAAGTCTCAGCTTAGGGCACATTTCCAAAGGATAATTATAGATGTCGCTAAAGCTGCAATCATGGTCCGAATATCAGAAATCTTATTTATAAACTCTATCACAATGCTGTAGGGGAAACTCCACTTTACTTCGGAAAAGGAAAAGTTTGAAAGCTGCTAAGCTGTCGGAGTTTGCCTCTGTCCGGGTCTCCTCTCTAGTTTTGTACCAGTCACCCGAGGGGCTTTTAAAGACTATCAGTAAAAGAAAATGCAGCCCCTAACACAAACTTTTCTCAGCAGGTATTTGCTATGAACTGACACTGCTCTGTGCTGTGCACCTTGGATATGGAATTAACTTGTCGAGTTTTTCATGTGGCCTGTGAGGCAGTTACTGTTACGGTGATTGCTTTACCAGTGAAGAAACCGAAACATGGAGAGGTTAAGTAGCTGGCCCAAGGTCACGTAAGTAGTAAGCTGTAGGGTCAGAGTTCAAACCTAGGCAGCTCAATGTGGGCTCATGCTTGTAGCTGTCAGATCTTACTGCCACTTGTCCTCAGCGTGCTTTATGGCCAGATACACTTGTAGGTCTGGGTTTATGAGGATAATATCACAAAAGAGTTCATTGCCTTCTTCTTGACTCTTACTAATTTGATTTGAGTACTTTCTTTTTATCTGTATTGATTTTTAGGAGATCAGGTGTACTGGTCGATCACTCTCTAATTTACAAACAAACAAAACTGTTCAGTTTGGACTGAAGTGGAATCTCTGATAAGTGGGGCCCGAGCATCTTTAAATTAAACAGCATCTCTGCTCACTCTGATGCCTGCATCTTTGCTATTCAACGTCAGGAGGAAGAGAGGTGACTGCACTGCAAGTTTCAGTAGGAGGTGGACTGAGACTGTAACCGGAAAAGACACTGGCGTTCAGGCTGCCTGTCACTACCAAATCCAATAAGCAATGACAGCGACTGAATCTTTTATGGGTGCTTTAGTGATGGCCGGCAATTCATAAGCTAACAAACCATCTTCCCTTCTCTTTCCTGGCCAGATCTTTTATAAGGGGGCAGGGGTGGACAAAGAAGGTATGGTGAGGGCTTTGAGATTCAGAAGCTGCAACATTCCTGTCCTGGGCAGTTAGCTGATCCCAAGGGGGAGGGGTGGTCATCTGCTCTCCCTGGAACAAAGGTTCGGATGGCCCCAGGCGGTAATCTTCTATCAGTGCCCCAGGAGGTCGGCTGTTTTTCCCAGGAGCCAGGATGGGCCTTCTCTGTAGTTTCTGAAACAAAAGCTTTAACATATACATTACTTGCTAGACTCATAACTTTTTATCTTAAGCTAAAATTTTCCAAGTCTTGAGTCCCCGATCAAGACCAGGACTCTGGAAAGCCAGGAGCAGTACTGTGGGGACACAGAAATGGGGGACATTGACTCTGACCGAGAAGCCTCCTGCAGAGACAGCATGTTGTGAAGTCTGTAAGGGATGGATACAAACTAGTAAGGACCATTTACCCAATACCTCACTTACAAAAAGGGGAAGAGTTTCACTTGAATTCCCCCCTTTAGGGTAAACCTGCAGATATTTGAAGACAGATTTCTTACCTTTTTCAAAGGGAAACATTTCAGTTTCATTGAGGAACATTTAAACATTAAGCTTGCAAGGCCGGAGGCTGTAGTACCAGAGGCCTAATTTTACTCATTAAGTTTCTAATGTTATAACAGAATTGGCAGGAACTAAGAAAATCAAAGAACAGTTGTTCCCCTTCTGCTTGTTCAGACATTGTCTTCTTAATGCAAAAGAACCTCACGTGGCCACACATTAGCATAATGGCTCCTTTAGTTTTGCTTTCCTTCATCTTTTCTCAACTCCATCAGAAGCATCTTTGCTCAGGATGCTTAGAGCCCTTCTGCGAATCAGCCAGTGCGCTGGAAGAGGTACAGAGTGCGTGGTTCTGTACCTGATGTTTGACATAGGGCATTGGCGGTTGGAGTGGGACGGGCTGGGGTATACTTCTGTGAATCTGAAGTGGAAGTGGAGAACTCCGCTCACATGACAACATTTACATCAATTAAAATTAAAGAAAAGTGAGGCATTCTATGTGCTTCAAATAGAATAATTTGAAGAAAAAATGTTTAGATGTCTTGTTGAAAATTGTAAAAGAAATCAATTTTTCTTTTGTGAAGGTTTAGAGTTCTGAAGAGAGTTGAAACAAAAAAGGAGGGTGTTGTATAGTAATGCCATAAAATTGTGTTGGTAATATTACACCAAAAACAAAGAAAAGACTATTTTTTATTTGTTTATTCTAAAAAAGGTACAAAGTTAAAATTATAACATAAATTCAGTGCACATAAATCATTTTCTTATGTTTCATTTTGAACACCAAATGCCTGATCAACTGTAATAGCATGATCAATAAAATATATTTAAAAAATCCCTGATCAAACTATCTTTTTGTTTTCTATGTAATGTAAATTTTGCTTAGTTGGTATCAGTCAGGGTAGGAAGCGAAGGCACAGTCAAACTGGTAATTGAAGAGAGTTGACTCAATACATACAAAGGTCGGGAGAGGGGCCAGAGAAACTGGGCGATAAAACAGTGCCCTGGCCTAGCGGTAGTGCGAAGCCGCAACCTCTCCTAGGACTGAGGAGCCAGGTGGAGAGAGAGCAGTTACTTGAAATCAGAAGGAAAAATTGTATGGAGGGTGCCACCTTTGGTAGGAAGGACACAGCCAACTGAGCAGTGCTCACACAGAGAGAAGGCCAGGAAATAAATGCTCGTACTCCATTCAGGCTCCTCCTGCCCTCTCATCTCCTGCCAGTGCCTCCAAATGGCCAAAACTAATTGGGAGCCTGAGTGCAAGTAGCTCGGCTTCCTTGGGCACAGAGCAGAGCGGTGAAACAGGGAGAGCAGGATTGTGAGTGCAGATGGAGAAGGCCAGCACGCTCACTGCCAGGGATATACTGCAAGTGGCCTTTTCCAGGACCTGTTATCCTCAGATAAAGAAGATGCTCTTAAGGAATGTTTGCCCGGCGTAAGAGAATGGGATTTTTAGTGGAGGGCTTAGGACACATTTTAATGCAAGATTAAACTAATTTTTGTAGTTAAGCATGCACCTTTACTGAACAATTATTGACACGGCGATAGCCTGCAGAATCCCTCAGAACCCCTCATGCAGACCGCTGCCCCACCCGTGTCTCTCCAGTTAACATTTTGGAGATATGTATCAGGTGACATTTATTCAGATTAAGTTTCATGATACTTCGTTTGGGTCTTTGTTTCAGTCTCCTGGGATCTTTCTGGAACCTGATATTTTATCATCTGTATCAGCTGCCCCTCACAGCCTTTTACCATATATGATCAGTTGGTAATGATCACCCCATCATGGATAATAACATTACACTTGGCATGGATGTGGATGGAGCCCTGAAATGCATCTCACTGACTTTCGCATCAAAGTTTGTCTTTTATTCATGCTCCACATGTCCTTTGTGTTTCTGCTCACAGTCCACTGGTTGGAACTAGTTGCATGTCCCAATCTAATCATAAGGCAGGTAAACTGTGGGTGAATGCAAGAATATCCTGTTAGCGTTAAATTTTAGTGTCATCTAGAAGCAGTCCTTTGACCAGTTTTGAAACCATCTGACACTCTCTTATCTGCATGTCTCCATCTTTCGACTGTTGTCCTTTATTGACTGTCATTTATAGAATAACAATCATTAAACACGTGTACTTTAATTTGATCTTTAGGATCACCCAATGGGCTAGGTAGCATCATTTCCCTTTCATAGATGAGAAAACCAAAACTTAGAGGTGAAATATCTTAAGTGGTAGAGAAAAAATTTGAACCAATCAATTCCAAACACAAATATTGCTTCTTATTACCTATCTATCTAATCTTTTGGCTAATAGTGGAATAAAAGAAAGGGTAAAAGTCAGGTAAGATTGAAAATAGGACAAATTAATTTTTCATGCTCATCCATAAGTCTTTCCTTGTGCTTTGACTTGTATCATTCTCTTACTTATATTCATGTACCCTAACCTCTCATTTTCTCTTTTCTCCATTATCTATTGCTTTCACAAGACAGTCTGGGAAGTCACTCACATTAAAAATGATTGATTAGCTTCTGTCTTTCATTTTTAAGAGTTACTGTATTTTACCGTGTATAATGTGTACTTTTTTGCCCAAATTTTTGAGGGAGAAATAAAGATGCACATTATACATGGGTATAATGATTACATGCCATGGATATAATAATCTCCTGGGTGTGCATTATATATGCAAAATACAGGTATTTATTTATTAAAGATAGATCATCTTGCAACTAAGAGGAATAAATCTCTAGTTGTGGGATATAAAACACCTTTGAGGAACTTCTCTGAACAAGGACATTGTTGATATCCCTAAAATTGCATCATGGAGCTTCTAGCTAGTGGGACCTCTAGACAAGTGTATAGAAAGCACGGACTTTGGACTGAGTTTCATGAATTAAATCTGGTAAACTTCTGGTATCTATGTGACATCAAACAACTTATTTAAGTTCCTATGACTTTAATTATCTCATCTGTAAGCAGAATTAAATAATGCCTACCTTATATATATTGTGAGGATTAAAGAAGGATTATACATAGAAGGTCCTCAAAAATATGTATTGAGTGTGATGTCTGTGGTGCACTTGGCAGAGCCTCAGTGTTAGCCTAGGCAGCTAGTTAGGCATTAATGACAGAAAAGGGAGCCAGACATCTACCTAAGGTGGGTTGACAAGAAGGGACAGCTTTACAGACACCCAAGGGGACAGCCAAATCATCTAGCAAATGGGCTTAACCCCAGAACAGGCAGGAGAGACCAGCTTCCCAGTCTCCCCAGGGAACAATTGGCCCATGGCCTTGATTATGGGGGTGGGGGGAGGGGTGGATAAAACAGTAAGGGGAAAATTCCTTTACTGGGAATGTGTGCAGTAGCAGCCTGGTGACCAAGGAGAATGTTGAGGCATGTGCAGTAGGAGTCAGAATGGTGACTTTGAAGTGGAGGAGCATAGCCTGGGAAACTCTGGGGAAAAGACTAGATAGAATAAGAGCATAAACCACCCTCCACCCCTCCACCCCCCAGAAAATCCAGGAAAGGGATTGGATAGGAGAAGACACCAGCACAAGCCCGCAAAAACCAAGGAAAGAGATTGGATAGTTTGAAAGGAAGCTTGCCTCTTCCCAAACCCAAGGAAATACGAGGTCTGTCCAGAAAGTATCCAACAATGTAATATGAAAAACAGAGACACTTATTGAAGAAGATATATGACACAAGAAACTTGTCCATAGGACAATGATACCTCAGGCCCCTTCAAAGCAGGCACCTTGGGACCTAACACAGTTCTCCCAATCACTATCAACTGCCCTGTTGTATTTTCCTGAGTCTCAATAACGGTCTGAAATTTCTTCCATTCAAAGGTGATTTTATTGTTGGGAAAAGCCAGAAGTTGCAGGGCACCAAATCTGGGCTGTAGGGGAGCTGAGTCACCTGGGTGATTCGATGTTTTGCCCAAACACTCTGCACAAGATATGATGCACGAGCTGGCAGCACATTGTCATGATGAAGCTGCCAATCACCCGTTGCCCAGGGCTGCAGCCTTCCGAATCATCTGAATAGTTTCCATGAAGGAATGCTCAAGCTTAACACAAAATGTGAGGCAGATTCCTTGCTCTACTAGCTTAGTCATTTTGAATGAGACAACCACACAGTACACATGCTCACTCAGCAGTGTCTACCGCTGCCACTGACTAGTACAGTGAAGTTGACATTGTTCACGCATGCGCATTCCAGTCCACTTTCCTTGGCTGCCAGGTTGCATCAATGTCACACTAACTTCTCATTATATTAACAATGGCTGGACTTTCCTTGGACAGACCTCATGTAATCACAGCTTTACAAAGACCCGTCTCGGTAGCAACTATGTGTTCTCTTGGTAGCAGCCTCATGGGCTGAAGTGTAGTGCCAAAGCCAAAAGCTGGTCAGAAGGGAACAGAGTTGACTGTTGAGGCCTTGGATGCCAGGCTGATGGCACGGTAGCTCTGGGTCCTGGCCTTCCTCCTGGTCTTGGGGGGACAAGTGAGGGCTCGCAGCCCCAGAGGCTGGACTTTCTTCTGCAGCGAGACCAGGTGGAGCCACCTGGTTGTGGATGAGGCAGTACATGTAAGTCCTTTATGTTTCCACTCCAGTAAATCTTGCCATGATACCTCAAATCCTCTTACATATGAGTTCCCCAAATTGTTTTCTTTTGACGTCAAGATCCCATCTTTAGATCGGTACAGCAGCCCCACTGTGGTCCCAGTCCACATCTGGCAACATCAGAACAGAGAAGGTGACAAATACGTGTACTACTGGAGCTGGTGCCAGGGTAGGGTGAGTTAGCAGAGGAAAAGTTGGCAAATGGAGCCACGTGTAAAAATGAAAAGGTTTATATTTCAATCCAGATCCTTTATTTTTTAAATATTTTATTTATTTGTTTGTTTATTTATTTATTTATTTTAGGGAGGGAAAAGGAGGGAGAAAGAAAGGAAGAGAAACGTCAATGTGTGGTTGCCTCTCATGTGACCCCCACTGGGAACCTGGCCCACAGCCCAGGCATGTGCCCTGACTGGGAACTGAACCAGCGACTCTGGTTCCCAGGCTGGTGCTCAATCCACCGAGCCACACAAGCCAGGACCAGATCTTTTATTTTTACCTCTATTAACTAGAATTATCCAAATACATGTTGTATGCCTTACTTTATGCTAACTGAGACCCATTTGCCTTGATGAGATGGTGTGACTAGCCAGCTCTTCATCGAAATCACTGGCCCAACCTGAGGGACATGACCACATGGCGTGGAAAGTAACACGGAATTAGTGTCATAGTCAGGTTGTTGCTGTCTCACTGTTCAACAACATGAATTGTTGATGACTCAATCATGTTTACAGCATTGCAGTAACAACTCTTTAGAAATGTTAAATTGTAATTATGCAACTATTTTCTACAACTTCCATTTATAAAATTATAGAAAACAAAGGGGATGCATCCAGGAGATGTTCAAAATGTGACTGAGCCATTTTATTCCCTTTTAATTATTGTCCACTGACCCAGCGTCACATTTACTTAGTTCATCTGCTGAGCCCGAAGTCGATGCTTTGTACGCATAAATTGCCTCCTAAGACCACCCTGCTCGCAGCCCTATGACACCATTTTAGGGATAACAAGTCTGGAAATAATTCTGTGTGGCAGTGGAAGTTCTGCTATATAAATAAAAAAGTAACTATATTAACATAATGTGTGTCTGTGATTTAAACTGTTAATTAAATAAAAGTTTAATTAGTTTTCAATTGTTTATTGGGACTCATAATTCATATCTATATTAATGGTAAATTTATGTGGTAGAATGGACTTTACAGGAAAAGGAAATATGTATTTCTTTTTTCATTTTCTTCTGGAACATTACATGAAAGTGTTTCTGAGTCAGCTTAAGAAATTTTATCAGTTGAAAATAAAAACAATCTATTGGTCTGGCTAAAGGGGCAATTACAATGTCTCAAGAGTTTTAAGCTGTGGGATAGCATCTAGGGAAACACAGATGAAGAATGTATAATATGAAAATTACGTGGACTCCACATTGTTGAGTCCCTAAGAAATTCCAGGACAGACCTCCGAGGGACAGCTGACCTTTCCCAGGATGCTTCAGACACCCGTTCCAAGCAGCCCATGAGCCCTTGCTGCGGCCCCTCTTGTGAGGGCCTCTACCTGACTCGGAGTGAAGATCAGTATCTGAATCACAGGATAGCATGCTGTGTATTTCAAAAGCTATTGTTTTTATTTGTTGTTTTAAAAACACCTTTGAAACAACATTAATTAAAATTTGACATAGAGAAAACAAATCACCTCTAATACCACGCTTTCAGGAATTTGAACAGTGACCACAGAAGCAGTTGGAAGGGCAGGGTGAGCCTGCAAAGCAGGGCGGGCATGGTGTGCTGGTTTGCCCTCCCAACACCGCAGGGTAGCGGATGGCGGTCCCCCTTCCATTCCCCAGGGAGCTTCAGAGCAGAAATAAAGCCAAATGATAACTCGCATTCATGCTCTGTTGGTCCTGCTCCTTTGATATTCTGATGAACTTCTCAACCTGTTTCTATGCTGACCTCATTACTTATTAACTTCAAAGAGGAAAAGGCAAATTTCATTTTTTTCTCTGTTATTTTTGTCTGATATTAAAAAAAATATGCCCATTGCAGAAAATTTGTTACTTTTGTATTTTCAAGAAATGTATAGAATCAATCATTAAAACAATAGATAAAGTGTTATAAGTGGGGTATATTTTCTTCCCATATTTCCCCTACATATCTGGGTTTTTCTCCCTGCCTCAGAACTAATAACATTTTAGACAGAATGATTCTTTGTCACAGGGGCTGTCCTGTGAGTTCTGGAGCATTTGTAGCTTTCCTGGCCTCTGCTGAGTGGAGTTGAAATGCCAGCAGACACTCCCCCTCTGCACCTAGTCACACAATTGAAACTGTCACCACACACTGCCAAATGTCTGGGGGACATCGTTGCCCCCAGTTGAGAGCTACTTGTCAATATTAAAATGAAATTAGAATAGTATTGTCTGTACAATTTTATATTCTGCTTCTTAAGCTAACATTGCATAATGGAGGTTTTCCTGTTTCATTAAAGGGTCTTGAAATGATGGTGTTCCTCAGCTATATCCTTTTGTGTAGATAGAATATAATTTATTTAATTAACCATCTTCTTATCATTGACTAGTTGGGCTGTTTCCTAATATTTTTATAAAAAGAAGTTTAATGAACATCCTTATACATAAATATTTGACCCCATCACTAATAAGCAAATCTCTCACGTCTTTCAAAAGCCATAAATTTATTTTCAAGTAACAAAGTACTTTTTTAAAATTTTTTTATTTTAGTTTATTCATTACAGTTTCTATCCTTTTTGAAACTAATAAATATTTTTTCAGAACTTTGAGGTCTTAGTGGAGTGATAGGCATCTTTTACTCAAGATAAGTCAGTGGCTAAAAATCTCTAAATCCATTCTTTATTTCCTTTGAGCAAAGATTCAAGGGGCTAAGAATCCAGTGGAAAAGCTAGAGACACTTAATGCTTGAAAAAAGTACATACTATTGCACCCACACAGTTTTGTGTATAATTTCAGGGACTAATGGATCCGTGAAGAATAGCCATGGACCTTAAGTTAAGGAGTCCTGTTATAAAGACACCTAATCCGCACTGTACCTTTTACAGTGGGATAGCTATGGCAGGTGTTATAACCCCCACAAAGATCTGAGGAATCCAAGATGAAAGGGCATGCCCATGACCACAGGTGTGTCATAATCAGAAGCCTGGTGCCCCCCCAAGCCTTTGTAAATTTGATGAACCACACTCAAAAACTTTGGAGGCAGAAAAGTGAGGCTTTCTTTTTTGGTCCTTTAGTCTTGTGGTGGTTATAGATGAATGAATTCTAAGTTTCCTGAGCTGACCCTTCCCACCTGTGAAGTCCTTTGCTAATGCCACCGTAGTATTCAGTGAAGGTAAAACCAATACCGAGGACTAAGCTCCATTTATCTGCATCTGTCCTCACCCATTGGGCTGATTATAATTCACTCCCCTGTGGAGACTGAGAAACAATCATTCCTATGAGCAGCGAATTACAATACAGTGACTCTGGTCATGGCCATTGCTTTTCAGCATAGAGTTGGGAGAAGAAGAAAGGGAAGGTGAGTTGCATTTAGTGAGACTGAGCACCCACTCTTTGTCAAACACCATTCAAGGGACTTTGCTTCCAGATTTTTGCTTAATCTTCACAATTACTCTAGGAGATAATATTGCCATCATTTGACTGATATTAATTGAGATGGGTTAAGCCATTGGCCCAGTGTTCACATGAAGAGGAGGTGGCATGTGAAACAGGAGAAAGCTCATCATCTTTTCTATTGCATTGTGCCGCCCAATGCAGATGGGCAGAATCAAGATTCTCCCCACCTCCCTCCACCCCCTGCTACCCCTGCTTCCAATAAAGCTTTGTGCCATCATTCTGTGATCCCCTTAAAAACCAATATATCACTTTTTGGGGGGCACTCTAGAGCACTCTTAAATGGTCATGTTATCTACTTTAATAGACACTGATCTTGGATTTAGGAGACCCGACTTTGTTGTTTTACCCTTTTCACTTAGTCATGAATGATGCTGGGCTGGTCCCTCATTCTCCTTGAGTGTTGGTTTCCTTCTCACTACAGATGCTGTGCTACTTAATATGTAATATGAAGAGCTCATGTTTATGAGGTTGTTTTCTTAACTTTAAAGTCAAACAAAACTGTAAAAGATTGCTACTTTCAGAGATATTTAAACTCCCTGAGCTTCAATTTCTCATCTATAAAAATGTAATAATAATCCCTACCTCACAGGGTTGTTAAGTTGTTCATTAAACAAATACTCATTCTGCATCTACCATGTACTACACACATTTTGTTTTGTTAGGGGACAGATAGTGGTGGCAGGCATAAGCTAAACAGGCAGAAAAAAGGCAAGTATGATAATTGCCTATTGTCATAAATACTACGAACAATATAAAGAAGCAGTTGGGGTGGAGGCTGAGGGGGCTGCATTAGGTAGGGTAGTCAGGGAAAACCTCTCTAAGGAGTGTGGCAACCTGAGAACTGAAGGATGAGAAGTCACCAAAAATGATGCTATGCAAAGGACCTAAAGTGTGGAGAACAGGGTTACTAAAAGATACTGAGAGAGGCAAGAGGGCTGTAGGCATTGCCGTTCAACATGTGGTCTGCAGACTAGTGATCATCTTCACACTCTTAGTCACTGGGCTGCAGCCAGCTGAGGAGCACGCACAGGAATGTAAATCAGTGCAATTCTTCCTTCATTGAGAACATCTTGCTAAAAAAAGTCAGCTAAATGTAGCAGTATGCTTAGTTAGGCAGTCGATGTGCATTCTGGCGTTCCTTCCTCATCATACCCCTGTACAATGTGTGGACTGGTTACTTTTAGCAGGATTAATGAGATGAAATTGAAGAGTTGGAGAAGGCAGCGGCTAGACCATGCAGGGTCTCAAGGCCGTAATAATATATCTGAGTTTTATTCTAAGAACAATGGGAAACCATTGATGGTTTTAAGCAAGAGAGTAGAATGATCTGCTGTTGAGAAAAACTGATGCTCTAAAGCCCTTGAAAACATTTTATAAACTGTAAAGTGATGATGAATGTGAGTTTTGACTCGATAATCTCATTTAATCGGGGCCTCTCTAGACATTCTGCCAACAATCTCCTCCTGGGCTGGTCTAAATAACATGTCATGAATCTCTTGAGGGTATATTGCAGCATGCTTTTATTTTTTATTGTAGCAAAAGAAGTATGGAACATGATTTGAGGTTACCTTTTTCCAATTCAAATGATACTCCATGCTTTGGAAGTAAATGAGTGACATGCTCTAGCTCAGGGGTCTCAGATCTCAAAATAAATCTCTTATGGGTTGGCAGCATTAGTATCCCATGATCACGCCTACTGAGCTTATTACCCATTCGCACATGTTTTGCTAAAAAGAACAGCTGCTTAAGATCTAGAAATTTCATATCTGTACTTCATTCACGGAGGGAGTTCTAGTGTTTTCTGCAGTAGAAACTGGTGAGTTCATTATCTTATCATCCAGGAAATGGCTACATCTTTTAGAAAAACTATGGCATTGATTTGTTTGCACCAGAAATGATAATTATTTCCCTTCTTCTCCTCCATCCTTTTTGTTTTTGCTTCTTTCCTGACTTCCTCACTCTCTCCCTCTTTTCCTTCCTTCCTTCCTTCCTTCCTTCCTTCCTTCCTTCCTTCCTTCCTTCCTTCCTTCCTTCCTTCCTTCCTTCCTTCCTTCCTT
>CM052546.1:21429553-21474536 GCA_028533065.1 Trachops cirrhosus
TAGCACCTTCAGAAACTGCCTCTACTTGCTTTGGTTACTCTTCCTTGGTCTTTGTTTGGGAATCACCTGTTTGTCAGTCTGGGCTCACCGGGGGCTGAAAAATTCTCCCTGCTCTGTCTTCGTGGTCACTCTTTGGTTTGAGGACTCTGACAGGGGATACAGTCTCGGCACTTAAATAAGAATGACTAAGAAAGGGGCGGTCTCCTTTCCCTGGGGTTTGGAGAACCAATAGGTGTTTTGGAGCTGCCGGAGGCCATCTTGCTATTGAAAAGGAGTCATCCCGAGAATGAAGGCAATGCAGAAGGGCACAGAGAGACACAGAACAAGGTCCTTTGACAGCATTCAAGCTCTACACAGTCTGATCCCCATGCCCTTTGCTGTTTCTGTTATGACCCGTATACTCCCTTCGGTTTGAGTGGGTTTTGAGATGGTGTTCTGTCACTTGCAAATAAGAGCTCTTTCAAATACAGTTCTTTAAAAAATTGCAACCAATAACCAGAATAAAGGGCTGACAATGATGAATACTTTTTAGGTCTTACTGTGTGTAAGGCACCATGACACTTAGCATAGTTTATCTAAATTTAGTCTTCCAAACTACTGTATGGCATAACTCCCAATTAATGGATGAGATAACTGAGAATCAGAGTTAGGTTTCAAACGTAGGCAGCCAGACTCCAAAGCCCACATTCTACTATCTTTCATATGAGTAAGAAAGGTCTTGGTTATAACTGCCATTGTAACAGCACCTGCTTGAGAATCATAACTGGCTTCTCTACTTGTCCAGGGTATTTCCTGGAATGAAGAGAAGAAAGCAGCAATGGAAGCCATCCCCCATATTTGCTAGATTAAGCCCTGTGAAGTATCAACAGTTAAGGTCTTGACATGATCAGACTTTGACTATTACAGCAGATTCTTCAATCTAATCCAGCAGTGCAAACCCAATGAATGTAGAGGTCCCTCCATCCTGTTTCAGACCTATAAACCAACTACCTCTTTGATGTCTCAAGTTAGTTGTTTCACAAAACTCTCAAACTTTACATGTCCAAAATGGGATTCCTAATTCCCAGATGCCACCTCAACCTGTTCCTCTTGCTGACTTTCCCATTTTAATCAATGGCAGCATCAGGTACTGGCTTCTCAAGATGAGAGGAGAACTCTGTGATCTCTCCCCCTCTTTCTCTATGTCCCATTCATCAGCAAGTTGCCAGCCCTATATAGACTATGTCCAAAAACCACTCACGAGCCACCTTGGCTTCCTGCAGGTTCTTAGAACATCCTGAGTTCTTTTGTGTACTAGGACATTTGTCCTTGAGGTTTCTACTGCCTCCAATGCTCTTATGCTGTTTCCCTGTTCCCTTCCATAATGAGTTCCTTTTCATACTTCAGTTCCTAGGTCTTCTGTAGCCCTTCCTGGACATGCTATTTGAGTCAGTCCTTTTCCCCACTGCTGGTCATTTTCTATCACATCATTTTCTTTATAGCTCTTATCTCAAATTGGAATTTTATGTTATTAATTTGCTTATTTACTTGCTGTGTCTCCCACTAGAATTAAGCTTCTTGAAAGTAGGTTTCTTATCTCTTTAGCTGACCTTTGTATTTCCAGTTGACCTTTGTATTTCCACACACAATGCAATGCCCGGCATGTTGTCAGCACTTGGTAATTATGTAAGATGCACAGACCAATGAGCACATGGTGAGAGGAGCAATGCCGTTGGAGAGGCAGATAACCTCCTTTCCATTGTCCAGCTATATACCATTGGCTAAACTATTGAATTTCTCTAGATTTTATTTTCTTAATCTGTCAAAAAAAAGAGGGAGGAGGCTAATGGTGACCACGCTTGACCCTCAACCAGCAGGCTCACAAGGCCTTTGAGTGGAGAGAGCAGGAGCAGTGCAAATATGCAGGGGCAACTTAATTCGTGTATGACCAGTGGCTCAGGAGGCTGGCAATCAGAGCTATGGAACGATGACAAACATGACAGTGTGGGGAAAAGAAAAGAGCCCACTTGTAACATTTGCAGAGTAATTAGTGCCACACAGAGCAAAACATTATCTAAATTTGTTGCCAAATACACTCAGCCATGGGGAATTATATTTAAGTATTGGAAAGAATGTTCCAGAATCCAGTGCTCACACAAATGTCTGCCACTTCAGTCCAGGGTTCGCTGTTCAGGCTCTCTTCACTCCGTATAAGTTTTGTGCCCAACAAATTCAAATTCTTGGGCAGAGTAATTACATGTAAATGCTGCTGGGCTATTAGTCTCAAGGGGCCAATTTTCTAGCCATTTGTTGCCATCTGAAATGTCAGGTTCATGGCAGAGGGCATGATAATACAGGCACCATTCTCTCCTAAACAAGACATGAAAGGCACTAATCAGCTCTGGGGCTGCAAATGGCGAAGGCAATGAGATGTTGCTTTAGCTAAAAAGGTGATCTAAATTAATTAAATGGATCATTTTAAGAAAAAGAAAACATCCTTATAATGGAGGTGCTACCTGAACACGGGTTCCTCAGTTCAAAGACTGTCTGCTCTTCAGAAGGCTGATTACTTCACCCTCTCCTATTTTCAGAGATTGCCAGGACCCAGGAGGAAAGGCACTGGGAAAAAATAGAAGCTCCAGCTTTAAGTCCTGGCCCTCCTATTGTCTAACTATGTGACCTTGGACAAGTCACTTCCCCTCTCTGCTGTTCAGTTTCACTTTTCTTCCCTTAATGATAAAGCTTGTATTGTTTTGGTGGCATCCTTGAAGACTCAAAGGAGGGGATTGGAAGTTCCATACATTAAAAGCTGAGATGTGATATCAGTGTAGAACTAATTGTTCTACACTGCCTTATAGCAGGCATTTGATGATTTTGCCTGTCCAGTGTCATTTCTTCTGCTTTTATTAAAGGTGAACGATTAAACTTCATTTGGGGAAGTGCTCCTTCCTTTCTTTTAGTTTACATAGTTCAGTTTGCTTTTTCTTAAAGTTCAGAAATGGTTATATATATGACTCTGGCTTGGCCAATGGAACTTTCTGCCTCCTAGGCTTCAGTGATTGGTTCACAGATGGTGTGCAACTTAGGCCAGGACAGCGGGACTTAATTCTGGTATAGATAGAAGGAGATGATGGAAAAGAGGCAACTTTTGCCTTTAGGAATATAATCAGAAAGGATATAAAACATGCTGTCGAACAGAGGGGCAGAGTGATGCTGAGTTGTAATGACATCTCTTGAGTGCCTGATCCAGCCAGTGGCTCTAGATGCCTCACTGAGTGCCTAGTCTGGGCCAGGCACAACAAAGGCATTCGGGGTCCGCCGTTGTATGGGACGGACAAGTCTTGCTCTCATTGACCTCACATTTCAATGATATGAGCCAATAAATTCCTTGTTTAAGTTCAGCTTTTTGTCATTTTTGTTCTCTCTTGATACAGAAAGTCCAGAATTTTATTTCCTAATTTATGAAATGGACAAAAACATACCCATTTCACTGAGATATTGTGAAGATAATGTGTGCAAAGTCTTTGGCATATAGTAGGTGCTAAATAAATGATATTAAAGCAGACATTGGTCAATATTTTTGGCCACCCTACATCTGAATCCCTTTCCTGTGTTTGGGGAATCTCTCACCTTATGAGTCAGAGCCCATTTTAGAGGCTGGCAATGCTGAGCCCCCATGCAGCTCAGCAGGGCACCTGGCTGAGGCTTTATGAGTTGGATGCATTTATTTGAGACAGACATTGAGTCTGAGACACATTATGCTGTGAAGTACCACCAATGCAGACTTTTTTCTGGGGAAAGGAGTGCTCGTGGTGGCAGCTGCATGTGATCGTTGTCAGCAGAGGCAGCACTTCTAGCAGCAATCCCCAACACCCTGCTTCCGGGGGGCTAACTGTGCACACTGCAGAGTCAGTGAGGCCATGTGCCTGCATCCAGCCATCTTGGGGAATGGACCCTGGCTGTGCACCTTCAGATGTGGCTCCCTGGACTTCCTGGAGAGTATGGAAGCTACCCAATATGCATTAAGCACAGCTTAAATTAGCCAGAGTTCATTTCTCTGTCTTGCACTTAAGACCTGGCTGATACTTTAGTTATAATAATACAGTTTCACTGATGATGATGGTGATAAGACCTGTGTTGTAGGGAAATACTAATCACACAGTTTGTACCAGGGAAAATAGGAAAATAGGTGGGAATAGAACATCAATACTAAGAGTGATGTAGGATGGTAAGAGATGGCGAGGGACAATATGGGCTGCTAGTAGGTCTTTAGCTAGGTGGATGGGCAAAAAGGAACATATTCAAGAGTGACATTGAAGATGGGTTGACATGACAGTTCCTTCAGCCTTTGGATGGATCATCTATAGTTTAGACATATATTGAGAATTCTTGACCTTAGATGCTAATGTAATTTGTCCAACAAAAGATATTTGTACTGCAGACCATATAATTCAGTTAAATATCATTTAAACAGAGTTAAAGAACAATGAGTAGTCAAGTGCAAGGTTCGTTGCCCTCATTTGTGTGGGTGACTCAGCCTTTCCCGCTTTTGTCCTCTCAAGCTGGTAACTAAATGTTCTCCAGGAGTCCCATATGTAGATGGCATCCAAGTATTTTGCATATGGTGAACATGAAAGAGTAGGCTTTACTTATCACAGTTTTCTTTCTTTTTTTTCAATTTGGTCTCCACTGTCCTAAATACTATAAGGCCAGTCTACTGAGCCACTTGTGATGGTAGGGGGACACAGTTCAGAGAGGGTAATTGCTTTTTATTGAGATGTGTAATTTTCCCTTTACCTTCATTAAAAGTTTTTAAGACAAATAAAACAAAATTGATACTGATCCAGTTTCCTTTCCTTCCATAGATCATTAAGAAGTTGTAATTGCTTCTCAACCTCCAGGAAGCTCTCTTGTCTAAGAATAAAGTGTCAGTGTGCGACTCCCTGGCAATTGTTATTATTCCAAGGAATTAATTTACTCTAATTGGTTCTAAGCCCATTAACAGAAGTAGAAAGCTGAGCAAGGGAGGGGGGGTCTGAAAACAACACTTTCCTCAGCCAGTTGTGAGAACTTTTAATGTGTTTAACAACTTGGCCACTGAAAATCAAACCTTGTTAAAAACCAAACAAAACACATATAAATCAGGATATAACTAGTATGATTCCTAAAAGGCGCATTAGCTTTATTCTATTTTCTGAAAGTAAGAAATCAACCATAACTTTTCTCTTATCATGGAAGTTCCCAAGTTAGTTCTGTGGGACCCCCAAATCAGAGAAGTAACTGAAATTGTGCTTCATAAAGGGCAAGCTTTGCTTAGGGAATGTTGGTGCTTGATTGAAATGATTCAAGAGGTTTGGGATAAGATCCATCCTTTTAGGAAGGGGCTTTCCCATTCCAAATCATTGTGGATAGACTTCACTGTGAAAGAAAGCAAGGTCTTTGAGTTCCTTTCTCCAGGGCTTCTTTAAATGGTACATTCAGCCATCCAGGGCTTCTTTAAATGGTACGTTCAGCCAGGAGGGGCAATGCCTTTTCTTAATTGTCTTGGAAGGGCTTGCACACCATAGAGCTCAGCCTTGGGGTGCACTGGTACAGGGCAGTCTTGAAGATGGGAGGTAGTCTTCTGAGATGGAGTTGTCTTTGCAAGATACGGAGCTGGTGTGGCCTTTAAGGCAAACAGTGGCAGATGGTGGAGGATGTGAGGTTCAGACTTGGTTTCGTAGGCGATAGGAAGATGCTGGCATTTTCAAAGACAGGAGCAACAAGGCACCACTGGTGGAATGTGAAAGATGAATTTGAAGAGGAGAGACTAAAGGGCGAGTTAGGAGATCCAGGTAAGAAGTCTAGAGGGCAGCAGGCATGGCAAGGAGGCAGTGGATTTTGGAACTGCTTCTGGGAGGGAATGGACAGAATTGAGTGAGGGGTGGGATGTAGCTGGAGAGACCAAGAGGCTTTGGTCTTGGGTGAGGCCAACAAGTGACATACGGAGGGAACAGAAAGCCAGCATGCTGCCACAGTCTGAGATGATGGATTTGGTTTTAGGTACAACTGCTAATACAAATATTAACAGTGATAGACTTCTAGGGAGAATAATCTTACTTCCCTGTAAAGCACATTGGTCAAACTTATATATCTTTTGGGCCAGCCAGAAAATAAATGCATGAAGCTGACTGGAGCCCAGGGCCATTGGATTTGAGGACATGGCCCATGTAAAAGGCACAGCCACTACCCAGGTCCAAGGAGTTGCAGCTGTGCAAGAATGGGGCCAGGACTGCCAAATCATCCAGTTCCTTAGGAGAAGCCAGAATCAAATGCCATATATAGTCTTCTGATTCTTCAGTGTTGACCACTACTTCACTTCTCTTTTTCTTGAAACTCAAAGGCAGCCAACCCCAGGCAAGTCTGCAGAGCAGCTCAGGGGACAATCGTCTGAGATGGGATGAACCAACCTGAGTTACGGCAGGGAGCAGAAGGGGAAGACAGAGTAAAGGCACATCCTGGGGAGGTATTTTTAGGCAGCTGTAACTGTGCTAGCACAGTGCAGGTATTGTGGGGGTATAACCTATGGCTGCTGCCCTCACGAAGCTGACAGCTTAGCTGGGAATGCCAGGCCAATGAACAGCCAGAGAAAAATGTAGCACACTATATGACTAATAAGGGCTATGGATAATAAGATTTTAAGAAAGGAAGATATTGGCATTGGACATAGCCTGGGTCTCAAATAGGCGAAGGAGAGCTTTTAAGAGGAGGCAGATGATGCACAGAAAGCTAGAGAATTTTCTGCAGAGTTCCTTTCCAAGTCAACTGCAATTCAGCAGGTTTTGTGATTTCTCCAGGGAGGCAGGCATGGAGTTGCAGAGATCAGGTAGAAAGAGCAAATTACAAGTGGAACCTGGTTCCACACTAATGATCACTAACAGACCAGTTTGGAGTATTTTATTTTACATTATTTTTGAAAGGTTTTTCGTGCTCCAATTCCCAGGCCCCTGGCATCTAGTTTAACAATTAAAAATAAATACATAAAACCGACAGCTTACATTAGGTGATGGCACCTCTCTCTAAAGCAGTGAGATCATCCCTGAAGCTGGAGCTTCTCATCCCCATGGGTTTGTGTAGGATTGCCCAAGGAGTGCGGAGAGCGATTTGCAGGACAGTGAGGGTCTTAGGAGGGGCGTGTGGTACAAAAGAGGATATCTGTCATGGTTTTTATAACAGGGTTTTGAGGATACAACTGAACATCAGATAGACTTTTCCCCGATGATACCCGCTGTGTTCGCTTCTTGATTTGGCTTTCTTTTTCTATTCTATGATATTTTTCCTCAAATCTCTCACATTAGCAATGAGGACAGGGAGGTTTGTTGGGGGATAAGTAGTGTTTTTGTCCTGAGTTGGTATCAATCATTTTATTTAAATGAGTTTTTTACTGAAAGGCAGAATCCATTTGTGGACCACGTTTGAATACCTCAGTTCAGTTACTGTGGAGCTGCTTCGGGACTAGGTGAGAACTGAGAAGGATTGTTCGCATTTCCCCTTCTGCAAGGGGGGTCATGAGATGTAACAGCCTCCCAGAAAACAGCATGACACTTGTCTGACTGTTTAGCTTTGGGATGAATGGCTCCTGGGGAAGGAAGCATTTGCAGAGCTAAGATGCACTGTTTTCCATACATAGGCAGAGATTTGCATCTCCTGCCTGTCCAGCCAGTTTCCATTGTGTTTGGGTGAACAATATCAGATCGTATTTTCCTCACACAGCATGGGTTCTCACACCTGATGCTTTGAGATTAACGGGCTCTGTCTCTGAAAACAGAGAAAGTGGGAGGAACGGACCAAGGGAAGGACAGCCACAGTGCAGAACTCCAAGGGCACACGTCCTCCCGAATTTCTCTGACTGTCACATGCCTGTCAAGTCATGTGGTTGACTGAACCCACGGTTTTCCTGTGGGTCACTAGGGCTAAAATAACATCCTTCCTACGAGACACCGTCTTCTCCACTACAGGGGGCCTGTCTTGGTTGCATGAAGCCAACACATACTTGGGGGAGTGGTTAGAGCTATTTCAGAGAAGGCTGAAGTACTAATGACATTTAACTGCTTTCTGGCTGACTTTGAAAAGTCAGATTTCAAACATCCTTTGGAGATTAGGTAAAACCTTTCTTTTTCAGTTTCCTCTTTGAAAGGATTCTGTTTCTTCCGTCAGTGACTAAGTAACCACGCAGTGGAGCAATCACAAGATTATTCCTCTGGGTCATCACAAACAGTTAATGTCACACAGTTCAGAAAATGGTGCAGTTATGTGCATGCCTTAAGTTACAAACAACAGATTAAAGCCATTCCTTGCCTGGGTGGTATAGTCCTTTTTCTTTTTCCATTCTTGAAGCCCCAGCAAGGGCTGCTGTCTCCAGATAGCTACTGAGACGCCAAGTCAGAGAGCATTCATCTGTGGCTGGTGTCCAGTCAAGACGAATTCATAATTGAATTTATCAAGCACATTGGGAATTTGTTATGTGCAACATGTTAGATGCTGCACTTGGGGCGCACAGATGAATGAAGCACTTTACTTGCCATCAAGAAGCTACTAGAATAGATGGCTAGGCTCGGAAACATGAAACTTCAATATGATGTGGTAAGTGGTAAGCCATAGAACAATGGGGGTTCTTAAATCAGCGTGGAATTCTAGGGAAGGCATCCTACAGAAGATGACATATGGCTTGAATCTTGAATGAATAGGAGGAAGTAATCAGAACAAAAAGGGAACATCAGTGTGCAAAGAACCGCCTGCAGTTAGAATTTATTGAGCGCTTTCCCTGGGCCGAACTCTGTGCCTTACATACACACATTCATAGAATTCTCATGACAATCCTGAGTTAGGTACCCTTAAGTCTATTTTATAGGTGAAAAACCTAAGGTTTGGAGAAGCCAGTTAACTGGCCCAAGTTAATATCATTACAACCTGTAGAGAGCTAGGATTCAAATTCAAGACCTGATCCCAAACTCAGTGGCTTATTCATTGTAGTACACTGCCTCTGTTGCTCAGAAGACATCAATTGCTGTGATTATTAAAAAAACAACAGAAAAATCTCAAAGATTTTATGGGATACTGTGTGGACCTATTCGGCAAAGAGTGAACAACAACACAAAATTTAAAGAAGTATTAGAAAATCATTCACCTTGAGATATCAATAGGACATTATGCCATAAAAGGCTGAGATGATAAAGTAAGCTAATGAGAAGATGTGTGAAGTATGTGTGTGGGTGTGAACTCATCCCGATACACGCCGAGTTGTGAGCAGTTATTTCTTCTGTGGGGTCAGTCTGACCCCAGCTTCCCCATAACTCACTCAGATCCAGCTGCCCTGGCCCTCTTTTTTGTTCTTCAGAACAATAAACCTGCTCCACTTGAGGGCCTCTGCACTCAGCCTTTCCTTCTAGAATGCTCTCCCTTTAGGTTTTTCTTTTCCATCATTTCATATATCAGCTTGGTTGTCAGCTCCTCAAATAGCCTTTCTTGACATCCTGACCTAAAGAACCCAATCACTCCATCAAATTACCCTATTTTATTTTTCATAGCGTTTATTCTCTGAAATGCCATATTTATTTATACGTTTATTTTTAAGTTATTTGTGTACTCTTTCTACTAAAAGGTAAGCTCCAAGAGGGTGAGGGTTTTGTATTGCTCACCGCTGGGTTCCCAGCAGCTGAAATAGCGTTTAGTATTTAGTTGCATGCAATTAGTTGCATTTTTTGGTTAAGATAACTTTGTGAAGTAGAATAAAGATTTGTTGTTTGATCTTTATTTTACAGAAAATAAAACGGGCCCTTGTTGTAATGTAACATGTTGCAAGTCAAATAATGGGGAAAAGAAGGAAGGGTAGGAGTTGAATCCAAACCTCCTTTCCCTGCCGCCTGCCCCTGTCAGCCACCTCTGGGTGGGGAAATATTTGCTGGTTTCCTGCTTTCCTTCCCTTCTGATGCTCACATTTGGGATATGATTTCCTTAGGTTAAAAACTAGTTCTATAATGTCTCCATTCCTTACTCAGTGCACCTCACTCATTCATCTTCCTTTAATTTTCAGGGAGACTTCCCTTCCTAAGATATAGATCCCAGACTGCCTGTGTAGATGCCAGTTGGAGGGAAGACTAGATGTCAGTAGCCTGGGTCATGGCCGTGACTTTTGCTGTATAACCTTGGACCCATCTGTTCTCTCTGGATCTGTTAAGTGAGGGGAATGAATTAAACAATCTATGAGAAAATGAGTCTTAGATGAATATTTCAAGTAAGGTTGGTAATGCTAAGACTGGGTGTGGTATGTGTGTGTGATGTTGTTAGGAAAATATCAAAAATGGTATAATTTTCTAGCTTTTTAAAGTTTAAACATAAAGTCCTCAGGGTACCTGGAGTTAATTTTATTTGTCCCAAGTGCACTGCTCAGTGAGTCCTTATGGATTGCAAGATTTGCTCAAACTTTCCTCCTTAATATCATTTTGTTTTCTTACCAGAAGCAACAGAAACTATTTTTTGCTGATCTAAGTAAAGAAATTTTGAGAAGGTTTCTTGGGGGGCTTACATAATCCAAGGAAGCTAGAGGATCAGGCATGAGGGTGAAAGGGAATGGAGAGAGGAGGGCTTGCAAAGAGGAAGCATGACTTGGTTCTGTCACAATGAAAACTTAGCCAAGAGATCATCTTACAGCCATGTCGACTGTGTAACAAAACCTCCAACCCATGCCTCTCCTCCTTATCCACATCCCATGTGACAGCACTTGAGGCAGTCAGGGACTAGTAAGGAGAACAAAACCTCACCAGTGATTTTAACAGCAAGACTTCAGTGTAGGGACTTGGTTAAACAGAAGCTCAAGGATTGCACCAGTGAAAGTGGCAACACAGATTTAGTAACAGCAGGAAGAGGCTTCCGTGCTAGGGCTGGGACACAAGAGAAACAGTCGATGTTCTCAGAATCTAGAAGCCTGGAGAAGCATGGAGGAGCGGAGTCCCAGACCTTTGAGGGGAGGGCACGAGCCAGCCTCTGCTGGTATCTCAGGTTGGAAGAGGATCCCCACAGGGCTGGGGCTCAGATATCTGAGGAGCAGACCCTGCCTGGCTGGTATCTGGGGACTGAGATGGTTCCAGGACTGTGAAAAGAAGCTGGAAAGGAACCAGTTGCCTTTGGAATGAACAGCAGCTGCCAAGATGAAGAGCAGAGGCTGGTGATACTAAAACGAAAACCAGCAAAAGGGAAGCAAGTGGCTTTTCTTGTAGCTTCCAGTTTCCTTATGGGCAGAAGGGATCAGGAAGCCCCTTGACCGCAGAGAAACACAGCCTATGGAGCCCGGGTGCAGCATTACAAAGCTGGCTGGAGAAGCGAGTTCTGAGGGAGAGACAGTAGCTTCATCACCTGCGGAACAACACCTTATTGGCAGAATGTAGGTCAAGGGCCCGCCCTCTGACTTCCTGGGTCAGGACACAGAGGATCTGACCTTTTTCTCTGTCACTGAAAATGGCCTAACGGAATTGTTCTCCCAGTTCCACAGCCATGGGGAAGAGGTCATTCTCCGAGAGGGAATACAGGCAACACAAGAAGGAATGGATGCTGGGGAGGCAAAATGCCAAGCACCTCCTGGGCCTCTTAGTGAGTTACTCTTGGCGGAGTCCTGAATGTTGGTACCATTCCCCTCCCATATCAATATGTGAACTGACCCTCTTGTCCTTTTACAAGACTACAGTGTATTCATGTCCGGCTACATATTGCAGATGCCCTGTTTAGAGGGGAATTATAAATCCCTCACACTGAACTTTAACTGGGGCCAAATAAAGAAAAGAGTTGGGGGTAATTTTTTCCCACAGTTGGGAGATTTATGTTGGGTACCTAGAACCTGTTTATCTGAGCAGGCAGAAAGATAGTTGCATAAATGGATTTTCATGCTTGTGGATTCACAACACAAAGCCCTGTGCAGTGCTGTGTTTGTGTTGCAAATCCTTATCACACCCCACTTACTGTGTGTGGAGGGGGGGAGGAAACAGCTTGTAGCAGCGTCCCCTCCTCCCCAGCGTCTCTGTTTTATGGCTGAACAGCTATACGCAAACATGGAACGGATCTGTGTTTGGAGGAATTCACTGCATGGTAATTAGTGTGCGCGGGCAGCTTTAAATTTCTTGAAATTAAGACCATTGATTCTTTGCTGCAATGTAAGTTACTTGCAGATACTTTACTCCTTTCTTCTTGGTTTTTCTAAAACAACTGGAGCTTCTGTTCTCGTAAGGTTTTTCCTTTATGTTTTATGCAGCTTGACTCAGAAGACTTAAATGGGTAGTTCCTTAAAATTAAAAGCTCTGGTGAATTTCTTCAAAGGTGGTTGGGAAGAATTATTGACTGGCTAAACTACAACAGCCATAGGAAGGTCAATTGTCAATCTCGCATATAAATGTATTGCTTGAAAAACATTGAAAAAAATAAGTCAGAATTGCCATCAGTATACTTAAAAATGTATGTGTAAAATATATAAATACATAAAATACATGACAAATAAATATAAATGTATAATATTTAAGATATAAAATATAAATATATAAAATATATAAATAATATATAATTGTATAAAATATTCATATAAATATATAAATACATAAAATATATATAAATATGTATAACAATTAAAATGAAATTATTTTCTTCTCAGATGTGAACTTAGTATTTCATTTTATTTACATATATAACATACACATATATGTGTATTAAAAATAGAACTATGCTGTACATATGAGTCTGAAATATATTTCTCAGATAATAATTTTTCAGTGATATTTTCCAGGCCATTACATGTGGATTGCCCTGTTTTACTGGGTCTAATGTCTCCACTTTGATGGTGGATATGAGATTGTATTCTTATTTTTTGCTACCAGAAACAACACCATAGTGAACATCCCTGTGCATCTGTGTTCACATGTACATGCCACCGTTTCTGTGAGATAGAGCTGGGACCGCTGGCTTTGGGCAGAGGGACCCGGGTCAGAGGCCTGCGTGGCGTTTACTGGTCTCTATTGTCTCCTTCAGTCTGGAAGGTCCTTCAGTCTTTCCTCCATTTTCATGCCATTGACACTTCTGAAACTACAGAAGACCAGTTATTTGGATTTCTTGATATCACGTCTTTATTTCTTACTGTATTTTATTTTGAGAAAATATCAAAAGACTCTATCTGGGCCATGGCATTAGGGCAGTGATGCTGAACCCTGGCTAACCATTGGAATCACCTGGAGGGTTGTTTTTTATACCTTTGCCAGGGCTCCATTCCAAGAGCCTGGTTTATTTCTTTCCAGGCTACCTGTATTTTATAATGTTCCCCCGGTGATTCTGTTGAGCACCCTGTGTTGAGAGCTGCATAATTTGTGGGGCCAGGACAAAATGAAAATGAGAGCCTCCCAGTTAAAAAATCATTAAGAATTTCAAGATAGTGACAGCAGATCATTAAACCAAGTGTGGGGCCTGTGTGAGTGCATAAGATGCACACCCAGGCAGCCACTCCTGGGTGTACCACATTTGATAAAAGAAAGGAAGTCACAAAAATCGAAGGTATAAAGGCATCGTGCCATGAGAAAAGATGGCAGAGATATGAATAAGTATCCACATGCCCCTTTGCATTCCCAGTGGTTTTACAGTTTCATGAGGCCATAGGATCAGGCCGGGACAAAAGGCAATGAGCGGAAGTGGCGAAGAATAGATATGAGCTCTCAGTGCACTTGGGGAAGCCCATCTCTGAGATGACAGTGTCACAGGTGCTACTTGCATCAGTGTGGGTCCCTGAGTGAATGTGTGAAGCAGAATTCCCTGGCAACTCACATCGGCTATGTGCCATCAACAAGGAATCAATCTTTGTTACACTAAGCCACTGAAATGTGTTACAGCAGCATAGTCCAGCCTAGTCTTACAAATACAGAACAGTACAGATTAAATGCTGTAGGATCTCTAACTTCTTACTGTAGGCATCAGGCAAAGCGTCATGGGTGACATTGGAAATGGGGTGGATGGGACTTGGTAATGTGGAGTTGGGAAGATGAAGGTTGTATTAGTTAACTCTTATTATGGGAAAACCACACCACAACCTTGTGGCTAAAAACAACTACTATCTTCCATTTCTCATAAGATCATGGGCCAGCTATGAGGTTTTGCTTTCTGAGCTAGACTGAGTTAATGCAGGCTGGTCTCTTGCATATGTGTTGTTGCTGTTGGGGTGGCTGATGCCGGCTCATTTAGGTTGGCCTCATTCACTGGCCTAGAGGTTGACTGGCTGTTGCATACTGTGCCTTAGCTCTGCTTCACTTGGTCAGATTTTCGTCCTGCAGGCGGCCGGCCCAGGCTAGCGCACATGGCGGTGGCAGGGTCCCAGGAGACAGAGCGGAAGCACACAGGGTTTCTTTGGGCCTGGGCTCAAGACTAGGACGTTACCACTTACACCTCCTATTGGGCAAGGGAAGTCACAAAGCTGGTCTAGACAGAAAGGATGGGGAAATAGTCTCCTGTCCTTGATCCATATTTCTAGCATGTGGGCGGTGCTCAGTACTTGCAGAATGAATGTATGAATAATAGACTGAATTGCCTGGACAATAGCTGTTTGGAGCTCAGTCCTTAGACTTTACTTGTCTGCAATCTTTCCCCAGGTAACCTCATCATATACTCCCAATTGTGTATCTGCAGCCCGGGTCTCTTCCCTGAAGATTCTCCCAACTGCCTCCTTGATATCTCACTTAGCTCTCTAATAAGTAGCTTATGCTTAATATGTGCAAACCTGCACCTCTTTTATCCTCTTTACTAGTTGTTCTTCTCCCACAGTTTTCCCCATTTCAGTCAATGATAAGTTCCACTGTTTCAGTTGATGAGTCAATAAATGTTGAAGTCCTCTTTTTCTTCTTTCTTTCTGCCATATCCCATGTCTAACCCATTGACAAATCTTGTCAGCCCAACCCTCTTCACATGTCCAGAATGCAATTATTTCTTGCTGTCTCTACTACTATCACTGGGTTCAAGTCATCATAATTTGTTGGCCTTGATTATTGCAATAGTCTTCTCTCCTGTCTCCCTGCTTCCACTCTGACCTACACAGTCAGTCTTTTCATGAAGCTGCCAGAGTGCTCTTTTAGCATGTAAGTTATTTTGTGTCACTCCCTGATGAGGACCCCCCATGTCCCTGAAAGTAAAAGCCCTAGTCTTTACAAGGGCTTACAAAACCCTAGGTAGCTGTTCTCCTGTTACCTCTATTCCCTCATGTCCCCCCCTCTCCTGCTCTCATTGGCTCTGCTCCAGTCACGGGGCCTCTCACAGCTCCGAGAATATACCCGCACACACCTGCCCCTAGGCCCTGAGTGTGTTCTTGCCTCTGCCTGGGCCACTCTTTCTGCTGCTAGCTGAGTGCCTCACACCCTAACTTCTTTCTAGTCTCTGTCTAGCTGTCACCGTGTTACCACTGAGGATTTTTCTCGGTCTCTAAATTTAAATTACTCCTCCCCCAAGATCCTTTCTATCCCTCACCCTATTTTTAAATTTCTTCCTAGCCCTTTCCACCTTCGACATATTCTATATTTAACTGTTTATTTGTTTATTGTCTGATTCTTCTTACTAGAACATAAATAAATTCAAGATATGCAGAGATTTTTTTAGTTACTTGCTTTATGTCCAGAGTCTAGAAAAACATAGAACTCTTTTCTAACTGAATGAATAGAGTTGGAGATTTTTAGAGTGGGCAAGAGATTGGATGAGATCACCTCTAAGGTTATTGCAGCCCAGTGTGTGGTGCCAATGGGAACAGAAATGGAACTTCACAGGAGTTCTGGTTGGCATCCACTGGTATCTAGTGTCACCATTGTCCCCTCCAATCTGTTCCCTTCACTAGTGTCTCAACCTGGCAATTTTCTCTCTCTCTCCTCTTCTCCTAATTAATACCTCTCCTCCTTCAGATCTAAGCTTAATGGTCACATCCTCGAACTTTCTTCCACTTTACATAGTTAGTACCATCACTATTTCATTACAGCACATATCACAGTAAAAAATCGCACACTTATTGGTGTGGTTGTTTTCACAGAGTTCTCCCTCACCAGACTGTGAGATCTAGGAGGGCAGGGACTCTGGCTGCTTCTGTCCAGCAGCATGTCCACAGCATCCAGCACAGGGCCGGTTCACTGAGTGCCTGCTTCAGACTGAATATGAGGTTGAATGAGTGACTCCCCTTCCCTAGACTGTACTCTTTGACCACTGATTCTGTACCTTCTATCCTCAGCTAGTTCTAAGGGAGATATTTAAAAATGGATACCATCTTTGAAACCCTTTTTAGGTCTCAAAAAAAATGTCAAGGCTGAGATAAAGTGCTGAGGGAAGAGAAGAATCTTATATCTGATTAATCAGACTAGGACCATGTCACAGGGGCCTTTTGAGAACACATTACATGAGACAGTTAATGTCCATGGTCAGCCATCTGGGCTCCTCCTGGGGTCCATCGCTGGGGACTGTGTGTGAGGTTACCCAAAACTAGGACTTAGGGATATTTTTGCAAGATGGTGTCTCACAGAAGCCCCATTCTTGGCAAACTCTTCCTGGGAGGCACTGTCATCTGTTAACACCCCAGGAATGATTAGATTTATTTTACAAAAACAGAATGATATTTGTTAAGTAGCTTGAAAGAGTCCATGGGGTACATCAAAATTGATTTCAAACTAGGTCAGAGCTGTTCTGTACCGAGCCCAATTAAAATGTGTAGGCAAGTGAACTGTGTTGTGACTTGCTCCAGGGAAGAGAAAAGCCTCAGTGATAGATAAACTGCTAGTTTTGGAAGCTTCCAGTTATGGGATCCCACGGCACCATCTGAGTCAGAATCCCAGAGCCCGTGGGGGTGGCAGGGGATGATATGCCACAAGTTCCTTCTTTCCTCATGGTCTTCTCTTTCTGCAGATTCTTTCTCTCCCAGGCAGTACAGTAGACTTGGATCCCTGGAGTCAACATACCTGAGTTCAAATCCTGCCCTTACCACTTACTAGCTGTGTGATCTTGGGCAAGTGACTTTTCCTTTCTAAGCCTTTGTCTCTGCACCTGTTCAAGAGCAATTGCAGTACTAGTCAAGGCCATGCAGGACTGTGGGAGAATTAAATGATGGATGCAAGAGGCTTAGCATAAAAATGTCGATTATTGTCGTTATTTGCAATGTTCCCTCTATTGTATATTACACATGAGAAAGAAATGGATACATGCATCCTTCCTCAGAGTCAGGCCTTCTTTGGGGATCTGCCCCCTGAAACTGGATACAGATACCGTACCTGTTTAGGCATTTGATTTGTGTTCGAATGCTTGCCATTTAATATGAGGCTGAAAGTCAGTGTGAGTTTGAGAACTCTTCTGCACTTCTCCCTGTTTCCTGTCTTTTCCTCACCCAAATGAAAATTTAATGTCTGAAGGAGATGTCCGGTATTTCTCTTTTGATCTTGGGAGGCAATATATGTCTGCTTTAGAGAGCGTAGACACTTGGGCTGGACGCTGCCGAGGAGCATGAGGAGGTTGTGCCAGCCCCGCAGGCAAGCCACAGGACGGTTTGCAAGGTGGGTTTTGTTTCTCATGCTTGCATCTGCCAGCTCCCGTGGTTCTGACGGAGGCCTCTTCTTTTCCCAGCGCGGTGTTTGGGGAAACAATCAGCACTTTCAATTCAGAGAGAGCAGAAAGGAGGAGTGGATGGGACTTTGATCTCCAGGCAAAAATAATAATGGTGATGATGTAGCTCTCAGGCGCCTTGCCTTGGGCTGCTGGTCTCCAAGAGAAGGCTGGACAGCAGCTGGGAGACAGAGTTGGTTTTGAAGCTTTTGCTGAATTAATGCTGCAGACATCTCAGACAACATCGAACTAGCCCCTGACTCACAAGTCCCACATAGCAGAGAGTTGGGTCCATTGTGTACTTGTTCTTTCATTCATTCACTCGACAAATATGTATTGAAGCCTAGCCACTCTTCTATATACATGAAACTACATAACTAACAAGTCAAGACGTGTTTCCTGCCTTCACGGAGCAGGTAATAGATAAATAAAAGCACAGCTGCAGACCCTGAAGGGTCCTGCTACAGGGGTATGCAGGACGATGGGACAGATTTTCAAAAGGCATGGTCTACTTTCAATTCAGTACAGTGGTCATGGAAGGACATTGTCGTCTTTGGCTACATCAAGAGTAGCCCATTAAATATAAACCAAGATTCTGAAGAAAACTCATATTAGAAAACATGTTCTCATAAGTGATTCATTGTCATGTGGCCAGAGATTTTGAATTGTGGAGAATTCTTTCTCTATTTAATAGTCAGTTTTTCCGTTCTTGTTCTTTGCCATTTCCCTGTTCAGCTGGAGAGGAGGGAATGTGACTATATTGCTGATGCTTAAGACAGCCCCCTGTGCCAAAAGGGGTCGGGGGTATAAGGGCAGATAAAAATTAAAAATAAGATGCTTAATTCTCCTGGTGAAAAATAATGAAAGAGATACTCCCTTCTTTCTCAGATAATTTATTTAGAAAATTTTCACAGTAATTGGGAATTCTTTCTCTGCCCTTTGACATGTAAATCTCTTTTTTTAATTAAAAATTTTTTATTTTAATTGTTGTTTAAGTACAGTTTTCTGTTCTTTACCCCCATCCCAGCCCACCCCCCAGCCCTCCCCTCCTTCCTCTTGTTTCTTCCCCGCCCTTGTTATTGTTCATGTGTCCTTTATACTAGTTTCTGCAAACCCGTCCCCTTTCCCCCTGAAATTCCCTCCCCTCTCTCCTCTGGTCATTGTCAGCCTGTTCTCTATTTCAGTGTCTTTGGTTATATTTTACTTGTTTGTTTGTTTTGTTGTTTAGGTTCCTGTTAAAGGTGAGATCATATGGTATTTGTCTTTTACCACCTGGCTTATTTCGCTTAGCATAATGCTTTCCAGCTCCATCCATGCTGTTGCAAAGGGTAGGGTCTCCTTCTTTCTTTCTGCTGCATAGAATTCCATTGTGTAAATGTACCATAGTTTTTTGACATGTAAATCTTTTTAAAAGCTTCTTGCCAGTTTGATAACCCAGGATCCAGTTTCTTAGGGACCTAGGAGCCATCCCTTTGAAATGTAAACATCAAGGGAGGTAACATCCCAAAGTCCTGGTTTCTGTGGGAACCTGACTTCAATGAGCACCTGGTTCCAAATTTCGGAGCTACCTCCTGTCACAGACATTATGGGAGGCTTATTTTTCCTTTGTATGAAACCACTTAACTAACACAGACCATCATGTATTACCAGGAGAACTGGGGGTGAATCATGTTTGACAAAGACACTGCCAAGTGCTAGCACTTGCACGTAGTGGGTTCTGTCTGCTCAGCAGTATGAAAAGGTGAGATTTCCTTCAGTTTTTGCAATAGTTTTGGTGGATTACTCTGGTCTAATGCTCTAGTGTTGCACCAGTCTGCAATCCCACCAACAGTGCACTAGGATTCCCCTTTCTCCACAACCTCCCCAACACTTGCTGTTTGTTGCTTTGTTTATGATGGCCATTCTGACTGGTGTGAGATGGTATCTCATTGTGGTTTTAATTTGCATCTCTCTGATAGCTAGCGATACTGAGCTTCTTTTCATATGTCTCTGGACCCTCTGTATGTCCTCCTTCAAGAAGTGTCTGTTCAAGTCCTTTGCCCATTTTTAAATTGGGTTGCTTGTCTTCTTAGAGTATGGAATTTCCTCAGAAAACTAAAAATGGAACTGCCTTTTGACCCAACAATTACACTGCTAGGATTATATCCTAAGAACCCTGAAACACCATTCCAAAAGAACCTATGCACCCCAATGTTCATAGCAGCACAATTTACAATAGCCAAGTGCTGCAAGCAACCTAGGTGCCCATCAGTAAAAGAATGGATCAAAAAACTGTGGTACATTTACACAATGGAATTCTATGCAGCAGAAAGAAAGAAGGAGCTCCTCCCCTTCACAACAGCATGGATGGAACTGGAGAGCATTATGCTAAGTGAAATAAGCCAGGCAGTGAAAGACAAATACCATATGATCTCACCTTTAACAGGAACCTAATCAATAAAATGAACAAGCAAGCAAAATATAACCAGACATGGAAATTGAGAACAGGCTGACAGTGCCCAGAGGGGATAGGGGAGGGGATTATAGGGGAAAAGGGTGAAGGGTTTGCAGGACTATTATAAAGGACACATGGACAATAACAAGAGGGGGGATGGAAATAGGGGAGGGAGATAGGGAGGGTTGGAGTGGGAGGGAGGGATGGGGGAAAAAGACAGAAAACTGTACTTGAACAACAATAAAAAATGTTAAAAAGTGTTCTTTTCCTTTTGCCTTTGTGAAGAGGCATTCTAGGTTGGGAGAATATTTGGTTCTTAATTATACTTCCTAATTCATTTCTGGGAGTTTCTCCATTATCAATAGATATACAGCCCCACCTTGTTACCAGAGCTTTTCCGAGTCTGGAAGTGGGATATATAGGGTCTCTTAAGCTTTTTGTTTCTTGAACCCTTTCTTCAAATGATATCCCATGTGGAGCCCCAATGGATAAAATCATGAAAAGAGGAGCCTTTCCAGTATATTCTGCAGCCCAGTGTTCTGCCTACATCCTGCCTTCACTCCAAGTCTGCTGGAGGCAACCAGGGGGAACTCAGAGGTTCTGCAGTGCACAGTGTGCGGCAAATGATCGCTCAGCCCCCCGGCCTTCGGACCCTGTGCCTTTGCATTTCACTCCACTCTCATAAGGTTTCTCCCTTAAGCTGGGATGTTTGATCAAAACTGCAGCCTGTGTGTTCCTTGCCAGGCTTTAAAATGCCTTCTGTCTCACAACACAGGAATGCCTCACAGCCACCTTGCGAAATAGGTTTTTATTGTTATTCCCATTTTACAGATGAGGAAACAGAGTTCAGAGAAACAGAATGAAGTACAGATCGTCTTGTGCCCATCTTTCTTCCAGCAGTCCTCACACTGAGTCACAGCTGTTGGTTTGTCTCTCCCACTGCATCCTGCTCCCTGAGGGCAAGGACGAGTCTCCTCCAACTTGGTGTCCACTTTGCCTGGGACAGTGCTGGACACGCCCTGAATATTCGTGGAATGAGTAAATGCGTGTTGCCCAATGTCGTGCAGCCTGGGAAAAGGCAAAACTGATAGGAGAAGCCCTCTCTGCCTGGTACCAGAATCACTGTTCCTCCTGGTGTCCTTCTAAAGGACAGTTCTGCAGCTGGTGCCTGTGCTAAGGGAGCTGCTCAGAGTGGGGGAAATAAGAGGAAAATAAGCCATCTTTCTTTTTTGCATTAGCAAAAGCTTCCAATCTGTCATACATTTTCACTGTTCTTTTTTGTTCTATTACTGAAAGGGAGCAAGTCCATTGCTTGGTTGTGGTAAAGGATGGTGCAGAGAATGTTATATTTAATTTGTCCTGCCAGCCTTCGGCACTCATAGAAGTCACAGTTGCCGCTGCCTATAGTTAATTTTCTTCAAATCAAGGTGGCTGCCATCTATATACAGACGAGACCATTTGCTTTACATGTTTCTCTTGGTGTGAGTGCTGTGGCAGTTTAAAGGACCAGCCTGGTTTCCAGAAAACTATCCTACTCAAAAGGATCCAGACCGATTTGGCTTTCCTGGGAGCTCGAGTTGACTGTTATGAAGATGTAGTCTTTTAAGGAAGTCGTGTCTAGGATGAGACAGTACACTGAGTGCAGGTGTGCGGTCTGCTGGGCCTGAGTGTGAATCCTGGATCCCCCACTCACCATCTGAATGACAGTGGTAATGTACCCAACCTTGCTATGAAACAGGGACATTCACACCCACAACACAGGATTGTTTAGAGGACTAAATGAGATGGGGTGTGGTCAGGGTTCAGCACAGTGCCTGGTGCATAGCAAACTTGACATGAAGATTTTTGAAGTTTACCCACTACTTAGTTCTGAGTGAAGATGCTTTGTATCAGGGCAGGGGCATTGGGGAGCATCCCTGCCACAAGCAAGGGCCTTCTCCTTGCAGTCCATTCTTCCGGGGGCAGGACCAGGCCATGGGGGATGGTTCTAGCATGAAGAGGGCCCCAGACAAGACCCCCTTCCTCTGGCTTGCACTGCACATGGGTGAGGCAGGCACTCAAGCCTTTGCGGGCTTTACACTCACTTTCAAAGCCATGAGCTTCTTCTTGTAATCAGCCAGAGGAGAAGGACACTCCAGGTCCACCTTAGACAAGTTTGGTTCTCTAGTGACTCCTCAACAGTATTAGGACCTTTGGGGATTTCTTCTCACTTGCAGCCCTGCTGGGAAGGCTCTGCCTTTCAGGGAAAGAGTTTCATAGCAGGAAGCACATGTGTGGGCCAAGGAGGTGGGTCCAAATCCCAGCTCTGCCACTTAATCCTGAGGTGAACCCCGGCGAGTCTATGTATCGCCAGGCTGTAGTCTCCCCTTCTGCAACAGATGATAATGACCCCGCCTCAGAGTTTGTCTGGTGGCCCAGGATGGCTGTTTTGAAGTTTCTGTTGTTCACTCCCATGTCCTAGAAAAGACTTGTCTGCAGGAAGCCTGCATCAAACATCCAGCTTCTACCCAGGTTATTGTACCAATTTCTGCTCACATTCTGATCATCACCATGGGACATCTGACTGTCAGTGTCTCCTGCTTAATCTCCTCGTATAACCCTATCCCAGACCCTCTTGTAGCAGTAGGTGGTAGACACCGTGATTATACCCATTGTGCAGATGAGGAAATCGAGGCTTAGAGGTGTTAAGCAATTTCCACAAGGTCACACCATCAGTGAGAATTGGAATTGAGATGGAAAACCAGGAGGTCTGCTCTGCAGCACACACACTGCTATCCTGGGCATTTTTGCTTTCCTGCACGATTTTCCTGCATCCTCTTCAGACCAAGACTAAAATGTTGCCTGGTATAAATTCAGTGTTTGCCCTAATCTAAGGGTATATATTTCAGAGATAAGTCAACTCCAAACAATTATAGAAGTACCTTGTCTCCTCTATAGTATGAGTGCTTAGGCATCTCTGCTCAGGGCAAGATGTGCTGAGTCTTGATGAATTTACCATGGAGACCCACGAACATACAGCTTCCCTGATCTTTTCCCCATTCACGGGGAAGCCAGTTCTGCTAGGGGCACTTGAGAGGAAGCCAGGCATCCTTGAGAAAGCCCCCTTACCCCTTGGAGACCCTCCCTGGTTCTTGCTTTAATGTGGATGTCTCACTGTCTTGCCTTCCTCTGGGGAGAAGGGTTTGGAAAACATCCCTCTTCTCTGTGTTTCAGATGGGCCAAAGAAACAAAGCCAGGCACACTCCTTCTCATAGGGTGAGGTGTAAAACTGAGCATGTGTGCGAAGGAGAGTGAAAAAATGCCTGTTATTTTCTGCAGGATAGAGAATGATGTATGTTCCTGGGGGTAACCTGCTACCTCAGAATTAGTCATTCCACACCGTGTTCTCTTCGCTGTTTGAAATACCTCATTTTAAAAATGTTAAGATTTTTTTCCCTTCTCACTTAACTGTAGGAACATTAAATGTACAACTTTATCAAAATGACATAAGATGTATGTTTCTGCCAACAGCAACAGGAGAGGATTAACAATTCAAATGGGAACAGGTAAAGGTTGCTCTTGAAAGGTGGGAAGAGGGAAGTTTGATTGGGGTTTCCTGCTCTTTCCTCAGCCTCAAATGCAGTATTACTCCTTCAGGGTCCCCAAGGTGCTGGTAGACGAAAAGTTGTACATTAAAAGGAGAAGAAGTTTTACTTCTATTATTTTGTTCTGTCTCTTTGAGATCAGGGTTAGCTGTACACATTTGCTGAGTGTTCAACTGTATACAGACATCTCAAAAACAATCCTCACGTGTCTAATGGCTGATGCCTACCTTTGGTCAGGGCTCTGACCTCTAGCCATGATCACTCTAAGCCAATGAAGAGCCAGAAACGCAGCACTGAACAGAGATAGGGAAGGGAGGAGGGTGTGAGGGTGTGGAGCCCTGGGCGAGGAGGGGGAGGAGAGAAAAGGCTTGCGCTGTGGGCTAGCTGTGGTGCACCAGGAACAGCATTCTGTCGTGTGGATGGCAAATGTCAGTCAGTCTTCCATTTGACTGATAAAAGTAGCAATTCAGGTTAGATTTAACTGGATATTTTTGAGGAAGAGAGTTGCTAAAATTCTGGATGAACTAATGCAGTAGTCTCGCTCTTAAAAGGAAGAACATAGCATTTTCCAAATTTGATATCATTCTAGCCAGACATAGGGTAGGATCTTTTGACTTTTCAAAATCCTTTTCTGGTATGGGATTTGCATGTGTTGATTTATTTTCTACAACCCTCTTTCGCCTACCAGCTTCTTAACCAGGATTGCCTTTGACATTGGTTTTCCCAAGCCCCCATCTACCCAATCCCATCTCATTTTCCATGCCCAGAGAGCATGACATGGTAGCTAAGGCACTGACATCCCGAGACTCACAGGGAGGAGGGCTCCTCAGAATCCCCTCTACATAATGACTAGGAAGAAAAGTGCCCCCTCAGGGGAGGAGAGCAGAAGTGATGAACTTGACCCAGTGAGAATATGTTGGTAATTTGAGAAGAGGGGTGATTCTGGGTGCAGTCTGCTGTGGCCACTTGGATTAACTCTTCCCCTGCCTATGCTCAGGACATGCCGATCTCCCACTTACTCAATGGCCCCCAGGCATGCTGTCCCTGGAATTTATCAAATGTTTTCCTCACTCAGGGCCTTTGCACTCACTACTCCTTTTTTCCTGGGACCTCTTTCTATAAGATCTTCTCATGACTAGCTACATCTTGAAATTCACGGCTGAGCTCAAATGTCACCTCCTGAGAAAGGTCTTCCTTCGTTATACTGTCTAAAAAGCCACACTCCTCTCACTCACTATCCTATTCATCTCATTTTCATTACTTTCTGAAATTACCTCATTAATTTGTTTACATGATAATTATTTGTTCCTCCCTATTTGAATGCAAGCTCTATGTGAACATAAAAACCCCCTGCAGAGTTTTGTGGATGGATAGTTCCCTATCAAAAAAGGATGCATATGGAGTTTGCAATATTGTCAAAAAAAGGTGTGGATTTTGCAACCTGGAAAGAAATTGCAAGGATGTAAGATGCAATATAGTTTGACACTACAGTTTATTGAGTAATTTTTTTCCCTTCTTTTTCCCCTACCTAGATCCATGATAAATGAGATTACTTCTTCCTTGTGGTCCCATGGTAGACAATATGATAAGCATTTCTTGACAGCAAGCAACGTGCTATTGCTGTTGGTGTATGTTTTGTCAAAATGTTTCCCTAGGAGATTGTCCTGCATCTCAGATTTTTATTTTCAGAGTGTTTTCACTGATATCCCTAATTCTACCTGAAATGTGTGAACTCATCAGGGGAATTTAGGACCAGGAGAAAGGGAAAAATGGACGCTTTATGGATCTGAAAAGGCCCCCATTGGACTTGTGGAGCTGAGATCCAATAACATCCCCTGTAATCCATTCAACAACCTCCATCATCATAGCCTCTCATTCGGGACAGGGTCTGACTCATTTGTCTGGGGACACCCTGAGCTTAACAAGTATCAAGATCAGTGGACCCCAGTTCTAGTTGATCCCCACTGCCCTCAGGACAACATGCAGGTGTTTTTCTGTGTATAAGTCCTTTAATTTCAAACCTTTATTTACTTATGTAGCTTTAAATCACAGTAATACCTCGCACCCTGACCTTGGTTGGACCACTTGGATTTACTCAAACTCCTCATATTCTTCTTACTTCTGAACATTTGCTCCTGTTCCTTGTCACCTGGGTAATTCATCCTCATCCCCCAATCTCTGTTCTTGATTTTCTGATCTGATTTCTCCTATTTTGCCTTGCTTCCACAGCTTTTATTCTTTGTTTCGAGAGAGTTTCAGGGAGCTTTACTTTGAGGGGATATCTTAACGATCTACTTGGAAATTAGAGTAAAATGTCAAAGAATGCTCCAGCTTTATAGCTACTAAATAAATTTTAACTAATGACAGTCTTATATTTATTCTCATTCAAAGGTTGGAAGGCTCACTTGAAGAGGGCCAGAGAGTAAATATTTTAGGGTTTGTAGGCACCAATACTGTCTCTGTCACATTATTATTATTTTTAATTTTGTGGGCTATGGGACACATTTGGTCCACAGGCTATGCTTTGCTGACCCCGGGGACTCTGGTTATTAGTATTGTCAATAATAAAGCATCAACATTTTGCCAATGCTGCCATGACTCGGTGAAAGACAGAAATCCCTGCTGAACAATAAAACTTCACTTTCACACTCAGTTATCTGATAATCCCAGGAGTTTGTTAGGGGATGTTGGCTATTTTCATGATGGTTGGGGGAAATTGGGAAATGAAAGATAGTTTGCCTCATTTTCTATACTAAACCAAGTGTCTGTTCTCCAGGATGGTTCTTGCTTTTGCTTTTTTCTTTTGGCCTCCAAGAAGCCACAGCTATTGAAGCAAGTAGAGGAGGAGAAGTTGTTAGCAGTAAAGAAGATGGTAATGGAGGCTATGCTTATTGTAGAACTGTGGTGAAGGTAACGAGTCATAAGATGTCATCACTGGAAGGTAACTTAGTGGCCATCTGAGAAGAGAAAAGGAAGCCCAACTTGTGAGAGGGGCAACTGGCTGAGCTGCGCTGCAGTCCAGGCTCCACGACTCCCAGCTCACTTAGTTGTCTCCACTTGGCTCTCTCAAGTGCTCCAGACACTGCTGCTCAGTGTGGTGGGTGTCTAATGCAGATATCTTGTCTGAGTCACCAATAAATGCAATGCACAGGATTGTGCTTCATCTCACCATAGTCTCCCCATGGCAGGCTTAACCTAAAGCCAGGCTATTCTCTTCCCACGTGGAGGTGCTCCACTGACACTTGTCTGGGCAGAGTAGACCCTGCCAAGTTGTATGTCCCCTGAGAAGATTGACAGCTGGGCTGTGGATCTGAAATTAAAAATCTGCAGATGGCTACTCATGGTGTTGGCCTTTTCTCTGGATACGCCTGCTCTATCATATTGACTTAATTAATAATGTCTCTCTCCATAATGTACTCATTAAAGAAAGGCCAGCATTTGATTGGGTGATGGATTATACCAGATTCATGTCACTCTATACGTTAATCTGGCACGTTAGTCATAATCCAATCACTGAGGCTACTCTTGGCGAGAAATTTGGTTGCTTCTCTGAAGTAGCAGGGTGCAATGGAGAGAGGAGGGCAGGAGATTAAAGCCCTCAACTAGGCAAATGAGATTTGCATAGAGGCAGAGTGTTTGGAGATGTATAGTCAGCAAATGCCACCAGACAGTTTGGATTTATCCCATTGGCTACATCAGACTGGGGGACTTGGTGGACAAGACGTTCTTTCCAGGGAAATATTTAAATGGTGTGCTACGAGAATGTTCCTGAACTTTTCTTTCAGGAACTGTGTTCTTTGATTGGCTGTAGGGCCAATGAAAACTTTTTTTTTAAAGGTTGGATGTCTATTTCGGGTATGCCCCACTAAAATTGGCAATACTTACAGAACAAATCACGGCTCTGTTTTCAGAGTGTCTTATGTTCTCTGCAATCCAGCTGTATTACTTATTTAAGGGTCCCCACATGTCCCCCCATCAAGCCCCACATGTCCTGTGCATCCAATCCAGGCTTGTGGACCTTCTGTTCTTCTCTCTGCTATTCATCTGCCTAACTGCCCGCAATGCTTCATGCCCAGCTACATTTCACTTCCTTGAGGAGCCTTCTCTGATCTTCCAAAATAGGATTAGGTGCCCTTCCTAGGTACTCCCAGTTTCCTTATCCTCATTAGGACTCCATTATACTGTACTGAAGATACTTTTTTTCTTAATGTATTATCTATTGAACTTATTGTGGGTGATACTGGGTAATAAAATTATATAGGTTTCAGGTGTACAGTTCTACAGCAGATACTTTTTTACTTGCCTATCTCCTTACCAAACTGTGAAGGCAAATGCCTGTCTCGGGTTTTCATGGCTGACTTACTTAGTAGGTACCCTGTACAGATTTACTGAGTATTTGAATAAATCGTGTAACTTCTCTCATACTTGATCACTGGCCTTGTTTACAAGAGATGCTTTGTGGAGTTCTGCCTTAGGCTCCTGGCTTCCCCAGGTACAGGAGTGTGGGGTCCTGAGGGGCAGGGCAGGCACCGTTCTGTGCTGCCTCAGCCTCTCTCCCAGAACTGCTGAGAGTTCTGATTTCAGAGACTAAGTGAGCAGCCCAACTTTCATGCCCAGGAACTGTATCCTCATTTTCTTCAAGTTTGTATGCCATTCTGCCAAGAGAGATTTTTAGAACAACTCCCACGAGTTTTAATTTCAATTCATTTGGCCTGTGTGAGGTATGTACAGTCACAGAGCTCTTACCACTTATTTGAGAGCTCTTTAGAAGGAAGATGTTCCCTAAATGTAAAGCAGGCGGAATAGCAAGATTTACATTTTAACGCATTACGTTATCCCTTCAGTGAGAACTCTCTGGGGAGCAAGTATTAACCGGTATTGACATTTGGGCTTGGGTAGGTGTACTCTGGAGCAGAGGTGTTTATGGTCTCTGTGTCAGGTGATGAGTCATCTCATCACCCATTCTGGACACATGGAAGCAGTCAAGTTACATCATTCACAGTTGCCTCTAAGATCACCTGTTTGTATTTCCCTGCTGTCTAAGATCTTGTGTGACTGCCACAAGCTCTGATCAATCAATCAATCCTTAAGTCACTGCAGGCAGATCTGCCTGGATCTTTGCTATGAGCAATAGGGGAGGCAGATGAAATATGGAGCATGGTTCTTAGTTTAGGGAAATTATAATTTAATTGGGCAGATAAAGAATGAAATAATCAGCAAGTACTACAGGGCAGAATATGATATAGGGTATTACTTCAGCAGATATTTATGAAGTATCTTATTATGTGCCAGGCAGTGTACTAGGAGCTATAGTGGTGACCAAGAAATAGATCTTACCTTCATGAAGCTTACATCATAGTGGAGAAAACCAGAAAATAAATAAGTCAACATAGATATTAAAGAGGTAATTTCAGATAGTGTTCCGTACTAAGAGGAGGAAAAGGAAGCACGATGATATGACAGGTACTGATGGGAGGTGGCTGGTGGAGGATGAAAGAAGCGTTGCCCAGGTAGCCTTGGCAAAGAAGCGGCATTTGAGCCATGCCTTGAGTTTGTAGAAGGAGTCAGTTATGTGGAGATTGAGACAAACAGGTTCCAGACAGAGGGGAGAGTAAGGACCAATCCTTGATTCAGGAATGAGTTTGGCATGTTGGAAAAACAGAATTAAAGGCCAGCTGTGGCTGGAGCAAAGTAAGGGAGGAGGAACAGTAAGATGCAATGTTTGCATGTGGGCAGGGAGCCTGGTGTGCATGGTGTAGACCTGCAAGGTCTTCCAGAGTGTAGAGAATTGAGATTTCACGAGAACTGGAGCGATCACTAAAGACATTAGAAGGTGATGGAGATTAAACTAGGCTTTGTAAACCAGATCTAGTTAATAGGAGAGAGAAAAAGAAAAGTACTCATGGACAAGGGAGTATCATTACAAATGCCTAGAGACCTGTTATTTTGGCTGTCTATAGAGTTTCCATTTTTCACCGGCTACTTGCTAGACTAAGATGTACTTGATTACTGTAGTTTTTCAGAGATGGGTTCTATGTTTATTAATTTTTTAAATACTTAAAGTGCCAATTTATATTTTGAATAGGTAATACTAGGGGACAGAATTCAAGGTAGAAAAGAAACAGTGACACGTCTTCTCCTCCCCCACCCCAAAGGCACCCAACTCTGCACCTGAGGAGCGATTAGTGTCAAGTGGAGCATTCACTCTTGTACCATTTCTCTCACCCCCACCCTTTATTTCTTGAGCCTCCTCTCTGGATTTTTATTGAATGTTTGGAATATTATGTTATCTGTGTATTAATAGTAAGCCTCCTAAAGTGTTATTATTTTGAAAGGATATTTTGCCTCTTAGAGTGAGTTACACTCTACCTTAGTGTAACCATGCAGCTACATTCCCATTGGAGAAATACAAGGCTTTGAGTTCACAAATGCCTGTGTGTTTTTTGGCATCTCAAAGGGCAGCCTATAGGTTATGCTGTTCAGGTTTGATGATATGGCAGATTGCGTCATTTCACTAGTACATTTGGTTATTCACATAACCTAATCAAGTATAGTTTGCAAAGTAGGTGCAATGTAAATATCTGTCAGTTTATTGGCTATTGTTTCTAATTTATGTAAAACAGTTTCGGGGGATGTCGTGAATTATCAAGCTATGTCACTGATCTTTAGAAATATCAGGAGCTTGTTGGCATGTTGGAAATGAAAATGAAGTTCAGGGAAAGAAATAAACTGGACATCCTATTTTTTTCTGGGCTTCTCCCAGGGGGACTGGTGTTACAAAGAGATGTAAGATAAGTGCTTCCCCAAAATGCAAAGTTCTGATTGCAGAGATATGAAAGCTCCTCTACTAAAGTGATAGTAGCAAGTGCTTGTTCATTATTTCAAGAGGAATTCAGAATTTATCTGTGAGTTCTTTGTGTAACAGAGGACTCTACAGCTTCTGTATCTGTAATGAGATATCTAAACTATACAAATAATGCCAGTAAAATACAGAAAAGTAATAAGGAACAAGAAAAAGAGAGAAGTGTTCAGAGAAAGAAAACATGATTTCAGTTTGTGGAGGATTGAAAGGGTTTTATGAAGGATTCCTGAAGGTGGCATTTGAGTTGGGCCTTGAAGGGTACCATGTCATTTATGGTTTAAATAGAAATAATTCTGCTTCTAGAGAAGAGTTCTGTTGGGTGAATTTCCATGAATGGAAATGTGAAGTGCAATAGCTCTCCAGTACTATCTGCACATATAGGCCAAGAGTTCTTGGTAGAATAAGAAACAGCCCTACATTATTTACTACCATGTGTTACAGGAATAAAAAATGGATGAGTTGCAAAATTTTGATGGCTAAGAGTTCTCATTGCTAGAGTGAATTGGTTTCCAACGTGGATCCTATCAGACAGGGTGGTCACTTTAAATTTTTCCTCCTTGCAGTGTTGCCCAGGCAACTGTCCCCTCTGAGGGGAGATGCCATTAGAGCAGCACTTCCAAAGCATTCTCTGCAGAACATGGGTAGCTCAAAGATGCTCTGCAAGGAGAAAACATTTGTTATGACAAGTAACTCTGGCCAATAATAAAGACCATGTTCCTTCAAAGGCATTTATAATGCATATTTGTCTTCTTAAAGGCTCTGAAGAGTTCCTGTTTTAATTTTGGTAAACCTGGTGTTTTCCATTCTAACTTGACGAAAAGATAAGTTTTAAAACTTTAAAGTACTTTTATGGGGATAGAATTTACATGCAGTATAATACATAGGCCATAACTGTATAACTTAGTAAGTTTTGATAAATGTGTACATTTGTTAAATCACCACCAAATCAAGATGTAGGACAGTCCTATGACCACCCCAGATTTCCTCTTCCCCTGTTCCACTCAACACTTGCCCTCCACTGAAAAACTACTGTTCTGACTTCTGTCATCACAGGTCACTCGGTCTGTTCTTCCATTTTATTTAAACAGAGTAATACAGCCCGAAATCTTTTGTTTTGGCCTTATTTTGCTCAACATATGTTTTGGAGATTCATCTATTATATTGTTATGTCTATCCCTCACACATTTTTATGACTAGAGAAAGATTCCACTGAATGGATATACCATGATCTGGTTATGAATGTTGGCATTGGCTTCACTTTGGGATATTATGACTAAAGTAGTTTTGAAAGTTATTGTGCAGTTTTTGTGGACTTAGCTTTTCATTGATCTTAGATAAATAAATGCCTTTGAGAGAAGTTGATAGGAACATGTCCTGTTTTACATTTTCTCTTGCAATGCATGAAAGGCCCCGTGGTTTCACACTTCACTCAGGTCTGCTGTGGTCTGTTCACTCTGATCTGTGTGACTGAGTACAAAATGATACATTGTTGTGTCCCTTAAAATGATACATTGTTGTGAGTGTCATTTACTCTAAGGTTAACGACTTTGAGCATCTTCTCATGTGCATACTGACCATTTGTATATATTCTTTTAGGAAGTGTGTTTTGAATTTTTTTAATTGGATTGTTTGTCTTTTATTAACACTTTATAGTCATTTATTATGTATTCTGTATATATATATTTAGGTCCTCTCTACAGGATAGCTCTCTGAAATATCTGTACCTACCCCAATATCACAAAGATATTTCTGATATTTTCTTCTGATATTTTCTTGTGATATTTCCCCCATGTTTTTTTCTAGAAGCTTTTTACTTCTAGATCTTATGTGTGGGTCTGTGATCCACACACTGAGATGGGTTTGATCCATCTCAAATTAACTTTTATGTGTAGTGTGGGGTAGAGATTAAAGTTTGTTTTTCCTGTATTTATATTTGTTTTATATCATTTGTTGAAAATATTTTTCTTTTCCTGTGAAAGTGCATTGGATTCTTTGACAAAAATAATTTGACTGTGGTTTATACATGGGTCTGTTCTGGATTGTCTATTTTATTCTACCTCTCCGCTTGATTATCATTATGCTAGTGCCACACTATCTTAATAACTCTAGTTTTATAGCAGATATTGGGCAAAGTAAGGTGAGTATTACAGATTTTTTTCTGGTATAATATTTTACTCTTCTAGGTGGGTTTTATTTTTGGTGTGGCTTTTCCACTTGTTTTAGAATCAATTTGTTAATTTTTATTTTTAAAACACTTGTTGTAAAGTTTATTGGGGTTATATTGAATTGACAGAACAGTGTGGAAAAATCAGTATTTTAACAATATTGAGCATTCTAGTCCATGAATATGTATATGTACATCTTCAGTTATTTAGGTCTTTCAGTTTCTTCTCCACATTGTTTTAGACATTTTAGTATAGAGCTCTGGCATATTTTTGCTAAATTTTATCTTAAATATTTAATGGTTTTCCATGTTATTTTGAAATGAGACTTTAAAATTTTTAGTTTCAATACATAGAATAGAATTAATTTTTGTATACTGACCTTGTTTCCAGAAGCCTTGTTTATTTACTTCTTAGTTTTAGTAGTTTGTTTGTCACTTTCTTAGTATATTCTATTTTGTACACTACCTTGTCAACTTTGAAAAGAGACAGTTTAGCCTACTTGTTTTGCATCCCAATGCCTTTCATTTTCTTTTATTGTTCATGGCACTGTCAGGTCCTCCAGTATGATGCTGAATGCTGCGGTGAGATCGCACATCCTTGCCTTGCCTCATCAGCACGGGCACAGTCACCATCACACGTGGTGCTCTTTATAGGTGTTTTAATGATGTTCTTTACAAGATTGGGCAGTTTTTCCTTTATTTGTAGTTTTCTAACATTAAAAAAAGATTTTATTGATTTACTTTGATCTTTTATGTATATTTAATAAAATATATTGATTGATATATATCAATCAATATATATATTATATATTATTGATATATTATTGATATTATTGATAATATTGATTGTGCTATTATGGTTGTCCCATTTTTTTCTCCCCTTTATCCCTCTCTGCCCTGCACCCCTTCCCATCAGCCTTCCCCACCCCCCAGTTCATGTCCATGGGTTATACATGCAAATTCTTTGGCTTCTCCATTTCCCGTACTATTCTTAACCTCCCCTGTCTATTTTGTACCTATTTATTTATTATCAGAGAGGTGAAAAGGGAGGGAGAAAGAGAGGGAGAGAAACATTGATGTGTGAGAGATACATCAATTGGTTGCCTCTCAAATGCACCCTGACTGGGGACTGAACCCACAACCTAGGCATGTACCCTGATCAGGAAACAAACCAGCAACTTTTCAGTTTGTGGGATGACGCCCCACATGAATTTGCTGGATATTTGTTTTATATCTATTAAGATGATTATATGATTTTTGTACTTTATGCTTTTTTGTGGTAATTTACATTGATCTTTTTTCAAATGTGAAACTAATCTATATTGCTGGCTAAAACCCACTGGATCAAAATGTAATATTCTTTATACCATTGCTAGATTTGATCTGCTAATATTTGCTTAAGAATTTTTGGATTTGTGTTCATGATAGCATGTATATATGCCATTACTTTTTTTTAACAATAGCTTTAACTTTATTGAATCATTTTTTGTTGGTATTCTATTATAGTTGTCCCAGTTTTTTCCCCTTTGTCCTCCTTCTGCTTGCCAAGTCAATTCCCACACTGGTGTTTGTTAGTTTATTTCATTCTTATTTCATGTTTTCATTTGGTTTCAAGACTAGGCTGGCCTCAAAAAATGATTCAAAAGTGATTCTTCCTCATCTGTTTTCTGAAAGGTTTTGTGTAAAATAGGCATTAGTACTTTTCTGTAAGGTTTCCCATTCACTCCTTCATCTTCATTGATATGCCTGCCCATCCACCAAAGCTACTCAGTATATCTAAAGTAATTCATGCTAAATCAGCAACTGAGTAATCTTTCTCAGGATATGCATCCAAGTGTTTTTGTTTGTTCATTTCTCACAAATCTTGCTATTTTAATGGACACTGTGCACTATACCTTATAGAGACTCTAAATTGGTTCTCTACAGAATGTTGATTTTTGTCCTGGTAGGCTGATCATCTTTAACTTGTGGCATCTTGATTTCACTCTTTTATGGGGTATCTATTTTGTCCTGATAGGAAAATCTCTTAGTTCTGGATCATAGTGTTTACTCCTGAGGCCTGGCCCTTATGGAATGTCAATAGGAAACTTTGGAGTTTGAAATACCAAGGCTCTCTAACAGGCTGGGATTCAATTCTGTCTCCACCAAATTATCACCTATGCCTTTTCAAGCTTCTAGTGGTTGCTTTTTACTGGGCTTTTTATAGTGTCTTCCACAGATGTTCATTACAGGCATCAGCCAAGAATTAGAGAAAAGTTTATATGTAGATTTTGTATGTCTCCCCCCTCATTTTCAGAATCTCCCTGCTCATTTTTCAGTCTCTCTGACAGTCCTGAATGTCCTTTACTCACATTTCAATTCAGAAAGGCAGCATCTTTCTGCTTGAGATGCAGACGTCTTAACGGAGTATAAACATGCATCTGACTCTGTTTGGTTCCAGGTTTTCAAAGGCAGAATCCATTTCAGTTCTTGCCTGCTTTTGGTCATTCTCCAGGGCTTTTAAATTATTGTTGTTGTATTGTAATAATAATTGATTCAGAGTTTGTAGTTGTGAACTGTGAAAGGTCAGTCCTGTGTAAAAAACATTGCCGTTACTAGAGGCAGAGTCTCCAGTGGATCATTCTTTAAAAAAATGTAACAACGGATTGTATCATGTTCCATGGAGTTAGTGGGTCATGTTATATGGTTCCTGCTGTTCCAGGACATGTATAAAAATTCACTGTGGCCCTGGCCAGGGAGCTCAGTTGGTTAGAGTGTCATCCCAATACACCAAGGCTGTGGGTTTGATCTCCTGTTAAGGCATGCACAATAGTCAACCAAAGTATGCATAAATAAGCGGAACAAAAAATTGATCTGCCTCTCTCATCAATCAATAAAAAAATTCAGTGTGTTCCATAGTTATGGGGTCAGTGACAACTGCATTTACTTTATTCATATAACATTTAGTGAGCCTGTATTTTGTAGATGGCAATATTTTAGACATTTATGGAAGCCAAAAAATAAAAAATAAGGCTAAATCACAACTTTTAAGGACTTTGTGGTCATTCATGTACTCAACTAATATTTTTAATGCCAATTTTAGTGAGAAAACCAGAAATGATTTCTTCTGGATGAAGTCTAAAAAGTCAATTAGAAATTAATTACATAACCACATGATTGAGAGAAAATAAACACTGAAAAAACTTTTAAATGTAGTAACAGGCACTTGCTATGAGTGTATGAGATTGAAAATGCTGATTTAGACTGAGAACTACCCATAATTTTTTGAAAAAATATATCTAACTTGAGATAGTAAGTTAAGTAGGCAAAGAGGGGGCAGGATGTAGGATGTTTATGTGAGAAGGAACAGTACATGCAGAGGCCCTGATGGAACAGGGAGCAAATAAGCTTTAAGAAGTATTTATGACATAAAGTAGACAGTTCTTAGTGATGGGTTCAAGGTCAAAACTGTATGAGAGACAGGGTTAGGTCAAGGATGATGTTCAGGGTTTGGAATTTCCAGGGTGTTTGTTAGGTCCGGTGCTGCTTACATTGGAGTGACCTTCAGGAGGGGGGCGTGGTCAAAGGCTTTGGTTTGGTTTGACACCATGTGCTTGCAAGGCCTTCGTGACACTGAATGAAGACATTAAGTGGGACATAAATAGTACATGCAGTTTCATAGCTGGGAGCAGATACATCAGCCATTCTCCCTCCCTGTTCTTTGACAAACCAGTACGTTGGTGACCCCAGAGTCCTAAAACTGTCTATTATGACACTTCTGTCTGACAAATTCAATCCATTATTATTTATTGAGTGCTGTATGTATTCTAGGCATTATAGTAGTCATTGAGAATTTGGCTTTGAACAAGTCAAAGTTAGTGCTTCAGAATTCAAATTCCGGTTGGGAGAGACATGTCAAAAATATATATAAACAAATCACTGAGTAATAAAATTTCAGACACTTCGTGCCTTGAGGGAAGTTAAACTAGGACAGTAGTCTGTTGGGTTGGAATGATGTGCAACTTTGTATACAGTGGTCAAAGACGGCTTTTCTGAAGGGTCAGCATTTTGTCAGTGACCTAGATAATAAGACAGAAGAGTCATGTGAAGATTTTGGAGTGAGAAGTCCCAGATAGTGGAAATATCTGGAGAAGAATCCTGAGGTAGGAAGGCACTAATATTATTTTCTGTGGCTGGATTTTCGGGGATGAAGCTAAGAGCACTAGGGGCCTGCTATGACCTCCTGAGTAAAGCGTCCTCATTAGACCGGCTTTCCAGGTGATGACTGTGGTAAGCGTTTTGACTCCAACCTGGTGAATCAGAAGAGTATGTCAACAGAATAAGGAACGTCAGAAATAGCACTTCTGAGCATTTCCTTGAGATTGTGATGAATTCTATAAAATGAACCATCTGTGAATAGCGCTCATTCTGAGTCGCCCACGTGTCCTCGTTTGTTTGAGGACGGAAGAGACAAGATTGGTGACTCCGAGCAGAGTGCGTGCCTTTATAGGACACAGGCACGTGCTGAGGTTTGTGAGAACATGGACAGTTTCCACAGGAACAGTCAAGAGCTTTGTGGAACAAAAGGCGGTGAAATAAATTACAGTGGGATGTTTTTGTCCTGTTATGTAACTTGATGTGATTTAGAGGAGGGATCCTCCTGCCAGGAACTGTCACATCCCGCAACAATGCTTAGTGACAATTGAAGTTTGCCGTTTGCCGTCCACACTGCCACTTAGTTAATTTGGGAAGGTGGGGGAGTTGAGAAATGACATGTTTTCCAACTAAGTAATGTTCCAAATTCTTGTTATTTTCTCCCTCCACTCATCTTCTTTAAGTGTCAGAATTGGCTGTGGGAAATGATTGGACCTATTCAAAAGGCATAAATGTGCATGCAAATCAGAGTTACAGACACGAATACAGAGCCGTTAGTGTCTTACGGGACCTGTTCAGGTTATTTATGCCCAGGTTACTCCTTGGATACCGGAAAAGACACTGAGGGGATTTGTAGTTGGGGAATGTCACTAAAACCCAGTCTAATAATTATGAAGCATGCCTTCCCATAGTTCCCATGAATATCCTTTTCTTCTCCTCCTGTGCTCAACATATCCACTTAAGTTAATTTACGTAATGTCTGCACAGGTAAATTGAAGTACAGAGGTGAGATAAATCATACAGATACTTTCAAAACAGAAAATGGCTATTTAAGGGGAAAAAAACACTCATTTTGGCCTGGATATCTAGAAAGCATTATATATATATAACTTGTATACATCAGAGAATCCCTCATTTTCTACTTTGTTGGGCTAAATTTTTTTGTGCTAAGCATTTTAGGGCCTTGGGCACCTAGTCAAGTCACTTAGGCCCGATAGATTTCATGCATTCCTAAAACCAACCCTAGAAAGAGTCTAAAAGACCACTGTCTTATGGTCTTTTTTAGGCCCAAATGCTGAAACCTTTGCTCAAGGCTACTCCACCATTTAGTGGCACAGGGAGCCCTAGGGTTTCTAGCCTAGTGCCTTGTCGTCTGTCCCAGAAGAGAATAACTCCACCTGGATGTTTGTATCCAGACCCCTTTGGCTTTGGTCATTTGAGTACATTCTTGCTGCAGCACACTGAACCTGAGGACAATGGACACTCTTCATGACAGGCAGTCAGGCCCACACTGGGTTCAAGCTCCCCTTCGGAGATTCCGCTGTGAATCCCCACACGCAAACCCGTGTACAGTTGGCTCTATGTGTAAGTCACCATTAAGTGTAAAAGTCTCCACTCAGTTTTCTCCAGAAAGATGGCAAGGGTCAATCCATAACAGTCCTTTCAGACTCCCCCATGTAGTCCCACAATTTTGTTTTATTTCCTTGATTTATTTACTGCTGACAGATCCTCAATTAATATTTCCTTTTAGGAGTATCCAGAAATGCTTTTTGTGATGGGCAGCAGTGAGTTGGTAGGGCACATGGAGAATGAAGGAACAGGGAGAGCTTTTGCTGCATAGCGACTGCAATAGCGACTGCAAGCTATTCTATAATCTGGGGAAAGCTAGGTGTCATCTGCCTGTACCAACATACTGCAGTTTTAGGCAAACTCATGAAAGGCTTAAATTCATTCTCCAGAGACGGCTCCTCTCCCCTTCCCTGCTGTAGCCACTTGGTCATCTAATCCACTATTCAGTCCTTTCACTTCATTCATTGACATTCAACAAATATTTATTGAGTTCTGCTGTGCATTTGACTTTTAGAAGCTGAGGATCCAGTGGGAAAACAAACAAATTTCCTTTCCTCAGGGGGCTTGCATTCTAATGGGGAAACAGGCAAGTGAAGCGAGGAAAGATGATGCATAATTTAAAGGCAAAATTATTTCAGTACCTATCTTGGCACGGAGGAGTTGTTTAGAGCATGGCAAATTACCCATTTGCTAGCAATTGGCACCTAATAGCTATAACGCATCCCCCAGATGCCAGAAATCTGATCAAATCATCACCAGAATGCTGAAACTTAAAGGGACTGTGGAAAGAGAAAGTACTTCAATTTGGATATTGACAGAATACTTCTCTGTGTGTTTATTTCAAGCCAAATAGTTTTCCTCTAGTTGTGTTTACATTTGGAATTTGTATCAAGCTCTTATTTTCTTCTGATAACCCATTAACTTAAAAGTAGCTCTTATGAAGCAATAGTGACTTTTCCATTACTGAGTATCTGTTTTAGTAATTTAGTCTTCCTAGCAGAATTTGTTGTGTGAAGTTTTATGCAGCCAAGAATAATTTATTTTCAAGTGTAGCAACAGCTTACAGTCATCAACCAAACTAGATTGAGGGGTTTTTTCCAAATAATATTCTACTGAAATTTTAAATATTTCTAGTCTGTGTTTTCTTAGAATTGGAGTAGGTATGTGCAGCGACCGGCAAAGTTCTCTGACAGTGAAATATTATTTGGGAAACAAAACCCTGTAACACCAGCAAATTCAAATGTCATACTCATGACAAACAGTATTTGCAAAGCAACATTGCTTTAATGAAAGAATGTAATTCAGATTATGATGGTAGCACTAGGTACTAAAGAACTAATTAATTTGGCAAATATATTATAGGTATAGAGATACAGATGCATTCTCTTACCATAATTATTAAGAATTTTCACTCTGCTTTAGTAGTGCTATTCAAAAAAGGTTGTAATAAATATGAAAAGTTTAAGGAACATTTTAAAAGGATCTATGAGGTCATAAGCTCTGTCACAGTTACACACTTAGCCTATATGAGACTGAAGGGTTTACCTACTGATGTCTTATAACACTTACGAGTTTGCCTGTTTTGCATCGCTAGTCCCTCAGTAGCTATTATGAGGTCATCTTTATTTAGAATAAGGAGAAGCTGTCACGATAAGCCTGTAACTAGTCAAAAATTGGAAGTAACAGTTTCCTTAATTTGAATGCTGATATATTTATGTGGGGGCCTTGAGTTATTATCTCCAGAACTTTGATAAGTCTCAGGGATACTGACAATGATAACCAGCTACCAGTGTGAGCCAGGTGACATATTCACTGTTTTTCTTGTGATAGTGATATGTTTGTGTTGAACTAGCAGCCACATCCTGTTCTCTGGTTCTTCTAATGGCCGTGATGTGGCTACAGTTAAGAATGCAGGTCTGCTTATTTGGAAAGCCGATTGGTCTCGCTGGTTGAGGAAAGAAAACCAGATCACATTTTTGAATGTTACAAGTGTAACATGTGAAGATCAAAGTTAAAAGGGGGAAGCTTGAGGAAGGGTGATCCATGATGTGGTGCTGAAACAGATGCGAGTAAATTTATCACTTTTAATCTACTTTATGTGGATACTAATTTCTGGCCGGTAAGCATTGTCCATGTGTCTTAGTAAGATCCGATCCTTCCACGGCAGCCAAAATGGCACAGAAATGAGGGCAACTCTCGAAGACGTTTTGCTCAGGATTCATCACTGATATATCATTGGAACAAGTGTAAGATTATGTATATTTGCATGGTTTTCCTGGAGTCACAAAAGTAGTTAGTAAGCCCAAGTTCATCAGATGACTCTCATTTTTCTCCCTTCATTCTAGATCCTTGACCTACAGCAGTCAGATTTTCTCATTTCCATCAGTGAAATATGTTCTATTAATCATTTATACAGCCATTTAGAAAGTACTCCTTGAGTATATATTGCATACCAGGCTCCAGGCTATGCTTTGAGAACACAAAACAAGAGCAGCCAGAAATTAGCTTCCAGAGAGTTAGGACAAACAGACAAGGAAGTAAATCATAACAGCAGTGTACTAAGGTTGGACAGTGGCATGAATGGGGTTCTGTAGAAATACACAGGACAACATGCCTACCTCTGCCTGAATATCTCAGAGTAGACTTCCCACCACATGAGCTGGAACTTGAAGGCTCGGGGTGAGGACCCTGACGATGATCCAGACACCCCGTTTCTCCCTCCCCAACCTCACTATTGCAGCACATTGTCTTGACTAGGAGGTAATTCTCAGCTTGGCTTTCCTTACTCTTTTCATTTAACTTACAGGGTAGGGCAAAAGTAGGTTTACAGTTGTCCATATGGACAATAATACAATGATTGATAAATAATAATGCAAGGATAAACTCTGTGTTTTGCATACTCACAACCATAAACCTCTTTTTACCCCCCACCCCCGTATTTATTCAGCACCTAAGTCAGGCACAGCTGTCTACTAGGCCCTGAGCGCAGTAACAGATGAGACAGACCTGGACCTCTTCTTGTGGAACGTGTAGTGTAGTCTAGTGAGGAAGCTGATGATAAATAGAAAATGACCCGAGTACTTTTTCATCATTGTGACTGTGCTGAGTACTGTGCATGAGAACCGCAAGGTGCACAGGGCCCATGTAACAGGGGACCTGTTATAATCTGGGGTCAAAGGAGGCACTTGAGAAGCTAAACTTTCGACTTAAATCAGAAGCATGATTTGAAAATTTCCAGACAAAATGGTGTAGGTGAGCAGAGTTTGCTATCACAAAAATAAACCTTTTGGGATATTGATTATTTTAAGCAGGTTATTTTCAAGACTCCAGAAATTCTTTGCCCTCCCTCCTAGCTTCCTGATAAATTAGATAGAGGAGCTGCTCCAGGAAGGGCGCTGTCCTCCTCGACAATTCCAGTTTAAAAGAACAAGTGGGTGATAGCTAAGGAGGGGCCTAATGTGGTCCCTTTGTGGAAAGTCCTCTCTGAGTCCCCTTGTTAAAGATGGCCCAGCATGCTTTTTTTTTTAATTAGACATCTGCTTTTCCATTTCTATGGGAGTTACCTGCCTGCCCATTGAAGCCCCAAACCACAATCCCCCCTTCTCCTGAGCTTATTAAGATGGCAGATAAGTCTTGACTGGCCCATAGAAGCGTATCTGTTCTCTTGGGTCTCATATATTTATGAACCCCCCACATGTACATATATAATAAAGTTGGACATTTTCTCCTGTTAATCTCTTATGTGAATTTGATTATTTGCTCAGCCATTATTAGCTCAGCCAAAATAACTTAGAAAGGTAGGCAAAATTATTTTTGACACTCCTGCAGTGGGGAAGATAACGGGTGGGGAAGTTGCTGTCTGCAGGAGGGTGGCTGGAACTAAGGCCCCAGAAGCAGCCTGAGGGCAGCCAGTGTAAGCCAGGCCTCTATGAGTAGGTGTGGTTCAGGGAGGGCCTGGAGCAGGGCCAGAACTGGAGAAGCCTGTGGGCCATTTTAAAGGAAAGAAGCTAGAGCGTTTGAGGGTCAGGCAGGGAATGGGGACACAGGATGAGATCTCTACTCTGAATTTAAAAATAGCCTTCTGGCTGTTGTGTGGAGATGTGATCAAAGGAAAATTCCTCTGGGGCCTTTGACATACCGGTCTGTGTTCCTTAAGAACCCTGGATGTCAGAGCACGTGGATAAGCTCTCAGTAGGGATGAGAGCCGTCCCTCCTGCATCTGGCTCTGGCCAGCTGTTCTGAGGTCTTCACAGTCAGCAGGAGACACCCACAGAGGCGGACACCTTCAGAAGCAGCATGGAAGCTGTATTGTTGTATTTACTCATTGTTTTTATACAGTCACTTATTCTTTAGTCTTGCCGCAATCTGCTTTCATCACAGCATCAACCAGAGTGCCTCTGTTTCTGCTTTTCCCTGTAAGTCAGCAATTTCCAACCATTTTCATCTCATGGCACACTTAAAGTAATGACTAAAATTCTGTGGCACATGAAAAAGTATGTTTTTTGCCAATCTGACAAACAAATAGGTATAATTTTGATCCCTTCATACCAGATGGCTATTATTGTGTTGGCTGTTATCATTTAAAAAAAATTGACAATCTAAGGGAAAAGAGGTCAGTGCCCCTGACTAAATAGTCAGGTATTACTTGTTGGAAAAATTCCTTGCCTTGGCACACCAGTTGAAAATCACTGCTCTAAGCAGATGTATTCTTTCCACTGCACACCCAGTCTCCTGGGTGTCAGCTGATGCAGACACCAGCCTGCAGTGTCCATGTCATTATGGATGACATGAGACATTTGCATGAACTACTGAGTCTGGTGGAGGAAAAGGGACGGTATGGCTTTTCTCTCAAGGGGAGCAAAAGCCATGGCCTCCTCCATGACAGGCCTTTATTTCTCTTCTCGGCCCATTACATGAATGGTCCTCATTTACTATGCACAGGTTTTCTTTAGGTGATTACCTTTTACCGAAAACAAATGCCACTAATCACATCACAGAAGAGGGATATTTGCAAATGAAAAGGCAAAAGTGGTTAACTGGTTACACTCATCCTTGGAAGGTTTAGCATGGATTTTAGGAAGTTACTTTGCAGTAAATGTCCTCAATTCAGGGTGAGGGAGTTTTTAGCAAAAAGCAAGACTCAAAGTGGCCTAGGCACATTGCAGGCCTGATTCCCCATGGGAGAACCTATCTGTGGGTGTGGGTCCTGTGATCTCCAGTGGGGGCTGGGCCCATGCCATGCAGAGCAGTCTCCTACAGCCTCCCACACTGAAGACATTTGTGGGTGCATCCCGGGGCCCTGTGTGACTGATGACAGTTGTTTCTCCATGCTGCCTGGTGCTGTGTTCACTCCAGCTTCTCTTATTGCCTAGCGCTACTCTCAGCTTTAGCTAAGGTACGTTTGAGGATGCAGATTTGTCTCACAGGTTGTAATTATGGGAGAGGCCTTACTTACACAATTAGGTCATCTCAGTTTGACTACCGGAACAGGCTAATTGGTCTTCCTGATTCCAGCTTCCATCTCCTCCGAGGCATCCCACAACATAGGCTGGACCAGCCACGGACACATTCATGCAGGTGAATGAATTGATGAGCCCTTTCTGTGCCTCACTCCCTTCTTTCATCTCTTTCTTCCTGCCAGGCACAAACTCCCTGTAAGCTGCCTGCTGATGGTCCCAGAGGGATCTTCGGTCCCAGGTACCATGGACTGCCACGTTCTGTCTTCCTTGTCCCCCAAAACTTACTTGTCCTGAGTCTCATTCTCTTAATCTCTACATCTTTGTACAATTCAACACTATGTGATTTTTAAGCTCAGGTGTTAAGGGCTGATTACAGTTTATAATGACACTTTCTCAGAAAAGATTTGAATTTTTAACATCAGCTTGCAGAGTTTTGACAGAGCTCTGAATGCTGTGGCAATGTTAACTACTGTGCCAGGAACATAAGAGAGGTGACTTGGAACAGGAGAAATGTTCCCAATGTGTCCCATGTAAAAACAACATAAAACATTTGGGTAGTGTTTTATAGTTACAAAGTCTTTTTTTAAAAATATATTTTATTGATTATGCTATTACAGTTGTCCTTTTTTTACCTCTTTATTCCCCTCCACCCTGCATACCCCCTCCCACCCACATTCCCCCACTTTAGTTCATGTCCATGGGTCACACATATAAGTTCTTTGGCTTCTACATTTCCCATACTATTCTTACCCTCCCCCTGTCTACTTTCTACCTACCATCTGTGCTACATACTCTCTGTACCAGAGGGGGCAGAAAAGTCCCCTCTCTGCCCCTCCCTGTTGCTAACCCTCCTTGTGATCTCCATTTCTGTGGTTCTGTTCCTGTTCTAGCTGTTTGCTTAGTTTTTCTTTGTTTTTTGTTTTAAGTGTGGTTGTTAATAAGTGTGAGTTTGCTGTCATTTTACTGTACATGTTTTTTTATCTTCTATTTCTTAGAAAATCTCTTTAACATTTCATATAATAAGGGCTTGGTGATGATGAGCTCCTTTAACTTGACCTTATCTGAGAAGCACTTGATCTGCCCTTCCATTCTAAATGAAAGCTTTGCTGAATAGAGCAATCTGGGATGTAGGTCCTTGCCTTTCATGACTTGGAATACTTCTTTCCAGCCCTTTCTTGC
>CM052546.1:21484095-21503624 GCA_028533065.1 Trachops cirrhosus
TTTTTATTTCTCCTGTTTGTTGCCGCTAACTTTTCTGATGTCTTTAGCTTACATGGAGGATATCAGGATAAATTGCCTGCTTATGGCTTCTTTACAACTTCTAGACTGTTGTTTGGAGAATATTTCTCCCTTCCTGCCCAGAGTTTTTTTTTTTTCTCTCTTTTTCTTCCTAAAAGTACACAGTGACTAAAACATGAAGATATTTGGATTAAAATAGTGAAGTCTCTTTCCCTATTGGTTCTGCTAGGGGAAGAGGGAAAATCTATATTTACAAAATGGTTTTCTTAATAGACTTCAGTTTTTAAGAAGTTTTTGATTTTCAGAAATATCAAAGAGATAATAAAAGGAGCCCCATATATCCTGAAACACATTTTCCTTTATTATTAGCATCTTACAAAATACTGTGTACATTTCTTATAATTAATTTACCAATATTAATAAATCATTACTAATTAATCAAACTTCATACTTTATTCAAATTTCCTTGGTTATTATTTAGTGTCATTTTTATGCACCCCCCCCCCCGAATCTTATCCAAATTAGCACGTTGCATTTAATTGTCGTTTCTTCTTAGGCTCCTCCTCTTGGTGGTGACAGTTTCTCAACTTTCCTTGTGTTGGATAACCTTAACAGTTTGGAGGAGTACTGGTTCAGTATACTGTAGGATGCCCCTAGACTGAAACTTAATGTTTTCCTCAGGCTGAGACTGGGATGGTAGGTTTGGGGAGGAAGGACAGAGAAGTAGGGTGCTATTCATCATATTGTTTCCAGAGCACATACTATCAACATGACTTACCACTGTGGATGTTAACTGTGATCACTTAACTAGATAGTCTTTGTAAGGTTTCTCTACTGGAAAGTTGGTCTTTTTATCCCCTCTCCATCTACTGCAGTCTTTGAAAAGAATTCACTGAATGCACAGGCCACAGTTAAGGAGTGGGGAGTTATTGGGGATTCTTCTGCATGAGAAAGTCATCTTATTTCTCTATTATATTCACTAACTCATTTATATCATTGGCCTCTTGGAATTTTATGTTTCAGGTTAAAATCCAAAAGTGCTTTACTGATTTTGTTGCTTAAATTGTTCCAGCTTTGGCTATTAGAGCTCATGTTTTTTCAGTTAGAGTTGACATTCATTATTACATTAGTTTCAGGTGTATAGCACAGTGGTTAGACATTCGTATAATTTACAAAGTGATCCCCCCAATAAGTCTCATTGGCACTCATCTGGCATCATACATAGTTATTGCAATATTATTGACTGTATTCTCTATGCTGTACTTCACTTCCCCATGACCAGTTTGTATTTCTTAATGTCTTCACCTTTTTTAACTCAGCCCCTCAACTCCCTTCCATCTGGCAACCATCGGTTTGTTCTTTGTATCTGTGAGTGTGTCTCTGTTTTGTTTGTTTGTTTTGTTCTTTAGATACCACATAAAAGTGAAATCTTATGCTATTTGTCTTTCTCTATCTGGCTTACTTCTCTTAGCAAAATACCCCCTAGGCCCTGTGTTCCTTTGATATACCTCCATCATTCTGAGTGGTTCTTCTCCTCCTTCTTTTCCTTCTCCTTCTCTTCTTCCTACTCCTCCCCCTTCTTCTTTTTTTCACTTCCTTTCTTTCCAGCTCTACAAGATGCTCCAGACTTGCCTTGTACATTTCCTGCCCCAGTCCTAGAATCAGCCATTTTCCAAGGAACTCTGGTTCATTCTATCAGAGAATGGTATTAGAACTTAGGGTCAAATACTAGGTGTGCTCATTGGTACTGGATGTCATTTCTTTTAGGCCCTCTCAGCTGACAAAAAAATATATGTGCATATACTAAACCATATACATACATACATGTATAAATATTTTTATATAATTATCTGTATCAATGTTAAGCTAAACAAGATTTCGTATTGATGTCTCCAACTCTAATCCATTACTACATGGGTCATTCTAGTTTCTCCCTTTGCTTATCTGTAAATAATTATCTTGTCAGTCTGCATCCCTCCCCGAGATCCCCGACCTCCTAAATAATTATTTTCTAGTTTGCATGCATTAATGTTTACTCTTTGTGCTGTAAGTTTCTATGGGTTTTGACAACTGTATAATTATATATTCATCATTATAGTATTGTACAGAATAATTTTATAGTCCTAAAAATCTCCCAAACTGAATATTTTTATTTACTCAAAAGAAGGTGCAATCCCCTATTAAGGCTGGAGCCAATGAACACTCACCTAACTCACTACCCTGAAGCTCCACAGATGAGCAGAGATAGCTAAAATTAGGGCAACAAACTCCATCAATAGTAAAATAGCCATAAAACTTCCTATTACAAATCCAGAATATTTTGGGGCCACAGTGAAATGCGGTTTGCATTCAAAGAGGAAACCCAAGTTGGTAGCACTTGCCTTACTTGTGAGCAAACAGCATTTTTCAGGAAAAGCTCTGAAAGGCCATATAGGTGCTGTTCGCATGACGACCATAGACACAGGTGAAGGAGGGGCCAGCAGACAGGCAGTGCCCTTGAGGCTCATTTCCTCATCACTGAGCTTTCAAAGAGGTGAGACTGAGAAGATCGCCTGGAAATGCCATTTTAATTTTTTCCAACCCAGCTTCCTAAATGCGAGTGGCAGTCTGGACACTGGGCTCAGCCAGGAGACGGATCCAGCTTCGTCACCACTGGGCCCCACTGGCCCAGAAATAAGTAAGTACTGACCTACTGAGTGGAAGGTTCCTGAGATACAGCATTTTATGCCCTGACCCCTTACTACCCAAGATCGGCTCTGACAAGAGCAGAAGGGGGCCAGGCACTTCCCTCCACACACACAGGAGCTTAAATGCTGCAAAAGCATGTGGAGGGTGGAATGCTGTGACCACATCTGCCCTGGAGAATGGATACATTTCTTTCTCCAGGTCAAGCAGCAATGAAAACCCATAGCCTAGGTATGCTCACAATCAGTGTGTTTGTTTTTCATTTCCTCCCAGCCCTCCAACTGATGTTCTTCCCATCTGGCATTTAGTGATAAGAACAGTTCATGTATAGGAAATGCAAGCCCAAAGAAATTATCAATGCTTTGAAACCAAAATCAGCTTCCCCCTCCACTGACAGACTAAAGCACGTCACCTGCTCAGAACCAGGCAGTACTGTTCTCTTGCAAAGGGCCAGATGGTTTTGTCAATAATTTACTCTGACAGTGTAGAAATAGCTGGGCTCTAGGCAAAGCGATCCAGGTTTCTGATGCTCATTTAGCTATTATAGCCCCTCTAAATCGTATTCTTAGCTGCTATTAGTTTTAAAGTCTCTAAAATGGAACAGGCCTGTTAGACTATCTTTAGTCAATAACTCCCTTCCTATTCTGAAACAATTTAGTGCATTATCTAGGGCCAAGAATAGGAGAAGGGGAGAGGTACCATTTTCCCTAAATGACGCCGCGAATGCAATGGGCAGTGTTAGCGATCCCTTCCTTAAACTGTCTCTGGAGAAGCAGCTGTAAGCACTGTCAGTCTTACACATCCAAGCAACCAGATAAATATGAGATTAAGATCACTGAGCTCTCACCGACCATTTGCAATTCAAATGTGAGCTTGACTCCCTCTGAGCCTTTCAGAGTCTGGAGTCTTTACCTTTAGCTCTAAGGAATTATGAAGGTTAGCCCTGAAAAATTAACTCCTAGAGTATTAGTGCTGAGGGGTTTTTGATATCTAGTCCATTCCCTTTGCTTTCCAGGTAAGTAAACAGAAGTTCAGAGAGGTTAAGTGATATGCCCTAGGTTGCAGAGCTGACAAGAGGTAGAAAGGAGACCAAAGAATGTGCCGTGGGCTCTGAGAGAAATGCTTTTTATATCAGTCTGCACAAGCCTGGGCACCAGCAGATTCCCGGCGATGCTGCAGTTTGCCGCTTGCTCACTTGTAGCTGAGCCTCAGTTTGTATAACTGAGTCGGGATCACAGTGCCTGTCCTCACCGTGTGCTCCTCATGCATGCTTGTCAGTGTGTTAAATGGCTGGTAACTACAGATGCCCGTGTGTGTGTGTGTGTGTGTGTGTGTGTGTAGGGGGGGCTGATAATTTTTCAGCTTCATCAATCTCAAAGCATTCATATTTTACAAGTTCAAAGCTCTCAGAGCCCAGCATTCAGCAATTATTTTCAGATTACATTAATGTGTTTTTTCCTCAAAGCACTTCACTTGCAGAGATTGCAAGCTGTTTTACGTGTGATGCTGAAATGAGATGGTTATTATTAGCTTGGAAGTGGGCAATGCTGGCTAAAGAGAGTTCTCTTTTACTAGGATATTATACATTAAGATGCTAAGAAAGGCTTGGTGTGGGAGCTGTGCTGACTTTATTCTCAGCTCATCCGGTCTTCCTTCAATATTCCTAGAAAGGGGGACTGCTCTTACATGTTAGTGAGTTTTAAGGGTTTCATCCCACTTACAGGTCAGTTTGGGCTGTTTGATCCCAAAGCCTCAGTTGCCTCAAAAATTGAGTCTCTGTGGTGATAAAAGGCACAGGACGAGGAAACAGACTCACAGGAGAGTGCCTTTCCTCGCTCCCAGAGCTCAGGGAGAGATGTGGCGTCTCATTCCCCTTTGTGTCTCCAGGGGCCTAGTGAGAATGCATGAATAATAATTGATATAAAAAGAATGACATAGCCTTACCTCATAGCTAAAAAAGGAATGAATTCCAGATGGTAAAGGTTTAACTGTAAAAACAAACAAAACAATTGCTAGAAGAAAATATTGGTGAACATTTATATAAATTTGAACACCATAGGCAGAAACCACAAATGAAGGTTAATATTTTTGATCTGGTAAAATAAACAATTATTGTACGGGAAAACCCAAAAATGAAACTCTAAATTGGGAGTAAGATTTGAGACCTGTAGAGCATGAGTTATTACTTGTTATGCATAAGGAACCTATAAAAATCAGTAAAAGAAGATGAATATCTCAATAGGAAAAAAAGAGATAAGGATACAAACAGGCAGTTTGCTAAAGAAGACATGTAAGTGCTTAATAAGCATGAAAACATTTTAAATCTTATTAGTAAACAAGTTGTATATCAGAGAACAGGGAGCTATTATTCATAGCTATTAAATTGGCATAAGCCCTGGTTGGTGTGGCTTAGTTGGTTGAAGCATCATCCCATAGACCAAAAGGTCACAGGTTTGACTCCTGATCAGGGAAAATACCCAGGGTTCAGGTTTGATCCCCAGTCACGGCACACACAAGAAAGCAACTGATCGATGTTTCTCTCTCACATCGATCTTTGTGTGTGTATCTCTCTCTACCTTCCTTTCTTTCTTTCTAAAATCAATGAAAAAAAATGTCCTTGGCTGAGGATTTAAAAATTGGCATAGATTTATGATGACATAATAGTGCCCAGCACAAACAGGGGTGCCAATCTCTTGTACTACAGGCAGAGGTGGGTGTTGGTAAACTATTTGCTTTGTGTACTCAGTATCTTAAAATCATGTTTGCCTTTTGATCCAGCAATTACACATTTAGTAAGAACCTAGGAGAGTATACAAAGATATATATGCAGGAATATCTACTAAAGCACAGTTTATAATATGAAACAATAGACATAATGTAAATATCCCAAAGTAGGGGATTTTAAAAATTATGATAGATTAGAATGTATTAGAATCTTAAAATTAAGATATATTAAAATAATGTGATAATCTATGCCGCCATTAAGATTGATGATATAATGCTCACCAGTTCCATCATGATGTTGCAAAGGGTAGGAGCTCCTTCTTTCTCTCTGCTGTGTGATATTCCATTGTGTAAATGTACCACAGTTTTTCAATCCATTCATTTACTAATGGGCACTTAGTTTGTTTCCAGCACTTGGCTATTGTAAATTGTGCCGCTATGAACTTTGGGGTGCATAGGTTCTTCTGAATTTGTATTTCAGGATTCTTGGGGCATGATCCCAGTAGTGGAATTGCCAGGTCATATGTCAGTTTCATTTTCAATTTTTTGAGGACATTTCATACTGTTTTCCACAGTGGCTGCACCAGTCTGCATTCCCACCAACAGTGCACTAGGGTTCCCTTTTCTCCACAACCTTGCCAGCACTTGTTGCTTGTTGATTTGTTTATGATGGCCATTCTGGTTGGTGTGAAGTGCTATCTCATTGTGGTTTTAATTTGCATCTCTCTGATGGCTAGTGACGCTAAGCATCTTTTCATATGTCTCTGGGCCCTCTGTATGTCCTCCTCGGAGAAGTGTCTCTTCAGGTCCTTTGCCCATTTTTTTAATTGGATGGTTTATCTTCCTGGAGTGCAGTCATGTGAGTTCCTTATATATTTTGGAGATCAAACCCTTGTCTAAGGTAACATTGACAAATATATTTTCCCATATGGTTGATTCCCTTTTCATTTTGCTGATGTTTTCTTTAGCTGTGCAGAAGCTTTTTTAATTCAAGAGCATTATGCTAAGTGAAATAAGCCAGATGGTGAAAGACAAATATCATATGATCTCATGTATAAGTGGAACCTAATCAACAAAACAAACAAGCAAGGAAAATATAACCGGAGACATGGAAATAAAGAACAAATTGACAGTAACCAGAGGGGAGGGGGAGGGAGACAACAGTAGAAAGAGGGGGAAGGGTTGTCAAAGAACATGTATAAAGGACCCATTGGCAAAGATAACAGGGCAGGGGGAGGATTGAATGTGAGAGCTAGGGGTGGGTATGGCAGAGGAGAACAATGGGGGAAAATGGGGACAATTGTAATTGAAAAATTAAAAAGTCTTTTAAACAAGATGGTATAGAAGTATAATTATATTGCTATAGAAATATATTTATGGTCTATTACTGCATAGAAAAACCTTCTTATGTATTTATATTTATATGATAATGTATGAATTGAAATCATTCAAAGTTAATACACCAAAATAGTACATAGTATTGAGCATAGCTATCTCTGGATGGTGAAGTAACTAGTGATTCTTTAATTATAAAAGACATAAATTGCTTGTGCATACCCACTAACTTTTCTCTACACTGAGTATAAAATTGCATTTAACAAAGAAATAATAAAGTTTAAAACACCAAAATAATAACATAAAATCAGCTAATGAATATTATGAAAACTGTATTATCTCTAATAGAATTATCTTTGCCTTTAAATGGCCAAATGTTAGACTTAGAACAGAGGAAGCTTTAGTCTGGGTTCCCCTGCAACTTCCTCTCAGATGAGGATCAAGTGCATATTGTTCATCTGGGAAACATTATTAGGGCAGAGGGGAAATGACTGAGGAATGAAAAGAAAGCTAATAATGTTTCCATGATGAGGGAAGTTACTTTGGTGAGCAGCTGGAACTCCATCCTTCTAAGGAACTCCGGGAGACCAGGATGAACCTCGGAATTGTGTCTCCACAGGCACACAGGCGAGTAGGGCGCATGTGCCGCTCTGAACTAAGAGGACAGGGAAGGAGCCTGGGACTCCGAAGGAGAGCAAGGGAACTTGCATGGCGATAAAAATACATGTTTGCTGTGCTGTGCAGACACAGTGAATACAAAGAGAACTTTGGTCTCCAAGCCCTGCAGAGTTCCCTTTTCCACGCCTAGCCCATATTCTTCGTAACCCATATTCTGGTGATAGTGCTCTCCCTGGACCAGGTCCTTTATCTAAATTCTTTTGGGCAGTTAAAAGAGAGGTAAAAAGTTCTTCTGAGCCTTTTGGTACTCAGTTATCTTCAGCTCAAAATAATCTGCATGCCAGGGTGGCATATTCTGGAGAGACTCGTTCTGAACCCCTGCAGTGACCGGGTCCATCTTTGTCAAGGTCGTTTCTAAGTATAACAGGTACCCAAGGTCTCTCCAGTAGAGAGAGGATGCGGGATGCTTGTGGTCTTATTCCTTCTGCCATCTGCCTTCACACCTAAGAATAGGGCCCAGGCCAGTGACTTTTACGTGGATTTAAGCCATGTTACCCTTATTCTTAATGAGGGTTTATGAAGATGGCCAACATGTAAAAGAACGAACATGGTGCTACTCAGATTGAAGGAGTCAAAGGGTCTTTATTACATGAAGAACCCTCTGGAGGGATTTCAAGCAGCACCATTTGAAACACACCTATACTCTGGCTGGAGAAAAAAGGAATAATTACTCCAAGGAGTCTCAGGCCAGCAGTAGCGTCACAGAAGAAACTCATGAAGGAGAAGAAATGACTACAATACATGTGATGCCAAATGTGAAGTGAGAGATTTTCTTAGAGAAACCAGCACTTCTTTGTTTTTTCTGCTAATTGCTCTTCTGTCATATATTCAACTAGAACGACTGAGCCACGACTTCCTCAAGAGCTCCTTTTATTTTAGAAGATTAAAGGTGGTCACTCCATTGAAAAGGAACACCCTAATCTCAGATGGATTGTTCCTTCAAAAGTCAAGTACAATAGTTTCTGCATCATGCAGTCGTTTGCAAGTAAACTGAATGTATTTTTTCAAAAAGCACATTTTTCTCTCTGGTAATTTTTAAAAAAATCTCATGACCATGGCCTAATAGCTGTGTGGTGTTGGGCAAGTGTTACTACTATTTTGAGAATGATGTTTGTTGCAATTTAAAATCAGATAGAATATCCTAGGCATTGGGACAGGCACAGAGTAAGTGCATTAAAAACTGGTATCTAGTAATCTTTACTAGACATACATGGGCCTAGATGTTGAGATAGAATATCATTTTCAGTATGAAAGGTGATAAGATATTAAACATCATCGTTTCTTAGGCAAATTTATTTCAACCACAGACCAAATGTTAGGCTAACAAGAAAACCAGTATGTTGGCTAAAAAGTCTGCCTGCTCAGATGGGCATAAAAACCGATGGGTTACATAGCTTGTGTGTGTGTTTAAGAAAGATTGTTGTTTCATTTCATCAGGTCATTGAAAACATCATGTCCCTATAGTTTGTTACAAGGAAGTATGTAGCAGGTAGTCCAGGTGCACAAGCTACAAATAGCTTGTAGAGATGCAAATATTTGCAGAGATGCAAATATCACACCCAAGGAGCAAATAGAATGCATGTGTTTCTGAATCAGAATAGCAAAGCTCCTGGCCAGAGTATGTGTAACTGGTCAAACATGAAAAATGAAACAGTGTTTACAGGGACCAGAGTGACAGCAACACTTTTTAAAGTTTTGGTGACCGTGTTTTAATGCATTACTTTAGACTTCTTTCTTTGAATTCATTCTTTATTTTGAATGAATTGAATTATATATATATAAAATATGAGTTCTATCCAGAAAAAGCCCAGCCATTGTTAATATAACAAGAATGGTTTGTGTAACATCGATGTAACCTGGCAGCCAAGGGGAGTGAACTGGAATGTGCATTCGTGAACAATGATGACTTACTAGTCAGTGGGGGTGGTAGAGTGAGTGTGTACTGTGTGACCATCGTGTTTAAAATGACTGACTGAGTAGAGCAACGAACCTGCATCAAATTTTGTGTAAAGCTTGAACATGCCTCCATGGAAACTATTTGGATGATTCAGAAGGCCGCGGCTATGGGCAACTGGTAATTGGCAGCTAGCTTCTTCATGACAACATGCCCGCTCATACATCATGTTCTCGTGCAGAGTTTTTGGGCAAAACATCAAGTCATCCAGGTGACTCAGCCCCCTCTGCAGCCCAGATTTGGTGCCCTGTGACTTCTGGCTTTTCTGAAAACTAAAATCACCTTTGAAATGGAAGAAATTTCAGACTGTTGGTGAGATCCAGGAAAATATGATCCAGGGGTAGCTGATGGCAATTGGGAGAACTATGTCAGGTCCAAAGGTACCTACTTTGAAGGGGACTGAGGTGTACACCTCATGTGAGGTGTACACACACACATATATAATTTTAAATTAACTTTGTTCACCTAAAACTAAAAAGTAGTGAGAGGCAATAAGTGTTTATTTGAGGTCATAGAATTGCAATCCAAGGCCACAGATTCAGGCAGAAAACCCAGACTGTGTCTCAATGTCAAGAGTGAAGGAAGGGGGGTTATATGAGAAAAAGGAAGGGAAACGATTACATGAACATAAGAAAGGAATTTCTGTTGGTGCTAGCAAGCCAAGGCACTCTTTAGCTATACATGGCTGCTTATTGATTTTAAAGAATGAGTCTGTAATCACCAGCCCTTTGGTCAGGAGGTCTGCCTTCCTGTTAGCTTTATAAACAGTTGTTTGAAAAACAGTGTTGGTTTGGCCTGGCCCACAGGTTATTTTGTCTAGTTCAAACATTCCAAAGGTTCAAGGAATACGATGGGCAAGGTAGTTCCTCTGGAACGGCTGCTCTGATTTCCTTGAAAAGGCCCCACTTATGTAAACTTTTCACAAAGTTAATGAACTATGCATACATTAAAATACATACATTTTGAGCATGACAATGTGATGAGTTATGACAAATGTCTATGTCCTCACTACCACCAGTCTGATCAAGATGTAGGAGATCCCCACCCCCCACGTCCCACTCCCCCAAAGTGTCCTCCGGCTGCTTTGCAGTCAGTTCTCCTCATCTCCTGCCCCAGGCAATCACTGCTCTGACTTCCAATGCTGAAATATTAGTGATTGTGATCAGTGAGTATAGCAAACATTACTGACTATTAGTCTTGCTTTAGCGACTATTAGTTTTGCATGGTCTAAAACTTCATATAAGTGGAATCATACATTGCCTACTTGTTGTGTCTGCTTTTTATCACTTAGCGCATGCCTTTGAGATGCACCCACATTGAAGAGCATTATGGTGGCCATGAAAATGCACTGCTCAGACCACTTGCTGCAGAGAATGTAATTGACCCAGGGCCCCAGCTGTGGCCCCAAGGTCATTACCACGTTCATAGTGGATGTCCCACTTCCCTCAGGCTGCTCCTAGCAGGGGTTTAAGGCAGGCCATGTCTTACCAGAAGCAGGTCCTTCTGACTGACAGCTTTGATTCAAAAACTTCCGATTGACCTGGCCCAAATCTTCTGTTGCTGTCTCTGATGCTTCTAACCCAGTCCTTTTTTTTTTCTTCTCTCCTTCCCTGGAGCCAGATCTTCAGTTCCTCTGATGACTCTGGCTGCTTCCTTCAATCCTTCTCGTTTGTCTCTGGAGCTGTTTTCCCCAATAAATCTCTCATCTTGTTAAATTTCATCATTGTCTGTTTCTTGGAGAACCTGAACTAACCAATTTTCTCTTTAGTAGTTCATTCTTTTTATTGATTATTATTATTCTATTGGAAGAATATATCATAGCTTGTTTATTCTTTCTTTTCTATTTATAGACACCTGGGCTATTTCTGTTTTTGACTATTATATATAAGATCGATATGAATATTTAGCTAAAGGTTTATGTGTTTTAATTTATCTTGGATAAATACTTAGGTGTGAAGTTGTTAGGTCAAATCGTACATGTATGTTTAAAACACACTGCCCAAATGTTTTCCAAAGCGGTTATACCATTTTACATTCCCACAAACAATATATAAGCTGTCCTGTTGATACACATCTTCACCAATACTTGGTTTGTCAGTCTTTTCAATTTTAGTGATGTGTTGATATTTCATTGTTATTTTAATTTTCATTTTCCTGATGACTAATGATGGTGAGCATCTTTTCAACTTCCTTTAGGCATTCATATATTTACTTTTTGTAAACTTTGTGTTCAACTCTTTGTCTATTTTTGTCAGACTGTTATTCTGTAGGAGATCATTCTGCATGGCGTGAGCCCAGCTCCGACTCGGAGATACACAGGACCCACACCCACGGATAGGTTCTCCCATGGGGAATCAGGCCTGCAATGTGCCTAGGCCGCTGAGAGTCTTGCTTCTTGCTAAAAACTCTCTCACCCTGATTTGTAGCAAACATTTACTGCAAAGTAACTTCCTAAAATCCATGCTATACCTTCCAAGGATGAGTGTAACCAGTTCAACCACTTTTGCCTTTTCATTTGCAAATATCCCTCTTCTGTGATGTGATTAGTGGCATTGGCTCCTTTGTTTTCTGTACAAGGTAACCACCTAAAGCGAACCTGTGCATAGTAAATGAGGGCCATCATGTGATGTGCCGAGAAACCCAATAAAGGCTGGTCACAGCAAGGGTCAAGGCTTTTGCTCCCCTGAGAGAAACGCCATGCTGCCCCTTTTCCTCCACCAGACTTGGTAGTTCATGCAAATGTCTCATTTCATCCATAATGACGCGGACACTGCACGCCGGTGTCTGCATCATTATTCTAGAGTTGTAAGAGTGTTTTACATATTCTGAATATAAATTCTTTGTCTGTATATGTGTTACAAATATTTTCTTCTTGTTCTTAGATTCCATTTCACTCTCTTTCTCATGTCTTTTGAAAAGCATTTGCTTTAATTGTGATAAGCTCCACTTCATTAGCTTCTTTTTTCTTTTGTCTTCTGTAAAAATCTTTGCTTACAACAAGGTTATGAAGATTTTCTTTTATCTTTTGTTAGAAGCTATACAGTAGAGTTTTATGTCTAGCTATATAACCCATTTTGTTACTTTTTCTCTATAGTGTGTGGTAGGGGATTGGGGTTAATAATTTTCATAAAGACAGATATGCAAGGGTTCCACCACTATTGGTTAAAAAGACAATCCTTTCCCATTGATTTATTTTGATATGATTGTCAAGAATTAATTGACTGTATATGTATGGGTCTATTTCTGGACTCCTTATTCTATTCCATTGATTTATATGTCTGTCCTTAATAGCTTATTGTTTTATTACTGTTGCTTGATAGTAAGTCTTGACATAAGGCAATCACATCCTTCAACTTTCCAAATTATCTTACATGTTTTGGGTACTTTGCGTTTTCATATGAACTTTAAAATCATCTTGCCTATTTATGCTGCTGAGGTTTTGTTGGGATTGTGTTAATTAGTTTGGAGGAGAATTGATATCTTAATAATATTGAGTTTTGGGATCATGTGCTGACTGTTTTCCAGTGTCTGTAAAGATGTGTTTCATATATTTGGTGGGAGGACTTATGTGGTCCCAGTTACCCCATCCTGGCAGAGGGATAAGCTGACAATTCTAATAATAAGTAGAATTCCACACAGGCCATTGCTAGTAATATTTTTTTCTAACCTACAACAAAGTTTGCCCACTTTTGGTTTTGATGCTTCCCTCAACGTTCACATAAGGGAGTATACACACACACACACACACACACACACACACACAGAGAAAGATCTACTTAGAGCAGATCGCCAAAGTTCATCAGTAAAGAGTCAGGCAAAGTAAGTAAGAAAGGACAAGACAAAAGTCTGAGTGCTGGCTTCATTTCAAGGCTGGTACGGTCTTGGGCAAGCTCTTTAATTTCTTCAATTTTAAGTTCCTTATTAGAAAAATGGGTCTAATTCTGCCCTGCTTTTCCCACAGGCATACTTTAAACCCCTTGTAAAGTAATGCTTGAACATGAAAACACTCTCTCAACTCTCAGGCACAAAATACAACTGAGAATTACCTTTATTATTATTTAGTAAAATAAAATCCTGTCCTTTCAGACTACTCTAGTAGTCTCTCCACCTCCCCAGTTATTTGGGTATTTGTTTCAGGATTCTTTTGTGCCTTTTTTTTCTGTTGGTTTGTATTTTGCAGTCAGAGAGAGAGGCCTCTGAGCACTCAGCTGGAAAGAAACACTCTCCAAAGCATTTATCTTGTAGGGAAAATTTTTCTCCTCTCTGTGGGATTACAGCTGAGAAATAATATACAGCTAATCAAGACAGCAATAAAACCTGTCTACTTTCACTTAGGGAAGTGATAATTTTGATTTTATAAGATTTCCTTATTTAAAAATATTTTTGCATGTTTTAACAAAATTTAAAATGGAATATTTAAACGACTATTGCTTATAGGAAAGTATCATGACTGAATCCATCAATGGTGGAAATTGTTCTGTTTCTGGTACTGCATCATCTGCAGGTGACTGAACCCTCTGACTTTTCAGAAATGCTCACTTGTGAGATAAGGAGCTAACCTTGTCTCAACATATCAGAGCAAACAGAACCTGCAGAAACTCTGTTTTTCTTAATTAATTCTATATACTCTAAAGCCGAGAAGCCAGACTGCCTTCCTTCTAGTCTTAGCTGCTCCTTTTACTAGTCATGTGACCTCGAGAAGTTATTCAATCTCTCGAGGCCTCAGTTTCCTCCTCAGTGAAATGGTTTTTTATGAGTGCCAACTCCCAGAGTTGATGTAGAATTGAGTGAATTAACAATAAAAAGCACTTAGAATAGTGCTTTTCATGTGGCATGTCTTGTATATAAGGACTCAGTGAGCATTATTATCTCATTGGTCTTGTTCTATTCATTTAGTATATGTGCAAACAAAATGTATTGTGGCACTAAATTTATTGGCAATACCTATTCTAGTTTTTGAGTATCTGAATCAGGTAGGTAGGAATCTTGACATTTCCAAGCCAGCTTTGTTCCAGAATGAAGGAACTTCTGGAATTCACCATCAACAAACTCGAACACACTGGTGGTTTGGGGAGTATCCAAGTTTATGCACTTCATAACTTGGAGCCTGGTTCTCAGAGCTGAAGGTCTGCCCTTTAGTTTCGGGCATTCCGACTGCGTTGTAGGTGGGAAGACAAGAATCCCCAGGCATTTTTGGGCACGTCTTTTTCATCATGGGTGCGGGTTTGTAAAGGAGGAACAGCAATGCCATTCACAGAGTCCATGGTGATCCCTTCGCTCCTCATAAAAACCTCCCATGAATGACATTTCTCTCTTTGAGTAGGAATTGCTTGTTTTACTAAGTCTGGTTTCCCTGTTAGTTTGAATTCTTTGTGGAAAAAGTTGTTTGAGCCCTTAGCATTTATCACAGTTCCTGGCACTTACTAGGTATTTAATAAATATTAAATTAATGTTAAATCAATTTGTAGTGTTACATTTCAGCGTTATTTTTGTGTCTCTTTTTGTTGACTGACCATGTAAATGAGTAGTTAGGTGAGAAAGAAAATTAGAAAGCAGTAGTCCATCCTACTCTTTGTCGAAACCCAAGGCCTTCAGTGTTTTGCACGTCTTTGGTCCAAGCAGGGAGTTGGGAATCGTGCAGACCTGAGGAGAAGGAGCCCAGTGTCATTATCTCAACAATGCGTTTTTAGCTATGGCTGTGACTTTGATGAAGACTTCTCCTGACCCCTTCTAAATAGATTCTCCACTTAGCAGCCAGAGCAGCCCTTGAAAAATGCAAGTCCGATAGTACATCTCCGCTTTAACCCTCTTTAATGGCTTCCCATTGGACTCGGAGTCAAATCCACAGCTCCACGGCCTCCAGGGCCCTGTGCTTCAGCCCTTGCTGACCTTCCCTTTGCATTTGAAGCCATTCTCTGTGCTCCTGTTGCTCTTACAGTTCTCTCAGGTCCTCAGATTGCCCCTTCCAGCTTTAAAGTCTTAGCATGTGTTTTTTTCTCTGCTGGCACTCTCTCTCCCACTGGTTCTCACATGCTTGCTCTTTCTTCTTTTCAGGGCCTGCGTGAAAATCCCTCCAGGGGCGAAGCCCTCCCCTAACTGACATCACAGTGCACTGTTTACAAGCTTCCTGGCACTTACCACTGTTTGTTGATGATGCATTTGTTATTGAGCTCCTTTCGGTTTGTTTTCTTGCTGGTAGCGCATACGTTTTGTGAGGTATTGGACTTAAGACACTCCCAATGAAATATAATGTGTAAATTATAAAGTTATAAAATTTCTTAAGTTTTTTTTCTTTGTCTTTTTATTATACTCCCAGTGCCAGCTACAGTGCTGGTTCCTCATAAATATTGATTCAAATAATTATAGACTAATGAAGTTTTCAAACTGAATTTGAATCCTTTTTCTCATCTCACCAGGCAGGGAGGAGAGTGTTCCGAGGAGACAGACACTAACGCGTAAGTGTGTTGGTGGATGTAAGTGGCTGAACACTCAAGGTCTGCAGACTCACTGTGTCAAGTGAACTTCTCATTTTTGGCTGAGCCATGAGGGAATTGTGTCTCAGAGAAAGGAATGCATCAGAAAAAAAAAGTGATGAAGAGACAGGTTAATAAGGTCTTCAGCATGGAGAGCTGAAGGCTTAGTCCTCCCTGCCCAGAAGAGGTCCCAATTCGCACGGGAAGGACAGCCTAGGATCCAGTTACAAGACAGGGGTGGGTGCTGGGGGTTAATGCAATGTAACTCTTGTGCTGGGTCCTTGCAAGTGGACTGTAGCAGGGTATGGAGACTTATTGTGGTTGGCATTGTTCCAAGATAATTTTTTTGATTCTATGGTATTTTTGGCCACTTTCAAATAATTTCAGCAATTCACAAAGAAGGGCCAGGAATTACTAATATTTATTCAGAGTGAGAAAGCACATGCAAATAAATTAGAATAAATATCTCTCCTCAGTAGACCTCAAACTATAAACCATTCTGTGCACAAACAAAAATCCATCAAAATAAATCTGCAACTCACTGCACCTGCATCTGTTGAGGAGGGTGAACTTTAAAGCTACGTCATGGTGGGCTCTCCAGACTGCACTGGGCCATCTGTATCTTAGCTCTCTGTGACACAGGGGGCTGCCTTCCGGATTATATTTCGGTGCGTCAAGTGATCTATATGAGGAAGGGAGGGCAGCACAAATCATCTCACACCACAGAGAGCTTTTCTCCACATATAGTTTTATGTTTCTCCCTTAAGACAAAAACTTGGAAAATTATAGCTTTGAAAAGCTTAGTTTTATCAAGGGAGCAATTGCTATGGCTTGACGAGTTTAAATTAATATCCAAACCTCAGTGATTTCCCTTCCTTATTACGTCCAATACAACAAAATAGGGTATTGGGGTTAGTGAAGAAGAAACTAAAGCATTTTTAAGAGGGATCTGTCAAGGAGTAACAAGATGTGTTTTTGCTCTCAAACTGATATTGTTGATGAGCAATAAAAATTAACTGTGCCCAGTATTTACATAGCACAAGCTGTGTCCTAAAATTTATTGGCTCACATGTCCAGTATGTGGAGTGGGCAGTTTCATTGGGCTTGTATTGCATAATCTTCTACCTAGGAAGAAATTTCAAAGAAAAGTGCCATCTAAAATAGCTTCACTGTAAATGGAATTGAAGTTATCCAACTCTGGATTCCAATTGATATGTAATTTCTCTTCCCCCTTAGTAACTTTGAAAAGAGTCTTGTTTATGCAAGACAGTGTGAATGGTCTTCTGGAATTTTCTGATGGCTGACAGGTCCTTCTTAGTCAATGTGGGTTACTAACAAAGCTGCTCTGCTGTATCGAATCATTAAAGGAGGTGCTAACGATGTGGGGCTTGAAACCAGGGGACCCTGCCTTTAATTTCAGTTCTTAAACTGAATAGTGGTGACACCTTGAATGATATACAATATTTAACCCCCCTGACTCTCAACTTTTGATTCTGTAAAATGGGACAAATAATAGTGACTTTAGGGGGGAAAGTGAGAATTAACTGAAATAATGCATTGAAGTGTTTAGCACAGAGCTGGGCATGTAGGGAGTGCTCAGCAGATGGCACCGAATCATTTTAGTAACAATGACACTGGCCACCTTAACTGAGTTAACCTGTGAGCCAAGTCAAGCATCTAGCTGGATTACAGACATTAAGTACACCCTCAAAACTAAGCAGAAACGTGGTCAACGCAAAAGTCGGCATATTTGTTTTTCTCACCTTTCAGTCTCTCTAGTTTAGGGTACAGTTGTTCTAAACTATAACGTCTCCTTGTTTTGTATTTACAATGACACAAAGAAAGCAAGGCCAATGTCCCCCAGCAGCACTCACAGCAACACAGGCAAAATTCAGTGGAAAAATGTCATTGGGACGGGCATTGGGAAATGTGTTTCCTTTGTATGAATGACCCAGATATGAATTAGTGTCTTTACACTAACCCACCTGGGCATTGTTCAGTGCTTTGCATTGCTTGTCCGTGTTGACACAGCTGCTGTGTTCTGCTAGGCAGGAAATGCCAAGTGAGGTGGGCAAAGGAGCACTCAGGAAAACTATTTCCCAACTAAAAATGCAATGAGACATTGCCTCTTAAGTCTGATCCAGCATAGAACCAGAGTAAATGGAACAGAAGCAAAAAATCTTGCTCATTTATGAAATTTATTCATAATGAGCTGAGACTGCACATAAAAACATCCTTTAAATATCTGGATGGTTAAAAATAGGTTATATTTCCCTTTGGGAAAGGAAGTAGTCAAAGGGATAAAGCTGATAAACTAAGCTTATTAAACTGGTTTCTGGTGGAGATGAAGCGATATTGACAGAAAGGCAGCGGTGTGCATTTCACACCCATCTGCGGGGTAATGAACACACGGGGCTGCTCTGGCAGCAGCGAGAAGGTTTATATGCTGCCATCTGCATCCAGGTGGCATGCTTATCATCGAGACGGGAGCTCAGGTTCGAGAAACCACAGCAATTTCATGAATAAACACCTTTAACCATCAGTGGGGTTGGTTTGCATTGTGAGACAACTCTGCATGACTGGAGAAAAGGTTTAGGAATAGGACAGGTGGATGCTACTGGTTTCAGTTGACATTGTTAGGGAAAATTCAGTCCTCTCAGTTCAGCACCAAGGCATCCGTGAGCACGGCGACAGAACACATGGCACAGGAAGGTCTGCCGTTTACCTCATTCTCAGCACCCCCTTTTCCGGGAGTTTGGTGTGAAATGCACGCTAGGCTAGGCTGTGAGTCGTCCTTTTGTTCTTTAGGTGTCCCACTTGACCTAGACATTAGAAAGTGCATGAAATTACTGGCTTCATTAGCGAACTCAGATCCAGTAGCAAAGGAAGGCAATTTTGTGTGTATTAGGAGGTGGCTGGAATGGGTGACTGTGGCTGGAATGGGTGACTGTGGCTTGGTGCCTGACAGTTGCAATTCTTTGCTTTATCTTCCTTAGTATAATGGCACTCCCAAGTTAGTCTCTTGGAAACATGGATACTTCTGTGATGCTTTGGCTAAACATAGAAATATAATCCTTCCCTTGCTTCCCATTAGCCCTGGTGGGACCTGACTAGCACTCTAAATAGTATTTAATAAAAGTGCAGGGATAACATTAGATGAATACACACTGCCCCAGCTTCTCCATTTTTAAGATGGAGTAAACGCAAACAAAACAAAACAAAACAAAACAAAACACCTACCCCATAGCGTTGCTGAGAGTCCCCAGTCTTTAGAACAGTGCCCAAGACCTAACAGGCTTTCAGCAAACGTTAGCTGCTGTTGTTACTTTCATAGTGCTGACTCACGAGGCCAGAGTTGCTCTGCGTGTTCACGGGCTCTCCTGAATCACCAGCTTCCTAGCTGCTGACTTCCTCTGTCACAGGAGCCATTTGAAAACCCACCACTCGGGGCCACCCCTTTGGACATCTTGGCAATGTCTCGTCCGACTTCATATGCTCAGCTTCTAATGACGTTGCTCCACGCTCAGTGGGCTCTAAAGAAATGTCGCTCAACTGAATTGACATCCTCAGAGGATGCTTGTCAGCCCCTAAGGTGATGATGTTTGTGGAAGCACATTTTAAACTGGACAAACACAGGGATTTCCCTGAGGCCACACGAAGCC
>CM052546.1:21504124-21533268 GCA_028533065.1 Trachops cirrhosus
CAGTTGAAGCCCCCTAGTGAACCCTGATAACGTCACCCCTGCACGCAGACATTTAAAGTGATGATCTTCCAACTAGCAGCCTTTTTCTGTATCACTCTCAGCCATAGAGTGGCTTCCAAAAAGGCCGGAAATGTCCTGGTGGAATTTGATTTCTTCTTAGATAAAATGACATTTTAAAAATGTGATGATTAGTGAGAGCAAGACTATATTCTTCAGACTTAAATGGAATTGTGGTAAATGAGGGGGAAAGGACTAAATGAGACATTTGCATGCATATACATTTCCAATGAGTGAGCAGACTCTGTTGGTGATGTAAGCTCTTCTTTTATATGAAACAGCTTTAGGAAATGACAGAAATGGGGTTCACCCACACAAGCTGGGAAACATGGGGTTTTCTGAGCTTTATTTCCGGGGTGGAAATGCACTCACTCCAAAGACTAACCCTAATGCTCAGGTCTCGGTCTAACCGCCAGTCATCTCAGAATGAACCACTGTGAACACTGCAGGCAATGCTGTCATCACAGGCATTGCCCTTGCCTCCATTTTCGTTCTTATTTCTAACCTGTTTAATAAAGGTCTCCAATTAGTTCTGCATCAGGTTCCCATTGTTTGCACATTGGAAGTTGAGGAAGACGTAGTTTTTAGCTATGTCAGGTATAACTGGGGGACTGTTTTAAGAATCAGGTCTCTGAGTGTAAGAATCAGGAGTGTAGTTCCAAAACAAATGTTGGTCGACATTTTCATTTGTGAAGGAGTATGATCAAAGAAAACAGGAAAGGCACACGGCAACATGTCACTGGTTTGTCGATAACAGCCACTTCTTTGCTGCTTCAGGTAACAGATTTTATTGAATACTGGAGGGTATTTCCTTTTTGCTGCTTTTTATAATGCAACAGTTATAATACATTTTAAAATGTAACCTACCCTACTAACATTTCCTCCACTTTGTTTAGTCTGGATGATAAGAAGACAGATGAAAACAATAACTGGGCCCTGATGGCTGCGTAGGGTTTGCTGATTCCTGTGGTGTAAATAGCCTTACTACAGCCAGTTTCAGGCTACAGATGTGACACCCCTGGCCACAGCACTGGGAGGAGAAACACAAGAGCGAACCTTTATATAGTATTTTCACCAGAGAGACAAGAGAGGCAAATAACCACAAGAGCACAGATCATAGTAAATGTAGTAAAATAATTAGAAAATTATGAGTTTTGAGTTCATCTTTTTGACAACTTTCTTGAAGCATGATTGACATATACAATCGTATTTATTAAGATGTGTGACTTAGTGTTTCGATATATGTATTCACGGTGAGCTGATCCCCACAGTCACGCTGATGAACATATGCGTTAATCATATGTTAATCATATCATATGTTAATCACATGTTAATCATGTGTTAATCATAAACCTCATGGGCTTACCGTTTTCAGTGCCGGCCAGGCCATGGGTAGGTGAGCCTAGCCTTCCATGGAGAGGTGTGCTGCCTGTTCTTTAAGATTATTTCCAGAATTTCCCCTTGTCAACCAAACTGAAACTGCCACTTAGTGCCCGTGTGTGAGGATGAGCTGTTTCCAGAAAGAGTATCTCACTGGTGTGACTGCTGTGCTGACAGCAGCAACAATGGAAAGACAAGCAAACACCGGAACGTTCAGGTAAATCAGCTACAGAGTGGAAAGCACCTGAAAAGGGTGAAACTAAAATGCTTATAATGCTTTACTTTATGTAAAAGGGAATGAGAAGTTATTTTCCCTGATTATACGTCCATATGCTTAAACATAGATTTAAGAATGATTGTGGAGTATATTAGTCAATGGATGGATTTAGCATGTAATTAAAACCTTCCAAATTTATTTATCTTTCAAAATCACAGAAAACAAATCATAAACTATGCAACAAAAATTACAATTAATAAACCCCAGAGAAGTATAAAATTCAGACCCAAACAATGGTGACAGATGGTAAAGGGGACTAAAAAGTATTATGGGTAAATTATAACCTTCTCCTCTCAGCACAACTAAAAGGAAAGCTCACAATGTTCGTATTTTATGCACTGCAATAGCCACGTAGAAAACTTGCCCTTAGTTTTTAGTGACTATGAATGATATGCAGCTTACTTTGAAATGACACTGAAAAAAAAATTAAAACTTCCGTGGCGATATCGTAATCATTGTTGACTCTATGTTGTAGATGAAATATATTTGTTGTATTATTCTTTATATTCTTCTGCAGTTTTGAAAATTTCAATAACAAACAGTAAGCAAAATAAAAAATCAATTAAGGAAATATCTTTTCAAAACACCATTTAAATCCTAGCAGTTACTTTCTTGAAAAATTTCCACTCTTATTAACTTTATAATTTACAACACTCTACTCCTCCAGTAAGTAACTGTAAGCTGTCTCTAATAGAGGAAGAGCGGATTTTGCTCTTTCCTTTTTCCCCTCTTGCACGATAGAAAAAAACCATTAACTGTGTGTAGGCACCTCCATTGGTGCCAGATGGCAGAGCAGTGGATTGCTTCCTGGAGGTGGGGTGTGGAGGAGCGAGGTTAGGGAAATGAGGAGGGACTGCTAGCAGTTCGGTTTTTCTCTAGGAGTGATGGAATGTCCTGAAGTTCATTGTGCAGCAGGTTGTACACCAGTAGGTGAATGTGCTAAAAACCACTGAAGTGGGTGCCTTCAGTGGGTGAAATGCATGTGTGAATTGTATCTCAGTAAAACCATGATTTAAAAGTGGCTCACTTTGATTTACTAAACGACTAAGCAAAACAGATGCTAAGTCACTATCTTGGTATCTCTTTTTCCTGATCCATAACAAAGGTCTCATGGTCCCTTCCTATTTCAAGTCTTTCCTCACTATAACACGATTTAATTTGAAATGCTTTGGTGCACTGCGTGATGCTACCTGGGGCAGTATGCTTACTTAAGGGGAGGGCCAGAGCTCTCAGCTGGAGAACAGACACGTTGAAATGACCTTGGAGGGGCGGTCTGAGCAGTATTAGCCTTGATGTTCACTGATTCCCCTGCCTACTAAAAATATGGGTGTGCCCCTGAGAATTTCTCTGTTCTTTCAACAGTATTTCTTTTTTTTTTTAAATTAATTACCATATTAATTAATTTTTGGAGGTATAAGATTTACTTATTTATTGTTAACTTTTCAATTACGGTTGACTCAACTTTATGATATTGAGCTACACCCTGTTACTTAGACAAGTCATTTTTTACCTCTCTCAGTTTTTAAACCAGGCAAGTGATGTAATGCTGCAGCTCTTGAGGGGTGAGGAGCAAGATGAGGATTTCGCTGCTTAGCTGCAGAGTCATGCCACCTTTTGTGGAGGTTAAATGCATCCTCCCTGCTCCTCTCCCAAATTAGCCTGTCTTCCAGACTCTTTCCTGGCAGCACCGCCTCATGGGACCCCACAGTCACCAGTGTAGTTTGACTGAACAGAACAAGGAGGCTATTGTCTGAGAACAGATGCAGAAGATTCTGCCAAATCGCACATTCTAAGGTGAGTAGGTTTTCACAAATGGAGCGCTAATTCTGTGACACTATCAATTATGGAAGCCAGTCAAGCATGAACCTGAGAATAAGAAGAGCCCGTTCTTTCTCTCTGAGATTAAGAATGCAAACACACCGGAAATGCGAAGGACAGCTAATTGGGTGAAAGATAGACATCTCCACCAGAAAAAAAACTTTATGTAATATTTTTTATAATCAGAACCAACTTTAAACTTTTTTTTACCAGATAACTATTTAGCAAAAGTGCCTTTATATCTCTCTCTATGTAGAGAGAACATTAATTTCATATGTGTGTATATGTGTGCTTGTGGCATTACCGAGAACCTTCCTACCTACAGTATGGCTCTATAGGCAGGTAATACCAGAATTACTTGATATCTTATTAAAAAGGCAGAATCACAAGCCTGCTCTCAAAGCTATGGAGTTAGGATCTCCATTTTACTCAGGAGATCTGTGTACATGTTAACATATGAAAAGCACTGCTGTAGAACATGAGCTTCTGGATAGCAAGCATGTCACATCTTTGTGTTCTTCCATGTTGTCTAGCATTTGGGGTCATGGGGATCATTCAATATCTCGGGCTGCTGTAAGTATGAACAGAGTGTTCCTTTATCACGTATTTAACTCTAAGCATGGTATCTTTCTGTACTGAATTATTGCTTATGGAAGTTCACATGGCAGGGAAAATACCATGTGTTCATTAGCAAATAGCTTATTTAAAAAACTACATTTCCCAGACACCTTAGCAAAAATCAAGGCCTTGCCTGGCCTGAGTACTGGTCAATGGAGTTAATCAGTGGGTGGAAAGTGTGGCCAAAAGATTTCCTGTGTAACCTCAGGATTGACTACAGCATCTGTGCAGCCCAGTGCAAAATGGAAATGTGAGGCCTCTTGTTCAAAAAATAAGAAGCTCAAGATGCAACAGCAGAGCATGAAACCAAACATAGGCTTTTCTAAGTGGGGAACGGGTGGGTGGTGTGGGGGCTGCGCCATGGAACCAGCCCTGGCAGCACTTCAGCTCCTCTCTTCTGCGGCCTGGCATCTGCTCCTGGAAACAGTGTGTGAGTCTGAGGGTTGCTCAGAGGTTAGGGTTTCTACAGCCCCTGTTTCTGAGTGACCATGGGGAGCAGAGCTCGTGCTGACATGTAGTGGACATACAGCGAATGAGTGGTTTGTTTCTGCAAACCACTGAGATCTCTGAATTAAATTATTACTGCCTCAGCATCTATAACATTTTCTAAAATTATATTAAATTTATTAGACAGGCACATGCAAAAAAATTAAACTAGACCATCAATTTATACCATACACTAGAATAAACTCAAAATGGATAAAAGACTTTAAGTCATGATACCATAAAAATCCTAGCAGAAAACATAGGCAGTAAAATTTTGGATATCCCATGTAGCAATACTTTTACTAGCACAGTATCTCCTAGCACAAGGGAAATAAAGGAAAAAATAAACAAATGGGACTACATCAAATTAAAAAGCTTCTGCATGGCTACAGAAACTATCAAAGCAAAAAGAGAACTGACCATATGGGAGAACATATTTGCCAACGATACATTTGACAAGGGTTTGATCTTCAAAATATATAAAGAACTCATCTGACTCAACACTAGGAAGACAAACAATCCAATTAAAAAGTGGGCAAAGGACCTGAATAGACATTTCTTTAAGGAAGACATACAGATGGCCCGAAGTCATATGAAAAAAATTTTGATATCATTAGCCATCAGAGAGATGCAAATTAAAACCACAATGAGATATCACCTCCTACCTGTCAGAATGGCTGTCATTAATAAATGAACAAACAACAAGTGCTGGCGAGGTTGTGGAGAAAAGGGAACCCTAGTGCACTGGTGGTGGGAATGCAGACTAGTGCAGCCACTATGGAATACAGTATGGAATTCCTTTAAAAAATTAAAAATTGGACTGCCTTTTGACTCAGAAATTCCACTGCTGGGAATATACCCTGTGAATCCCGAATCACCAATTCAAAAGAACCTATGCACCCCAATGTTCATAGAAGCACAATTTACAATAGCCAAATGTTGGAAACAGCCTAAGTGCCCACCGGTAGTTGAGTGGACTAAAAAACTGTGGTACACTTACACAATGGAATACTACGTAGCAGAAAGAAAGAAGGAACTCCTACCTTTTGCAACAGCATGGATGGAACTGGAGAATATTATGCTAAGTGAAATAAGCCAGGTGGTGAAAGACAAATACCATATGCTCTTACTTATAAGAGGAATTTAATGAACAAAATAAACTAACAAGCAAAACAGAACCAGAAATGTAGAAACAGGGAACAGACTGACAGCTGCCAGAGAGGAGAGGGGAGGGGCATAATGTTGGAAATAAGGAGAAAGGACTAGTCAAAGAACTTGTATGATGACCCACAGACATGGAGAACAGTGTGTGGGTGGACTGTGGGAGTGGGGAGTAGGCTGGGCAGAGGAGGGCAAAGGGGGGAAAATTGGGACAACTGCAATAGAATAAACAAGGATAATAAAAAAAGAAAACATATCAGAGTAAAGACAGACCATTAAATCAAAAAAATAAATTTATTGGGATGACACTGGTTAATAAGATTCTACAAGTTTCAGGTGTTCAATTCTGTGATATATCATCTGTATATTGCATTGTGTGTTCACGCCCAAAGTCGAATCTCCTTTCATCACCATGTTCTTGACCCCTTTACCCTCTTCCACATCCCCCAACCTCCTTTTCCCTCTGGCAATCTCTGTACTGTTGTCTGTGTCTATGAGATGGCTTTTTGTTTGCTTATTTTATTTGTTTGTTGCTTTCTGGTTTACATCTCACATATGACTGAAATCATATGGTGCTTGTTTTTTTAATCTTATTTCTGACTTATACATCTGAGTCTTTGCCAATCACAGATGTTCAAATCGAGAGGAAGTAGTCAACACGTAACTGAGAAACTAGGAGCTAAAGGTAGGAAGGGTGATCATGAAAAACATACCTGCGATATCCCGGCTCGTACTAGAAAAATATTCCAGGGAGAATTGAAACATTTGCTTAGTGTTTGAGGGAAAGAGGCAGGGAGAGGAGGGGAGCTTTCACCTGATGCCCCCTTTCCTTCGCTCACATGGCAGAGAAGTCACCAGGTCATCATGGGGAGTGAGATTCAGAGTGAGAAGATAAAGTGAGAAATAGCTACTGCTAGAAACCTCCTGGGAAACCAATGGGAGACAGGATGTGTGTCAGAGAGATATCAAGATGGATAGACGCTTGGGTGGTGCCAAGAAACTCCATGGATGGAGCTAGAGGGGAGAGAAAGAAGAGGCAGCCTAACGTCCTGAACAAAAAAGGCAGTCTGAGTTAAGTCCTACAGAATGCCTATCACCTCTGTAGTGAAGAATCGATCACTCCTTTAGGATAAACCATGGCCATTTCGACCGTTTCAAATAGGTCCACAGAGTCACACATGATGATTGTCTCCTGGGTGCAGGCCTATGGCCACTCGGACAGGCTTCCCAAAGTGGGGCATATATTTTTTTGGTAAAATTACCACAGTGCAGATCATGATGGTTATTCCTGGAGACGTAGAAGTTGGCATTACCAGGGAAAATGCAAATGTCTGGCAGACAGGATAGAGTCATCCCGTTTCGTCCTCCACCCAAACGACCTGGGAAGCCAGTTTAAAACAGGGCTGCAAATTGATGACATTTCCCCCAAAGAAATGACGATACTCACAAACACTTACTTCCTGCTCACTATGTGTCAGGCACTCTTCTGAATGTTGTACATGTATTCTTTCTGTTCTCACAACAATCCTAAAAGCAAGATTCTATTATCCCCATTTTTTCCGGATGAATATACTGAGGCAGAGAGAGACTGAGTTATCCAAGGTTGCAACGGAGTAAGTGGTTAAACTATTAATTGAACTGTTTGTCCATGCTTTTATTTCGGGGTTAAGAGAATCGGTCTGTATTGTCTGATTGGCAAAAAGACGCCACTCCAGCTGGCCCGGCGAGCCAGCCTTTCCCTTTCTTGAGCTGCAAGGGAAGCCGTTTTCTTGCAAGGCTGCTTGCAGAGATAGGGTGGCTTCATTTTTAAGAGATTGAGCGTTAGAGGCACAGCTCTTGGGGTCTCAAATTTGTTCCAGGCTCTTGATGTCATATAGTTTGGGCAAATATTAAAGTTTTTGTTTGTTTTCTAAGCTGTGAAATGTGGAGCTTACAATGTAGCTGTAAAGATTAAATAAGATAGGAAGACTGGATGCAGTACTTGGTGTTAGCTATTGTTATTCGTGAGCACGCAATCAGATCAAAGGTAGTTATTATTTTATTAGGCCTATCTCATACCATTGTCAGCAAACCTTTATTAAATGCTCAACACATCTGGCTCCCTAAATGGCAGGGCTTCTGTTTGCCAGCAGGGCGAAGTCCTAACCCTTCCGCTGAGCTGGAAAATACTGCAATCTTGCATCTTTTATTTCCTGTCCCTATCTTTTGCTGTTCTCCAACATGAACTTCAATCCAGTCCCTCAGGCAAGCCCCAGTGCCTTTGCTCATGCTGTTTCTCCTTTCCAGCTTCCAGATCTAGCTCAGATCTCACCTTCTCATGAAGTCTGCTTAGAATACCCAGTTTATAGGGACGCCTTTCTCTTCCGAGATTCAAGAACATTGGTCTGCTAATATGGTGCTGATGAATTTTTGTAGTATTTTCTCTTGTCAGTGTGTGCTTACAGACGCAGAGGAGAGGTGAAGCCCCAAAGCAGCAAACACTGTGTTTTAATGCAGCTGAGGAAGCTCTATTATTTGCCACGACCACTTTGAGGTGCAGATATTGGAATGTGTCAAAATGTAAGAACAATTTCTAACGGTCCAGTTTGATATATTCAAGAGGCCTCAGACCCTTACTGCCCACAACGCTCCCGAGGGCTACGGCCTTCTCGGAGCGCAGTCACGTGTAGGGTGGGGCCCAGGGAATGTCTGTTCTGCCTCTTAATTTACATAAGGGAAAATTCGATGGCATCAAACTGTCCCTGTGATCCACACGGCTTTGTGAAAGCAGCTTTGTAAAAATGACAGGTGCCTTTCATAAAGTATTCGTATCCTATTTGAATCCCTAGTTGCCACCCATTTTTAAATTCTTTCCAGAAGCCATATTTCTGCATCCACTGTGTGTGAAGGCTCAGTTAGGAGTCCTAAAACTATTCAATGCTCAGTAAATATTTGCTGAAAGAATATACTGTCTTAGATAAAGAAATACCTTCCAACCCTTTAATTAAAAATGTCCTTATCTATCTATCTTACTATCTATCTATCTATCTACTTATCTATCATATTTATTTTTCTAGATAGATATGTAGGTACATAGATATATATGATGAGAACACTCTTGAATCAGTGCGCCTGCAATATAGTTGGAAGAAACTTAACTTGGAATTATAATGCATGAAAACTGAAAAGTAAGCATAGGCAATAAAACATGTTTTTAAGACATCACATTACAAAAAAGGATGGCAAAGTGACCATTACAGCAGGGGAGATTGATGATTCTTTCCGTAGCTTAAATCTTTGTCGATTAGCACATCTATTTTCCTCCTGGAGATATGTTTGTTAGCACTAAATCATGGGCCCATCCGTACAGACAGGATATATATGTCCATATCCTAGAACTGCTGGGCGTTGGGTTCCGCGTTTGTCTCTGAGAATAATGGCTCTGATTGGTAGGGCGCCATCAGTCACCCCCGGGCACCAGGGCCCTCCCTCAGTCTGATAATGGCTCATGCCTCTTAGAGTGGTCGGCGGTGGCTTTTATGAGAGTTTATTACTGCTTTCTCCCTTCAAAAGACCCTTCTGTCACTGTGCAGTACCACTCACCTTATTAGACTGAACACCCACAGAGAGTGCCAGAGCAAGGAACAGTGAGGGGCACTCGTATGATAAACAGGCCTGAGATGGGGGACTCAGAGCGCTTTGACCAGAAGGCCGAGTAAATGAGCAAACACACACAGACACTCAGGAAAGGGTTTTTTCTCCAAGTCCTAGAAAAAAATGCCAAAGCAAATGGGATCTGAGTAAATCTCCATCCTTTGCCTTGCTGCCCCGAGGGTCCTCCTGGTTCTGATAGTCTATTCCTATGACTCAGACTCCCTGCTAGGGACACATAGGCTACTGTTGGGCAAAACTGTCAGATCAGGTCTCCAGTCCCAGCCAGAGCACTCCACACTGAACTGAATGACCTGGGGATCCCACCTCAAATGGCCATGTACCAAATGGAGTTAATGGACACTACTGATGGATGTGGGTGGAGGTCAGCCGAGTAGGTGCGCCCTCACCGAGGAATGCGAGAGAAGATGATGTTCTGTTTCACAGGCTGGCCTCTGGACCAGGCGGGAGTGGGTCAGGTTTCACCTGGTGGGGGGAGAGGTGGTATTTTCTTTCTCATATTGCGGAGCGGAGTGTCTTTAGCAAGCACATCAGACTCAGGGTAAATATCCTCCTGGATTCACTGGGAGCTGTCGCCCACAGACCTTAGCTGCTGTGCCCTGGAGAAACCAGGCTACCAGCTGTGAGCGTCCCTTTGGCTGAGGACTGGGCTTCGGCCTGGCCTCCACGCACCTGCTGCGCAGGCAGGTCTGGAGGCTCCAGCACCCAGGGCTGTCCCAACCAGACAGGAGGCTGTGGCTCCTCACACGGCGCCGGCCTGAGACGAGGGAGCGCACTTTAGGCTGTGGGCTCTGGCTTCCCCTGGCTGCCTGGAAGGACCGAACAAAAACAAAAATGACAGAAATAAAGGGAAATGAGTGCCCTGTGTGCAGTTTTTGACCAAGTCCTTCCAGGACTATACCAACAATCGTGGGGCCTGGCAAGACTGCAAAGACCATTATTTCTAAATGTGTAGGAGTTATAGACCATGTTAACCAATTGTAAAATTAAAGTAATTTACATCTCTTACCTTGACAAGCAAACCTTTATAATGACAAGACTGAATGAATCAAGCTGTATTACGTTTATGAATTAACATTGGTAAAATATCAAAGATGGCTGTATTTAATAACTAAGACACATACCTAGGTATTCTGTAGATGGGCTTGTGATGTTTTGATGAGTATTAAAAATAAAGCTATACATATTCCATAAATTAGTATAAAACTTATTTCACCTTATTTAATCAAAATCAAAATTTAAATCAAAATCACTAATTTATAATTAAGAATTTCATATAAATTGGATTTAACTGACTGATATTAGTGCTCCAAAAAATTAGAAAATAAAGTATAATTTACTCAAGTGTATGTAACTTGAGTGTTTTTCATCAAAAAAGTAAATTAAAATAAATGCAACATATTTTCCACTTCTGTTTTTAAAAAAGTTTTATTTGAAATAACTAATATAAATTAGTTTTATATTTTTACATTAAAATTAAAAATAAAATACAAATTAATATCAGGTATTAAAGTTAGTTAAGTAATTCTTAAAATATTTACTTCACTTTAAAATTTTTTATTAAGTTAATACATATATTTATTAAACAAAACTATTCTCAGCAAAAGGGTTCAAACTTCTCCCAGCTGCCAATGTAAAGAATCAGCAGTAAATTTTCACACACTTCATATCCATATCTACATATAATTTATAGAAATTTAAGAGTAAATTTCATCATTTGCTATTGCAAAATGCCTCTTAACCACCATGAGTTGCAGTTGTAAATCTGCATTAATTTGTGGGTGCTTCTAGGATGTAGACTGGGTACCAAAAGGCAATGGATGATGCTCAACAGTTCTAGGAAACAATACTTTGTCTTGGAAGAGTCTGTTGCACTACTTCTGTCTGAGAATAAGTGTTTAACAGGTCATTACTTTGTCTTTTCTCTGACCTAAGGGTTCCCACGGATCAAATCATGTCATATCTTGGAGTGTATCATTTTCGCATCAATAGTGGCCCACCCTGGGCTTCTGCATAAAGATGGTGCACAGGGTGGGCAATGAAAAATACTTCTCTGGGGCATGGGTAATAGTAGCAGCTCTGAGATCAATGGTTAGAGTGAAGGGTTGCTCTGTGCCAGAGTTGAGTAACAGAGGTGTCCATGAATTTTGTAGTGAATCATTTTATGTGTGAATGCTTATACTCTGCAGAACCTTAAAAAAAAATCAGGATCCAATGTCAGGGGCCTCTCTTGCCTAGACCAATGGAAGGACGGAGAGAAAGAGCCCATACATATATTTCTCTTCTTCCCACGGATGGACTGCTGGGATGAGTAGTGGTTCCCAGGACTTCCCTGGAATTGACTGGATGTGTGTTGATTACGGCATATCACCCTCAATTGTGCCCGATACCCCCCTGGTCTGAAGACTATTTGCCCCTCTCTAGAGAAGTAACCTGTATTCTTTGCTTAGGGTGGAAAGGGCAGTCATGTGGAAATACAGGGTTGGGCCTTTCAACCAATCATTTGTCTGCAGCAGCATCTTCACTTCTACTTGGAGAGGTACCTGTGGTCCCAATTTCTGAATCTTCGGTCAGTTCTATTGAGCAGATTGGTCTGCTTTTCCCATTTACATATCTGTTAATTGATACTCCTTTTCCTTTCAAACTTCCAAAAATTTGTTCCATCTTCTCTTTTTCTATTCTCTTTATCCTTGGGGTCTATCTTCATGCTGTAAAAATCCCTTTACTGTCATTTTCAGTAAAGTTTTCAAGGTTAGTAGAAATAGTTGGATGTATTCAACCTGCCATCATTCATGACAGTGTAGTTTATCATTACTATAAATTAGGAAAATCCTACATGTCCTCAATATGAAATGGATTCATTACTAATACTTCCATACTCATTTATTCACTCAGCAAATATTTTCTGAGTCTCTACCATAGCCTCTACTATGTCAGATGTTTTACTATATTACATAAGCTAAATGCATTGGAAGTTTTGTTTACAAAACTTTTAAAGTCATATACAATAATACTCATAAAGTCAATGTGGTATAAACTTAAAAAGCAAAATAAAGCATATGTATACCCTATGACTTCCATTGTAAAAACCTATGTAAAGTGTCTAACGTTATTAAAAATTAAGCAAAGATTCACACTGCCAAATTATCTTATAAAATGGGTTTCCCAACTAATATTCATGCAGTGGTGAGAGAGGGTGCCAGAGGTGATTTTGGTCAATGCAGCTGAGGGAAATGATGCTAGATAAACTACTGGTTAACAAAATTCCAGTAATTCCTCCTAATAATAATATTTGGAGTTTAGGCAGCCCCGAACAGTACGGGGGAAATGTGTGCCATGGTGGCAGGCCTAGGTCGACCCCACAGAATGTGAATCTCTACGTAGGAACTGACTCAAGGAACGGAGCAGAGTTTTGGTGTCTGGAAGTCTAAGGCTTACATCTCAGCACTGATCTGACTCTATTGCTGAGAAAAGGGGTCAGTGTATGTATTGGAAAGACTATGGGTTAAAATCTGGGCTCTGACACTTATTGCTTATAACACCTTGAGCATATTAATCAAACTGAATCTCAGTTTGTTACCTCCATAACAAGAATGATTAAACCCATTTCAAAATTTTGCTGCAAATATGAATATAAATAAATAATTTAACTTGCCCAAACAAGGTATACACATGGCAGGGAGACTATTAAAATATTGAGTGCTTGTCTCTGGAAGATGAGGTTGTGGGCGGATTTTTGTGTGACTGTACAAATTACTGTCCTTCTCAAAGCCTGAATTTCTTTACTCTACATAGTGAATAACAATACTGCTGCTTTCTAGGGTTGTTGTGAGAATTTGATTCATAAAATTTTGAATATAAAACATTAGGACACAACTTGGCATGTTTTACGTGCTCAATATGTATTATTTTTATTTCTTTGCTCTGTTTTGCTCTATTTTGCCAATTTTCTTCAAGGAGCCTGTTTTATACTCTTATTAATCAGAAAAAAGTCAACTTTATTGCTTTTAGAAGAAAATGTCCCTTTACTACACATTCCCAAAGGGAAGCCAAATGAGGAAGGTGAAGATGAAGCAGTGTATCGGTCGCTCCCGTTCCGTCACACCCAGGTGACACTCACTGAATGTCATTGTGTAGTGCCAGCCCGGGCTCCCTGAGTGCTAAAGGAAGAAGAAAGAGACGTGCCATGATTATGCTCATTTCCAATGGGCTCCCTGGCCCCTGAACACATTCTGGGGTTCGACAGGACAACCAGCATCCTGAAATGGAGCTTTTATAATTTTAACAATAAAGTAGTCTCTTTAACTTGTTGCTGCTATACATTTTGTAATCAGTGGAAATGCAATTAATCCAGTTAATTAAATGCTGGTGAACCCTGAGTGAATTCTATTAATTACTGTTTCTGTAGAAAGGCATACCAAGCCACTCAGTGCTTTCTGTCAAGCTCGCAGATGGCCACCCACTGTCACATTTCCCATGCTGCTGAGAGAGAGAGAGAGAGAGAGAGAGAGAGAGAGAGAGAGAGAGTGAGAGAGAGAGCAAACCCGTGATTCCCAGCTGAGGTTGTGCAGAGGTGATCTCAGGGGACCATAAATTGACTCTAAGATTTTAAACATGCTTGGCTTCTCTCAGGTGATAATATAAAAGGAATGCAAGGTGTTGGGTATTCTGGAGGGTGACCTTAGGGGAGCGCTGTCACACGGGTGTTGGTGCCCATGTTTCTCTTTGTGCTCCCAGTCACGTCAGGGTTACATGGTGAGCTTAAGGTAGCCATGTGGACCTCCCCGTTTCCATTAGGTAAGCGTCAGAAACAGCCCTCAAGCCTTACCTCTAACCCAAATGTAGCAAATACTGCATTTCCTTCTATTCTTTGGGATGCTTTGCAAGTGTTATTTAATTCTGATGAAATTATAAGGACTTACATTATTGTTGTCAGTTTGGAAGCTCAGAGGGGTAACTTTGATATACTAGTTCACACAACTACTGATAGAGCTGAGGTTTGAATCTGTAACTGCTTGTCTCCTAGACTGAGCTATTCCCATTTCTACCTGTGATTATAGAGCTTAAATTGGTGCGGGTGAAGGGGGGTTTTGTATTGTATTCTCAAAATGCCATGGTCCTAACAGTGTCAAAGCCCAAGTTTTCATCAATGGTTTTATACTAAACTCAAGTAAACAAACAAACAAACCACTGATCAGCTTGAAGTAATAAATAATTGATTTGCTGACCTTAACAACATCTAGACCTTTAGGACCACTACTATGATAGGAAGAATTTGGGGATGTGGAGCTATTGGTATATATCTTGAATATGTTCAGAAAAATACTTTGCACTTTATAGACTCATTGTCATTGAAACTTGAATCCAACTTGATTATGCTTAATTCTCATTCAACTTTTTTTTAACTTTATTTATTTATTTATTTTTTAGAGAGGGGGAAGGAAGGAAGAAAGAGAGGGAGAAAAACATCAGTGTGTGGTTGCCTGTAGCGTACCCCATACTGGGGACGTGGCCTGCAACCCAGGCATGTGCCCTGGCTGGGAATCGAACCAGCAACCCTTTGGTTTGCAGGCCGGTGCTCAATCCACTGAGCCACACCAGCCAGGGCTCAACTTTTTTTAATCTTTCAAAAATAGTCCTGGCTACATGATTGGCGTATGTGTTATGATGAATATTTAATGCCCACGATTGATAGTCTTTGCAACAGATATTACTGGACCCATTACAGATGAGGAAGCTAAGGCCTGTAGTCGTGCAGCTAAGTAAGTAGTCGAGTCAAGAGAGAGAGCTGGTACTGTGTCATTTCCATCATACCATCTTGTTGACTATGTGCTAGGGATGTGAATTTACATGGCGTGACCTCAAATCCAAGGACGGTGGGGGAAAATAATTAAAACTGAATCTGATCAGGCCTAAGGATGTAACGCCAAGGTGACAGGACATACAGAGCACAGAGGAACGTATTAAACAACCTAATGAGTATGCAATCTGCCAAACCCAAACCAAGGGGTTTGACGTTCTACGGCACCCTAGTTTGTTCACAATACCCCGTAAAAGACAAAACTGAAAGTGATGGGGGGAAGCCTGTCGATGCAAACTGACTTCAGCGTTGCAGCAGTCAATCTCAGTATGTTCATCTTATTTTGATTCTAAGAATAGTGATATTTTCAAGACAACTAGAAATTTGAATATTAACTGAATGTCTAATGATACTAAGAACACCTTATTAAAAGGTGTGGAAATGATATTGTAGTTATGTCAACAAGAAGCAAACACAGATAAGGTCTGGGATTAATTTTAAAATGGTTAGAAAGCATAAAGGAACAACAAGATCAGTCTAGAATGGATAATTATTGACGTTAGGTGATGAACATGCGGTGCTGATTATTCTACTCTATCTCTGTTAAAATTTGTCACCATAAAAAGTTACAAGTAACATATATATATATATGGCAAATGTAAGATTTAGTAAGGCTGCACAGGTTTTGCAGTGTTGTGCATGGTTTCACATAACATTCTTTTAAACTTACAACATTTCAAAATAATTTTAAGTATTGTATTATATATCTTAGAATGTAACTATATAAAAGTAATAACAATGCATATAACCTATTAAATATATAACAGTAAAATACATATTAAAATAATATACTATATACTACATATGTTTTAAAGGAATGACTCTCTTTGCTGTTCCTGAGAGTCTGGCCCCGTGGAATTTTCCCATCCACCTCATTCCCTGCACATTGTCTGTCTGGGGAAATCTCCTGGGCAGCTCTACAATGACTTTTCCTGTTCAGATATCTTTCCTCATATAGACCAATTCCTAATAATTTTTTCAAATTCTCATAAATCTTCTCTCTGATTCTTCTTTACTTGACAAAATATGATTTTTAAATTTCAGTATTTACTCATTTATTTGTTCACTCAATTAACAAATGAATAAGGTTGATTCTTCCATCAGTTTGCTAGGTGCACAGTTTTCATCCTGAGTCTCAGTTTTCATATTTGAGAAATGTGCTTGGGTTAGTTGATCTCTAAACAATTCTTCCAGCTTTAAAATTCTATAGAACAATGGTTCAGTCGTGCATTTCTCTCTGGCATGCATTACTTTTGTTCATATCCCAGAGGTATTTCCTGTTCTATACTCTAGCAACACTTGGATCATCAAGAAGTCAGCTATCAACTCCCTTTAGCTCCCTTTTGTTTAAAGCAAATGGACTTCACTTCAGCCATTATTTTCCCAGGGCTCAGTGAAGACAGGTTCCATGATTAAATATTTTGGCAACACTACAGAGTGGGCAGCACTGATTTTAACTAGTTACCATATTAGAGGTAGTAAATTATATGATCATGCTTCTTTTTCTCTCTATTTTCTTGCCTAATTACTGTTTTATAAATGAGTCTTTACAACAAAATAATTGAAAATAATTTTTTCATTAGAGAAATTCAGAAACCAATTTTTTAGAGAGCTATATGTGTAGAGATTTCAATGAAATATTTATGTTTTCATTTGTGTGGTCCAAAGTTTGTGTAAACTAACGTTTACTTCTGTTGGCACATTGGGAAGAATGGGTGACACTGCTCACAGGCCAAAGCCACCAGGCCAGGACAGCAGCCATCCCAGAGGCCGAGGGACTCGGTACCCAGGCTTTCCAGAGACTCATTCACAGCTTTGCTCGGGAAGCTCTGCTGCATTTTCTGCTCCACTGGAATTAAAAACTTTGTTGTTTGGAAGCAAAGTTTTCAATATATCCATCAGAACAAAATTCCTCCACTCAGGATTCTCATTTTTAGGCCAGTACAATTTACTGATATCCACAAGCAGAGTTTCACTCATAAGTTACCAGCACTTCAGGGAAATATGGCATTAAATGCACAAATAGGACATCATTGTAGCGATTCATGACTCTATCACCTAAACCACATGAATCAGGGTAAGTTTATTCCAAACAGACACATTACAAATATATGGCTAATCACAAAATGACTTTTATATATCATGTGGTATTTGTAAACAATGACAACCTCTAGCCCCTACCCAATAAACGTTAGTAATCTTGACATGGAAAACAAACATGGAAATCTTGATGTTGTTAAGTTTTTAAAGTGGTACAATAATGCCCATGTAGAGTTAGCAATGAATTGTAGAACTGCCTGGATACAAAATTTCTGGTTTCACATAATTAAAGAACACTCAGTCATTTCGTCTTATCCCTGTTCTCAGGCAATGATATAACCTGTTCTGGACTGATGGGTACTGATTCCAAGGTCAAGATTATTTAAATGAGAAGGTTTGGCAACTTTCCAGAAAAACTAATTCATTAGTATCCTAGAACTTCTACTACTTCTGCCAGTTACTCATTACTGGTGTTATTAACAAAAAAGTTGTTTCTGGAGACACATTGCCTCACCTGTCCTGTGTGATGTCATTCCTACAGGGAAGGAAGCTGTTAGAGGTTAAGCTTCCTGGAAGACAGATTCAGACTTGAAGTCTCTCGTGCACGATTTTGCTTTTAAAGGAGTGCCATTGGGATCAAGCCTGTAAAAGAGGAGGGTGCCTAACTGAACAGAGAGAGAAGCGGGATTTTGACACTGGCCCAGAGGTTTCCTCAGTTGACCCAGGGGAGCTCGGAAGCCTGAATGGCACTTCAGCTCAGTCAGGTGTTGGGCACAGATGCACAGGCATTTACACGACACATCAAGTGGCCATTGGTTGTGGGCCTTTGGACGATGCCCAGAAAGACATGACCTGGGTGCAGGCAGCTCGCTGAGGCTGAGATCGTGCCTGATGGGGCTGACAGCAGATGTCTGCTGAAAGTATTCCCAGCAGCGGGGACAAAAAGTGCTTCCTCAAAGGGGGATATAGGCAGATACTGAGGTGTCCACCACTGAAACCGTAAAGGGAGATGAGTGGGTTGAGTCAACAGGGTTACTGCAAGGTTTCCAAGTTGGCCTTTTCTTTGCATCTTGTCTTTGATCTTTTCTCTTCACCATCTTCCAATTCCTTTGCCACTTGGAAGTCAGAATATTCTTCTTCAGGTGTACATTTTCCTAAAATCTTCAATGATTCCCCATAGCCTTGAGGATAAATTCCAAGCACTTGAATATAGACCACAAGGTCTTCCTTGAGCTATATCATCCTTACTTTTTTTTTTATTTTATTTTAATCATTGTTCAAGTACAGTTTTCTGTCCTTTACTCCCATTCCAACCCACCTCCCCATCCCTCCCCTCCTCTCTCCCATTTCCAACCCCCCTAGTTTTTGTCCATGTGTCCTTTATATTTGTTTCTATAAACCCTTCTCATTCTCCCTTGAAATTCCCTCCCCTCTCTTCTCTGGTCATCCTTACTTCTTTAAGCTCCTTGTCTTATCCTCATAACTTCAGGGCATTCTGAATTGCTTAACACCCCCAAACAAATCATGAACTCTCTCACCTCTTGGTCTTTGCACATGCTATTTTTTCTGCCCAGAGCACGTGCTCTCTCTCTCCTGTTCGCCATTCTGTTTCCTACTTACCCCGAGAGGTCACCCAAACCTCGTACTGACTCAGGCCCTACAATCCCTGTTTCCTCCTCAAGTTTCAGTTTTTTCCAAGAAGATTTCTTCACTAATTTAAGTCTTACTCCTACTTTTTTCTCAGATAACACTCGTACATAATCTGCTATATTGTAATGGACTGTTTCCTTGATTTACCCCGCACACCCAAATTCTAGTAATGAGCCCTTGGAGGGAAGGCCAGAGCTAGGTCTTATTCTCGTGGTATCTCAGCCCCTAGCACAGAGCCTGGCATACAGTGTATGTCCAATAACTGTTTGATAGAAGTTGTATAACTGGATGCTTGCTAGCTGCTTCTTCTGTGACACACAACAGAGAAAAATTTGCATGTTTGGAAAAATTTTTAAAAATTGTAAAGGTACAAGGCTCTGGGTTCCTTGACATTGTTCCATGGTTGTTAGCCTAATGTGGCCATCCTGGGCCTACCATTTGGAATTTGGGATGAATCCAGAATTTGCATCCCTCACAGGTCAGTGAAGCCTGGAGTTTGCCTCCCCCACCCCCATTTCATTTGGGAAAATGTCCCATCATTATGTCTCAGTCTCGGTCAAATGGAGACCATATTCTTTTTATTCCCTTACTCTGAAATGGACTTCTCTCTGACTTCAATTTAAGAACAACAGTGATCACAAATTGAATATTGACTGTGTAGCCAGAACTCCGTGTGAGCTTGCCCTACATTATCTTGAATCATCATGACAAGCAGTGAGGTTATTATTACTATCAGCATTGTTCATACAAGTAAATAGGGGTTAAATGACAAGCCCAAGATCACAGAGTTAGAAAGTAGTGAAGTCATTTTGAATTTGTCCACTTTCTCTATTTCACTCACAATGGGACACTAAGGAATTAATTTGAACAAACAACCACAGGAATGAGTTCCTTCTGCTCTCAAAGGCTGGCAAGGTGTTTCAAGTTCTAGTGTAACGCTTTGAGTTCGGATCTGAGCTCCTCTCCCTATTCTGCCAAATACTCACTGTGCCTTTGAGCAATTTGGTTACCTCTCAGCTGTAAAAAATAATAACAATTATAGCTACTACCTGGGATTATTGTAAAAAAATAAAACATATATTTCCTGCCAAGTACTTAGCATAGTGTACATGTAGTATGGCCTGGCATAGCTCTAATTCTCGACAAATGACATTTTCTTATTATGAAAATTATTATGAGAGAATTTTTTGTTCTCCGAGTTCCCCAGAAATCTGTGTAAATGTTGGGACACTCACATCTATGAAGCAGGGGTTGAACACTCCAATGTGTTTATGAGGACCAGACTGGTAAAGTGAGTGGGTAAAGCTGGCCACGTGGGAGTGGTCCCACGTGGGACCAGTGGGGGTGCTGGGGCTCGTGGTGAAGGGCAGTGCAGCTGCCCTCTCCAAGTGGAGGGTCTCTGTTCACAGTCAATGGGAATAAAGGCTTGGTGTCGCTGCATACATCAAACGAAGGCTGAGACCTGGATTTTTATGTGAATTATTTTTCCACTTAAAAATGTTGAAAACTGATTCAGTTTTTAAAAAATGTATTATCTCTGAATTTTTAAAGAGTGAAAGACTTCAAACGCCCCTGTGACCCAGATTCAGTCTTTGGCCCATTGGTTGTTATCCACTTTATTAGAACTTATCCAAACTTATGGCAGGATTTTCATTCCGCAGATACTTGCTGAGTTGTGACTGTGTGTCAGTCTTTGTCCCGGGAGGAGAATGTACAATAGTTGCCAGGAAAGATGAGGCCCCCATTCTTCTGAGCCTTGCTTTATGACTTGTGTGGGCCTCACAGTGGTTTGTATGGGCGGGGAAGGGAGAAGGGGAGTGTTCTGTTACTATCGCAATTTCACAAAGTCATAACATGAATCATCTGTAGGGCAGAATCTCATATTTCATAACACATCCCTCTCTTGTCCTATTTATTCCCTAATGCAAAATTCCTCTGCAGCTGAAGTAGAACACACACATCCCAACATTTAAAATTTTTTAACATATGTTTTTCTAAATCTGTAACTCCAAAGGAGAGTTTGTCTTTTTCAGTTCCTGGAGATACAAATAAAAAAATGATTATAAATCATTTTCAGTTGATACAAGAAATTTATATCACCACTTTTGGGTAGTGCCTAGAGAAATTGGAGTGTTTTTTTCCTTTCTATGAATGATCTAAAGAAAAGGAAAAGCAATAAAATCTATTTCAAACATAAAAAATTATGAAAGAATGTAATGTATTATATCATATATGGAAAATAACCAAGTATTAAGGAGTATAGCTCAAAATGGGCAAAGGACCTGAATAGATATCTCTCCAAAGAGAACATACAGATGGCCAATAGACATATGAAAAGGTGTTCAACATCACTGATCATCAGAGAAATGCAAATTAAAATCACAATGAGATACTACCTCATACCTGTCAGAGTGCCCATCATCAATAAATCAACAAACAACAAGTGCTGACAAGGATGTGGAGAAAGGGGAACCCTTTTTGCACTGTTGGTGGGAATGCAGATTGTTGCAGCCACTGTGGAAAGCAGTATGGAGATACCTCAAAAAAAATTAAAAATAGAACTACATCATGACTCAGCAATTTAATTCCACTTCTGGGAATATATACAAAGAAATCCAAAACACTAATTCAAAAAGATGTATAAATCTGTGTTCATTGCAGCATTTTTACGTTAGCTAAGATATGAAAGCAACCCAAGTGCCCATCAGTAGATGATTGGATAAAGAAGATGTGGTACCTATAACAATGGAAGATTATATGGCAGTAAAAAGAAGAATGAAATCTTACCATTTGCAACAACATGGATGGACCTAGAGGGTATTATGCTAAGTGAAATAAGTCAAATGGAGAAAGACAAATGCCAGATGATGCACTTATATTTTGAATCTTAAGGACAAAATAAATGAATATAAACAAAACAGAAACAGATTCATAGAAACAGTGAACAAAATGAGGGTTGCCAGATGGGAGGGCAGTGGCGGGGATGGGTAAAAAGGTAAAGGAAATAAGAAGTTACAAAATAGTCCCAGGGATGTAAAGTACAGCATAGGGAATGTAGTCAATAATACAGTAATAACTATGTATGGTGCTAGGTGGGTACTAGAATTATCAGGGGTATCACTTCATAAATTATGTAAATTTCTTATCACTATTCTGTATGCCAGAAATTAATATACAATGAAATTTTTTTAAAAAGTCTCTATGTTTAGTGCAGAAAACTTACAGATATGGAGGGTAGTATCAGCAGAATCCAAACCAACCACTTTCATATTTACTTGTTGGGGGCCTGAGTCAAGGCTGGGGGTAGGACAAAGAGCAGGAAGCTGAAAACTAAAGAGCAGAGTGTTCGGATAAGCTCTACCATTGATGCATTGTATTAGTTTGAATTTGCTTCCTAAACTGGTAAAATGGGGTCCTCCTGCCACTCCCAGGGTTTCTTCAGGTAGAGGCTCTTCCTTTAAATAAAATAAGAAGAGCAAACAAACATTTTCAATGATCTCTTACTTCCTTATCCATATTATTCAGCATTTGTGGTCCAGTCATGGTATGATGCACAGGCCAGTGACGGCAAAGATTCCTTCCCAATCTCCTGTTGTTGTGTTAGCTTATTAGTTCTCCATGTATACAGCATGTCCCTAAATATTGAAAATCATTTAGCCAGCATTTTCCCTATTAAACCTAGAAAGATGATTAAAAACAAAGAAAACCAAGGGAAACTACATTCCATTCATGTTACAGAACTGAACTTGGTATTCATGAGGATGGAATGTTAATTTTTATAGCGTTGGCGTTTATTGAGTACATGGTATGTATCAGACCATATGCTGATTGCTTTATGTGTGCATTTATCCTTGGAATGTACATGTGAGGAAGATACTGTTATTATCCTCGTTTTATACATGAATGCTATGCTTAGAGCAAATCATAACCTTGCACAGACAAACACCTTGACAATGGGGAGTGAGGTTTCAAACCAAGACCTCTTTGACTGTGGCATTCTTACTTTCAGCTGCTTATTTTCTGGAGACTCTGGCATTAGGAAGGACTGAAAAACAACCACCACCTCTCCCCCCAAAATAAAAACAAAACCCAGAAAGAGAACTTTATAATAAGAACTTACTGATGAATGCAGGGACGGTTTTTAGCTGAACATCCATAATTACTTTCAAATCAGTTTAACATCTAAATCACGCAGCAGCACCAGCTAATGGGCTCTCAGCTGGCCAAACATTAAGAGATATATTGCTCCATATACTCATCATAAAGAATGAAGATGAACAACTTGCCTGGTTACATAACATTGTCGTACAACATAAATAAAAGATTCTCTTGTTTTGGCAATTGTTCTGTACTGTTCTAAGTTCTGCTAAATCAGACTTCCTTCTAATCTAACAGATGCCAGCAGTTTAAAAGCAGTTCAAGAATCTTCATTTATATCTGTTGTTCAGCTTGAATAAAATGGGCCAGCAAATGCAGAGGGAGAGCGGGGGGCGGGGGGGGAGCATAACTTAAAAATGGAATTTATTTCCAGCCTTCTAAACACAGATTTCCAATAAACATCCACTTAGAGAACCATTTCATTAAGCTTACTGCAGCCGAAAACAAGTTCCCTGATGTTTCTTCGAGCATTTTATTTTCTAAAATGAATCATTACTTTCTATGTTTTGGCTTGACAATCCTTTTCCCCCCAGTTGTATAATTTTGCATTTGTCACTCAAATTGCTTATATTTCCAGAGAATTGTTCCAAGACATTTATGCTTTGGAATGAGATTGTTAGTATGGTGGCATGAGTTGGGAGAAGCCCCCACACCACTAAGGTGCATTGCTTTGTCCTTTAAAAAACTGGAGAGGGTCTTGACTTCCTCATTTCAATTAAAGTTAAGCAGCCCCTCAAGGCTGAGTCTGGGGGTGGCAGGGGTGATCTTGTAATAAATAGGATGGATAGCTGTGGCCCTGTGAGATTTCAGGGGAAAGCAACACCGTGGGTTTTGAGGCTCTCTTCCATCTGTGGCTGGGTAGGTAATCCAGATATTTGCAAACCCATTCTTAGCCATTCCACTCTCAAATGGTGAAGCTTTACCAATGGAGAATTAATGGAATGTGAAGAAAAGGGAAGCAAGGTCTTGGAGGGAATATTTCCAACATACGAACTCCACATATGCAAATGACACATAAGAATACGTGTCAGCTTCCACTCCCCTGACCAGTGTTGTGTCGTCTCGCAAAGTGAAAGGTTGAAGGTTCAATTCCCTGTCAGGGCACATGCCTGGGTTGCAAGTTTGGTCCTCAGTCGGGGCACCTGCAAGAGGCAACTGATCAATGTTTCTCTCACATATTGATGTTTCTCTCCATTTCTTTCTCTTTCCCTTCTCCTCTCTCTAAAAATAAATAAATAAAATCTTCTAAAAATGTTAACTTCTCCCAGTAGAATTTGGCTTTGGTGGCTTTGGTGTCTGGTTAAATGAAAGAAAAGATTCCATTCAATTTACTAAAAGATGGTTATATTTCATGCCTGGTAATAAGCATAGAAGATGCACAGTTAAGAAGGGTACATTTTATCTTATAGAGGAAATCTCAGTGTATTAGCTATGTATTCATTCTCCCATTCAGAAGATCAGCAAAATAACAATGAAGTAAGCAAACCCTGGAGCCTATTATCTAACATTTACTATACGCCAATAGGGTGAAAAAGGTAAAATGAATCACATCAAGTTCAAGGCAAACATAAAAATGAGCATTATTAATAACAGCAATAGCTAACATTTGTGGACTGATTTCCACATACCAGACAGTATGATAAATATATTACAGGGTTATATCATGTGATCTTCACAAGTAGGTATTGTATTTATCCCCAAATTATAGATGAGGAAACTGACAGGGGCAGTAATATGCTCAAATCTTAGGGCAAGCCCAAATCCTAATACAGGCATAAACTCCAAAAATCCATGCTGATGAGCACTGTGCTCACTCTCTCCTTCCTCTCTTACTGTTTGCAGTTGAGGTGACAGGTCTACAGAGCTTTGTCTCTTACCAAGGACCCAGAGTCGGTAAATGAAGACTTGGGACTCAAACACGGGTTTCTCTGGTGGGCAGTGCAGGGAACCTAATGGGGTAGGCATGGGATTGGTGATCGCTCACTGTGAAAATGATAGGCTGCAGAAGATGAAAGGTCAGAGGGCAGTGACAGCTGTCGTCAGCTGTCTGACTTCCTGAGGAAGACTTTGCGGAAGAACCCTAAACTCTAAAGAACTGTGCGACTGTAGGCTTCATCCCTGGCACTCTACCTGTGCTAGTTCTATAATGATGCCCAAAGTTACGGGATTTTAGCATCGAAATAGATATCAATGCCTTTTAAACTCTTTCTGTGAACATGTGTCTTTTCTAAAAACCGAAAGCTGTGCTACATCTCCTATAGAGAGAAGTCAGAATGAGTCTTTTCTGTGTTTGTTTTAATTCCGTGATCTTTTTTTCTTACATGTCTTTTTTTCCCACAGTTGGTTTTCCTAAGTATTGACTATTTCCTAGGTAGCTCTTTATATCAATGTTAAAAGGCTGTTCTTATTGCTGAGGAGAACAGCTATGATTTATTTCATGCCTATATAACTCTTGCACTTAATTCTGCTGTGTCTAGTACTCATTACAGATCTGTATGGTAAATATCATTATCCCTGTTCTAGAGATGAGAAACTTAGGTTTAGAGATTCGGACAACTTGTCTAACATGACACAGCCGATTAATTTTTAAAAAAGCTATTATTTATTGGGGACCTGAGGTAGAATTTTAACCCAAGTCTGTATAGTTCTAAGTTGAGGGCTCATTCTACTATATTAATGCTTCCTTTTATCCTGGAAGTTACGAAACTGCAATGACTAGGTTACTGGTTTATCACTGAAGGAACACATAAATAAGACCCTCTAATCATGACAGTAGGCATGTGTGGTCTCCCCTCATTTTGCATGAGAACATTGGGAAAACTTCACGGGTCCCCACGATCATTTCCTTTGAAGGTGCTGTTATTACTATTTTATTTTAAAGTAGATACAGTAAGATAAGCTGCTGGTATTGACCCAGGCAGGCGATGTGCCTTACTTAGTGCTACGGGGTCAATTATTAAAAGGTGACTAGAGTTTACCCTGCCTCTGGACAGGAACAAACATAATAATCAGAGGGGTAGGGGGCATCTCTTCCTGACTGCCCACTGTACCTCAGAAGAAGCTCTCCCCTTCTCTCAGAGACCCCGCCCCACCCTGGTTATAGACCACGTGGGTTCAGGTAGGGGAGGCTGCCTTCACTCAGCTCCAGGAAGTGGACAGTTGATCCTCTCTGACGAATGAGACTGCCTCACTTCCATGGCTGGTGATTTTTTCTGGGTTGGACATTGGACCTCGCTGGAGTCCATCAACCATTGAATCATAGAGAACAGGGCATGCTTTTCCAGTTGAAGATGTTAGCTTATTAGGATATAATCCTGATTTGCTGGTCGTCGCTTTTGTTACAACACTTCTTGGAGAAAAACCTGAGAATGAAGCCGACAAAGAACAATGCAGAACAGAGATGGAGTGAGAATTCCGATTTCATCATTTGAGGCTGTGGATCCTGCTGTCCCTAAAGGCGACTGCCCTGTGGGTTTTTCCATTGTGTGAGCTAGTACAAGTCCTCCCCCTCCCACCCTCACCCTTCCAAAGCCAGTTTTAGTTGCTGTCATTTGGAGTAAAATTACTTTGTGTAATTCAGCAAATCAGCACAACTATATAGGAAAATATTCCAATCTATTTTTTCATGAATTAAATGGCATTTCACTATTAAGAAGATCTATAAGCAAGCCAAGGTCTAGAAATCCCATCTCTATTGTTCCTTGTTCCATCCATACAGAAATAGTATATAAAAATACAGACATTTCCTGACCGCTAGGACCCACACACATTCATGTACGTAAATAAACAGCCATACAGAGCTGCGTGATCATTCAGTGAATGCATGCCATCCATCACCACTCTGTTTAAATCCACAATCGGGAGTATATTTCTTTTTAACAACATGAGCAAAGAAATTATTTCCAGTTGCATTTTTTTACAAATTGCTCTCAATTGTGACATTTATCTTCCATCTCAATCAAGTGTAATTTGCCAGAAAAAGACTGCAGAATATTTCTGTATTTAAAATGTATGGGATTTTCATAGCACCCCATACTGCTCCCCCTCATGTTTCCTTATGAGGTAGGGATGGGACCGACATGGTTCAAGCAAGCTCATCAAGTTATAATGGCTCCCTGAACCCCATGTACCACAAAAATAAGGTGGCCAATTGCTAAGAAGCTTCATGGGTTCAGTTCACGGGGAATCAATCAAAATAGCTTGAAAGTTGGAGGCCTGGTTTGATTTCAGGTGTCTTAATGAAAAATGTGTGCTGTTGTAAGATAAGCCAATCATTCATTAAATGATTGAGATACAAGAAGGCAGGGACATGAGTTCTGTTATTCTGGTCCGATGAGACCTTGAGCTTGCAGTTGCCAAATCCTGGGCTATGGATCAGTGGGTGTCCATGATGAAGTTCTCACCATGCTGTGACAACATTATAAAAGTCAATACTGAAGAGTGAATTGGTCTTTCTGTTTTTTTCAAAGCTAAATGTATTCCATCAGAAAGGACTGTCCTTCGGAGACTGGCTCAGGGTGGTAAGCACACAATACAGTGTACAGATGATGTGTTGTGGAATTTTGCATCTGAAACTTGTATAATTTTGTTAACCAGTGTCACCCCAATAAATTCAGTAAAAAATGAAAAAAATAAATAAAGGGACTGTCCTTTAATTCAATATTATGTCTTTCCAGTTCTTTGGTTTGAAATATTTTTTTCTTTGATAATAGAATGGTGCTATTAAGTGATGGGTTTTGAAAATAAATTTAATTGAAAAAATTAGAAATTGGCAGCTCTGTGTTTTTTGAAATTTAATGGGTCTGGCAACCAATCACTGTTCTTGGAGATCATAATAATGTTAATGTTTGTTACTAGTGTTTATGAAATGCTGTCATATGTCAAGGATGATGCTAAATGGTTTGTGTACTTACTCAATAGGCTGCATAGGTAGTATTGTTGTACAGGTGAGGAAATTGAACTTAAGGAACTTGCCTAAGATCACACAGCAGAGTCATAAAGTGGAAACCAACTTCTCCTGACCAAAAGATCATGCTCTTTAGAACTTCATCACACCTGTCATTCAGAATCTGCTGAGTCAGGGATGATGATGGTGCCATCTTTTTGAGCCAACTTGGGAAAAGACACCTGATTACGACAGCTGGTGGATGGACACTGAAATGGGACTGGGGGAGTGAATTTATGGGCCTCCTGCTCTGGAAGGTTTTTGGATGTGACGTTGCATCGACTGACAGAATTGTAAGAGCTGCAGAAACCAGGAAGTGCTTCCTTATACTATGGGTAATGAAATGTTATCTGCTAAGAGCTGTGGGTCATTTGGATAGCAGGCTCCCATTGCTGTGCACTGTCTGTCGTGAGGCATTGCTGCAGGGCTTTTGTTCCGGGTAACAGAGAACAGAGCCATCTCTGCTCACATCTTCTCTCACTGCCCAGAAAAGTTAGTCTTTCAAGAATTCCAACTCCAGGATATTTCTAGATCTCTTATTTTAGGCAAAATATCCTAGAAAGGTAAGACCTTAAAACATCATAGAGGCATTTTTTTCTACTATTAATAAGGGTAAGAAGGATCCACTCTAGCTAGGGCTAAAAGAAACAGAAGATAGCTCAAGGGAGGTGGACAGAGTCTAAGTTGGTGGACACGACTTTCCTTCTTGCTGGTCACATTCTTGTGCAGACCCTGCTCCATGAATCCTCATTTATGGCACCTGTGACTTGCTTCTGAATATGGCACGAATGACAATGGGATGTCATTACAGAGGACTGTAACACTTGTCTTGCTAGAACTCTCTTGTGCTGCCAGCTTTTCAGAAGCAAACCGCCTCATTGTGAGCTGCCTGTGGAGAGAACCACATGGTGAGGAACTGAGGGCGGCCGGTAGTCAACAGCTGGCAGGAAACTGAAGCCTTCATTCCTGTAGCCTGCAAACAATTGAATTCTTCCAATGACTGCGTGAATTTGGAAGTGATTCCTTCCACTCTGATGGGACTC
>CM052546.1:21533768-21603461 GCA_028533065.1 Trachops cirrhosus
TTTCAAAGACCTTCTGTCATGGACCAAATGTTTTTGTGGGAATTTTGGATAGGACCAAATGTCCTATAATCAGTATACTGTACTGCCAAATGTGAACATTTAGTGTTGCAGGGAGAGTTTCATGGCAGTATCACAATCATTCATAAACCAACTTGGATGAGTCAAGCCATCCCTTGTAAACATGTGAGAATAGGAAATCAAGCTGATGTGTTTTAGGACTCAGGAATTTGATGAAACTCCTGTCCGACAGAGAAGGCAGGAGAACTGAGGCCAGGGACAGCATCGCACGCACACCATGGATCCTGCCGGCCCAGGTGGTTTTAGAGTACCAGTGTTTGAATGGTCCTCTGCTGAGCCCTTGTTTCCTTCACAGACAGCCCCTGCCCACCATAGTGTTCTCGCCTCGGACATGCACACTTTGACCATGTGGGGTGCATACACAGAAGACAGACTAGACTGAAAAGAGAAAGTTTGAATTGCTAAGAAGAAAGAGAGGTGATGTCGAGAAAATATTTTAATGGACTGGTGTGGATGAAAGACATTTAATCTCTGAGATGACAATAGTATTTTAACCAATGCACATTTACCATCCATTTGCTTCCACCTATTTTTTAAAGGTGTTTTAAAGAAAATTGTTCCATAAACAGAAATGTTATTTGAGAGTGAAAAAGGACCTACTCAATAAATGCTTGCTGAGTTGACTATTAAGAAAGAGTTTGGGATGGGCCTATCGGTACTATGCTAAGTGAAATAAGTCAGTCAGAGAAAGACTAGTACCATAGGTTTTATTATATGTGGAATGTAAAGAACAATATACATGAAAAAATAAAACACAAAAAGACTCATAGACACAGAGAACAGACTGATGCTTCCCCAGAGGGGAAGGGGTTTGGGGGGCTGGGTGAAAAAGGTGAAGGGATTAAGAAGAACAAATTGGTAGTTACAAAATAGTCATGGGGATGTAAAGTGCAGCATAGGGAATACAGTCAATAATACTGTAATAACTGTGTATGGTGCCAGGTGGGTACTGGAAATATCAGGCAGGCACTTTGTAGAGTACATGATTGTCTAACCATTTTCATAATGATTATATCTGTTTAGTACAATTGAAACTAATACAAAGTAATATTGAGTGTAAACTGTAATGGAAAAATTAAAAAGAGCTCAGCTTTTTACCTTTATCCTACCTTCAAGTGACATCTTCATGTGCCATGTGGATTTTGTGTCCTGTCCTTCCTCCTAATGATGAAAGTTGACAGGTACTGGCATGTTACCATGTGCCAGGAACTGCTAGAAGTGCTCTCTTTCTTCTCTTTTCTTACAGATTTTATTTATTTATTTTTAGTGAGGGGATGGAAGGGAGAAAGAGAAGAAAACATCAATGTGTGGTTGCCTCTCAAGCGCTCCCAACTGGGGACCAGGCCTGCAACCCAGGCATGTGCCCTGACTGGGAATCGAGCCAGCAACCATTGGGTTCACAGGCTGGCACTCAATCCACTGAGCCACACCAGCCAGAGCTAGAAGTGCTTTCTGTGCATCCACTCACTTTCCTCTACTTAGGGACTGTGTGCTATGATTAGTCCCAATGTACAGTTGAGGAATATTTGCACAGAGATGTGAAGATACTCCCCCGAAGTCACAATATTGGTAAGTGGTAGAGCCAAGATCTAACCCATGTAGTCTGGCCCACAGCTCCAGTTCTTCATCATTGCACCACATAACCTCTCAAAATCATTAGACAATTGACTCCTCATTTACCTCTCAATGCACCAATAATGAGTGCTTACACTAGCATGTGCCACTCTGCACACCCTTCACATCACCACAACAATCGTATTTTATTTGCCCCAAGTGGTGTGATGTCCATTTATGGCTCCAGACTCGTCACACAGCACACTCCACTTCCTCTCTCAGTCCTGCTGACTTCCCTCCGCCCCTTGCAGGACAGGTGCTGTGTTCTCACCCTGGAGTTGCCTGTGTCCCCTTCTTCCTCTGGCTCATGCCTACAGTCTAATTTGGACTTGGCTTAAAGCCTGCTTCTCTGAAAAAATTTTAATTTTTTCCGTTACAGTGTACACTCATTCTTTTGTATTACTTTCCATTGTACTAAACAGATATAGTCACCATTAAAATGGTTGGCCAATCACATGTTACAAAGTGTTCCCACCAGACATTTTTCTGCAACCCTCCCCCACTTCATACTCTTCTTTGTAGCATTTTGCACTGGTATGATTAATCGCAAAATTCTTATTTGTATATAATCCAGTATTGAATGCCTGCCTCCCCCTCTCGTCCCCCAGGTTCCCGAGGGCAGCACCATGTCTTCCTGTAGCCTCGATGGTACAGAGTCCCCTGCACAGAGCATGTGCCCCGCTGATATTTTGGGCTGAAGTATGTCTCCCTGCCAAATGTTGCAGTACCTCAGAATGTGATTTTTTGGAAATAGGCCCTTTAAAGTGGTAATTAAGGTAAAATAAAGCCACATGGGTGGACCCTCATCCAAAAGGTTTGGTGTCTTTATAAGAAGAGGTGATGAAGACACAGAAAAACAAAAAACCAAAAATAAACAGACAAACAAAAAAGACAGAAAAAACTCAGGCCAAGGGACAACCATATGAGTACATGGCGAGAAAGCGGTCCTCTGCAGGCCAAGGAGACCAGCCTCAGAAGAAGCTAAATCTGCGAACATCTTGATATTGGACTTCTACGCTCCAAAACTGTGAGAAGGTAAATTTTTGCTGTTGAAGCCCCCCAGTCTATGGTGTTTGGATGTGGTGGCCCAAGCCCACCAATGCATTGGGTGATTGATACACTGTCAAACTGGTCTTTCTTCAACGCTGAGTTCCACTGCTTTCGTGTATCAGGCTAAGACTTCTTTACTGCACTCCATCCTCTGGGTTCAGTCTTCTTCTCTCCTCTTGGCTGGAAGTAATTGATAGATTAAAATACATAGGCAGATGTTTTTATTGTCTTTATTGGTGTTATGCATTACTTCTAGCAGGCTGATTACAATGATGTAAGCTTGCTTGTCAAGGTGCCCATTTTCACCCTCTAAGTCTGTGCCTGTCGCAAACATTTTTGAATACTTGGCATGGAAGCTGTTGATGAGCAAAGGAGAGAACTTCTCCCAGCTGCTGTGAGGTCTGTAAATTCAAGTGAGCTCGTTATTTTATTTCCTGATGCATAATGTCGCACTAGAAAATTATCATTTAATCAGCAGTAATGACTCTCATATTTCTGCTGCACTGCTTATTAATCTCCCTACCCAGTATGAAGAAAAAGTCTCTACTTTAGCAATGTAAATAAAACTTCAGCTCAGAAACAGAGTTAGGGAAAAGGATGGGATTTTACCCCATTCTTCTGTTGTCATACCTATAGCCTTTGAAACAAGACAGTAATTGTACTCCATCAGATGTACTAAGGTTTCCATGGAAGGTGGTCAAAAATGGGCATTGAATAATCTTATAAATTATCTGAATGCTTGCATTGCTTGGTCTATTTCAAGTGTTAAACGGTTATTAGGGCCTGTGGTTTCTCATCCTGCAAACCTTTACCTCTGCCTCCTCATTGTCCATCACTGTCCCTCTTGCCGACCATGCTGTAGTCGCTCCAGTGTTCTCTTAACCTCTTGGACATCAAGCCCCCTCCAACCTCAGTGCCTGTGTACATGCTGCTGCTTCCGCCTGTGACCCTTTTCCCATGCTTTCCCCCAATAATGTCAAGTTTTAGGGCTCATTTCACTGCCACGTTCTGGAAGAAACCTTCTCTGAATTCCCCTAGACAAAAGTAGGTCCCATTATAGGTCCCAACATATGCATGGTAGCTTTCTTCAGAGAACTATGTCAATGACACTGAAAAGTTATATCTATAACAAATAACCTGTTATCTGTGTCCCTAATATTTGGAAGGGAAAAGCATAGGCTGTTTCCCTTAGATGATTAATCACACATGTTTATCCAGAGGATGCTGCAAACATTTCTGTCATGTTTCCACGTGCATTATGCCACGTTACAGTAATTCTTTATTTCTTTGTTTATGTCCTCTACAAGACTGAGTGCCCCAAGACATAAGACTATTTCTCCTTAAATTTTTTTAATGTCAGCAGAGTCCTGACCATATAGTAACATGTGCTGAGTTTGTCTTGGGTGCAGGTTGTACAAATCTTGGAGACTGGCTTCCTTGCCCGATCCAGCCCCTTGACTTCGATCTTTTCTTCCAGCTCAGATTGAAATGCTAATCTTCTCAGTATAACCAAGTGTAATTATTGCAGTTATGTTTCTGTGCCCAGAGGTGAAAATTTCATGCTCTCAATAAGCCAAAGTAATAAAGAACGCGGTACAGTTACAAGGTAGGTCATTCGATGCTTCTAGAAATAGAAAGCGCCCCCATCCTGTTCTCTCAGACTCCAGGACTTCCACTCCACGTGGGTGGGACTCTGCAGGGGAAAGAGCCTGTTCTGCTGGTTTGTTACTTTGACTTCAGATTCCTCATATAACCGAAATCATCTGGCATCTGTCTCTCTGTCTCTCTCATTTCACTCAGCACAACAGGTCCAATCCACATTGTCACAGACGGAAAGATTTCATTTCTTATGTGCTTATTGGCCTTTCATATTTTTTATTAAATAGCTGCTCAATTGTATATATGTATTTATAATTATATGTTATATGTAAATATATGTTATATATAAGATGGGGCATTCTTGTCTTGTTTCAGATGTTAGGGAAAAAGCATGGAACATTTATTATAAGGTACGATTTTAACTATAGGTTTTACACAGGTGTCCTGACCTGAGTTGAGGAAATCTTAATTGCTAATTACTGAGCATTTTCATAATAAATGAATGTTAAAATACATTAGCGTTTTCTTCCCCTGCATTTATTGAAAGAATAGTATCCTTTTTTCTTTTCTTTTAAAAAAATCAGTTAATGTCATGAATTAAATCAATTGATTTTTGAGGCATGATTCTACTTGGTCGTTACGTAATACTCACTTTATATATGACTGTATTTGCTGTGGCGATATTTTGTTAAGGACGTTTGAATCCTATGTTCATAGGGGTATTGGTCTGTATGTGATATCCTGGTAACACCCTGACATCAGAGTTATGCTGGCCTAATAGAACCCACTGGGATGTGTCCGTTCCTTCATTTTCTCATTTTCTTTGTGCAAGATTGGTGCTTCTTTGTTAACTACCTGAAAGAATTCTCCAGTGAAGGCATCTTGTCCTAGAATTTTCTTTGTGGAAAGTTTTAAAATTGAGAGTGCAGATTCTTTACTGTGTTATTGACTGAATTGTGTTCCCCTAGAATTTATCTGTTGGAGTCTTAACCTTCAGTGTGACTGTATTTGGGGACAGGACCTTTAAAGAGGTAACTGAGGTTAAATGAGGTCACAAGGATGGTACCCTAATCCAATAAGACTGGCGTCCTTATCAGAGAGAGAAAGATACTAGGGATGCCGTGTGTGGACGTGGTAAGAAGGTGGCCGCCTGCAGGCAGAGGAGGCAGACCTCAGGAGAAAGTGACCCTCCTGACCGGGGACTTTCTGCTTCCTACTGTGAGAAAATAAATTTCTGTTGGATTAAGCCATCCAGTCTGTGGTATTTAGCCATGGCAGCCCTAGCAAACTAACACAGGCAGTTTTAGTAAATTTTGTGTTTGAAAGGAATTTATTCATTTCATCTGTTATGAGACATACTATCATAAAATTTTTGTGACATCCTATAGTTACATTTTTATACTTTGTTCTGTAACATGGTTTTCTCTTTAATTTCTGATGTGGATAATCAAGATTTCTCTTTTTCCTTGATCTGTTCTAATAAGAACTTATAGATTTTATTAATCTTTATAAGAACAGATCTTTGGCTTTTTAAATATTTTTTAGTTTGTTTTCTTTTAGTTCATTAATTTCCGCTTTTATTTTTTTCTTCTACTAACTTTGGGCTTAATTATTGATCTTTTCTGAGATTCTTATGGAGGACATGTAGATCACTGATTTTGTAAATCTCATTTTTAATACATTCATTTAAAACTATACATTTCCCTGTGAGAGCTCCTTTACCTGTAACCTGAATATTGATATATCGTGTTTTTATTTCCATTCAGTTGAAAATGTTTTCTAGTTTCTCTTGTGATTTCTTATTTGACTCCTAAGTTACAATTGATTAATTTCCAAATATTTGGAGTTTTCAAAATGTCTGATAGTTATTGATTTCTAACTTCTAATTCTAATTATCCTCCACATAAAATACATTCTTTGAAATGTGTTTAGACTTTTCATGACCAAAATGGTCTATCTTTAAGAATGTTTCGTATGCACTTAAGAACATCCATTTTACTGTCATTAGATGTAGTGTTCTTTAAATGTTAATTAGTTGGTTGATAGTATTGTTCAAGTCTGCTGCTATATCTACTTTTTTTCTGTCTGTTTTATATATTCTTGTGGAGGGGTGTCAAAGTCTATAACTCATTGTGGATTTGTCTGTCTTTTCTTAGTATTCTAAATTCTACTTCATATATTTGGGAGCCTCTTTACTAGGTGCATACAGAGTTTAAATGGTTTTGTCTTCTTTTCTGATTGGCTTCTTTATCATTATGAAATGCCTTTCTTCGTCTCTGATATATTCTACATTTGTGAAGTATACTTCTAATGTTAACATGGTCAACTCAACTTTTTAAATGATTTTATTTATTTATTTTTAGAGAGAGGGAAAGGGAGGGAGAAAGAGAGGGAGAGAAACATCAGTGTGTGGTTGCCTCTTGTGTGCTCCCTACTGGGGACCTGGCCCACAACCTAGGCATGTGCCCTGACTGGGAATTGAACCAGCAGCCCTTTGGTTCACAGGCCAGCACTCAATCCACTGAGCCACACCAGCCAGGGCTCAAACCAATTTGTTTTATTCATAAAGTTTCTGTAGTATACCAGCTACTTTTTTTTTACTTTCAAATATTCTGTATTCTTATACATTGTTAAAGTGCATTTTTATCAGCATTAATCGCCTTGTATTTATGTCCTCTCTGACAATATCTGCCTTTCATTTTCATTCTTTACTCCACTTACACAATTATTTATTTGTTTGTATGTCTGTCATCTCACTGTGGAAGTTCTGTAAGTCCCATCTACTTTTTGTTCCTCTGTTTCTTCTTTTATGCCCCTTTTTTGGTGTGGATTGAGGTTTTTGGGGTTTTTTAGTATTCCTTCTTATCTCCTCCATTGATTTTTTTTTGGCTGCAAAAAGCTTTATTATTTCCATTTGACTCAAAGCATGGGCATGAGTTCCAGGGTAGTTAAAAGGATGCCTAGTGGTTTCAGGGATTAGCTCAGGCAGAAGCCAGACATGGGGGAGGCAGAGGGGCCCCTCAAAGGCCTCTGGGCTCTAAAGGCTCCTAATTATGCTTGAGAGTGATCCTTACTGAGAGATACTCATCCAGCCGTACCTGGGGGCTGGTCAACCTATGGAGGTCAGTCAGGTGGTCGCCCATCTTCTTGATGAGTTTCACCTGCTCATCCAGGACATGGTTCTCCGGAAATCACAGAGATGAGGTTTCTGTGCAGGTAGAACCTGGGGCGTGCGGACCCAAAAGGGCCTGGCTCAGGTTCTTCTCCAGGGCCACAGTGGCTCCCATGGCATCCTGAGTTGTACCCCACTCATCTTGGGAAGGCTTTTGCACATCCTGGAAGAAGGCTCGGCCAATGTGCTGGTTTTGCATTTCAAGAGCCAGTCAGTGCCCTCGTGCTTGTCTTGATCAACTCTTGGAAGAAGTGGCCCACACCCTCCAGAGCTACATGTTGGCGGTGGAAATAGAAGCCCAGACAGAGGTAGGTGTAGGAGGCCTGCAGATGCAGGTTGACCAGGGGTTGACAGTGGTCCCCACCTCGGCAGAATAATTCTGACACATCTGGGAGCTCGTGGCTGCTTGGTAATAAGGAGTTAAGCTCAATAAAACAGTGTCTACTGGTCTCAGAGGCTGAGGATGGCTGAGATGGTTCTGAAGTGGTGACTCAATTCCTTGGTGGGCGGACTGCAGGCAGGCTGAGACCCTGGGAATTAGGCATGGCTGGCTCCAACCCAAGTCTGTCCCCTGCCCCAGAGTGCCACCTAGAGTGTCCTCTATTGACTTTTTAATTATACTTCCTTTTGTTCATTATTTTTAGCAGTAACTTTATGGCTCACAATATACATCTTTAAATTATTACCATCTACTTTCACAAAATGTTGCACTTTTTCACAATCAATATAAGAATGTTACAAACGTATGATCCACTTATCACCCTGACAACCCATGTAATTGTTTTGTGGTACATTTTACTTTTCCATGTACTCTAAACCACACATTACACTCTTAAATTATTTTTCACTTAAAGAATCAGTAGTCTTTCAAACAGGTTTAAAATTATGTGTGCAGTCCATGAAGAGTGATTTTTAAAAGGCTCTCTTTTTTCTTGGTATATTTACTCTTTATGGTGTTTTTTTATTCCTTCCTATATGACCAGATTTCTATCTGGTATTATTTTCATCCTAAGAAACTTTATTTTTAATATTTCTCGTGTCACGCATTTGTTGGACACAATGTCTTTTAGTTGTTTTCTCTGAAAAAAAATTTCACCTTTAATTTTGAATGGATATAGAATTCTAGTTCGACTGTCTCCCAGTACTTCAAACACAGGTGTTCCTTGTCTTCTACCTTCCACGCCCCTTCTGGTTAAAGGTCTGCGCCGTTCTTCTTGGTTGTTCCCACAGATGTAACATATCTCCTCACACCTCCACCCCGTGGCTGCTTTTAAGACTTAGTCTTTGTATTGCAGTAGTTTGATGCCTATGTATGATTTTCTTTGTATTTTTCCTGCTAGGAGTTTGCTGAGATTTATGGATGTATGAATTCACATGTGTGTTAGGCAGAATAAGGTCCCCAAAGATGTCTATATTCTAATCCCTGGAACCTATACATATGTAAGATTACCTGGCAAAGGGTAACTAAATTTGCAGATGGAATTAAGGTTGTTAATCAGCTGAGTTGTCAATAGGATCAACCTGAAGAGAGAGGCCTGGTTGTCGAGACAAACTGTGGTGATGAACACCACTAGGGTTCAAAAGCAGAAAAGAGGCCAACCTATCCTGGCACAGGTTCCCAGGGTTCAAATAATCTACAAAAGACCATGAGGAGTACTAAACCCAAGTAGAGATGTTGACAGCAGCTTGATGGAGTGAATGAAGGCATGGTCGACCACCCATCCTCAGCTGATTGCACAGCCTACTCTCCTGGGTGGGATGATGAAGACCACCAGATTGTGTTCTCTTCTAGAATGATGGTAGTTCCTGCAAACGATTTTAGCAGGGGATCATTAAGTAGGCAGAGCCCCAGCCCTCTGGGGGTGTCCAGCCCGTGGGGAACACCTTCAGAAGGGCAAAGTCCAGAGGAATACTTCAACGGCAGCTTGGGAGCTTTACCCACTTGGGAAGTTTGCTTAGCCCACAGGGTTAGCCACGATGCTCCTGTGTGTTCTATAAATGCAAAATAATTGATCACCAGCTTAAAGCGATGACTGGGAATATAATTCTCTAGGCCTAGCAACATTGTTATCTATATAATCCCAGCCTGAAGTATGCCTTCCACTCCTCTCTGCCTATTCGGTCTTCAGGGCTAGAAACTGTTGGCTGGATCAAGAAAATCTCCTTGATTCATTTCTCATAACCCCCTCTTCATCGAGATGTATCTCTGACTGGGGGAAGGATTATCTGTCTGCTGTAGAAAGCTGAGCCATCCATTCCTTATCTTCTCTGTCAATAATCTCATGTCTGAAACAGGTGTGTTTCTGAATACCTTTATTTCCCGATTGCAGAGGTACTATGTGTTTATTATAGAAACTGTATGAAACTGGATGGAAAATGATAGTAATTTTCTAACTACTTACTTCCGATATAGTGGTGTACAAATATTGTAGTACCCTATAATCCTACCTCCCATAAGTAATCACCAGTAATTTTTTGTTTGTTTTATTTGTTTGACATTATCAGGGTCATACTATACATGCTGTTTTATATTCATGAAAATATCGCCATATCATTACCTAATTATTTATGACTGCATAGCATTTGTATTCCATTTCAGAAATCCAAGCTCTACTATTCTACTTATTTACCATGGTCTCTTGACCCTGCTTATCTAGACCATCTATCCAAGTCCCTCAGGCCTCGCAGCCCACAGCCCGTAACTTCACATCCTTTTTCGTCCATAGGCTCAACTCCCTAGTCCTCTGGTCAGTGATTTGATTGCAAGTAGGTCAGTCCAGAAGCTCCTTTGTAAGACTAACTCTGATCCTCTCAGAGGCAGATGACTTGGTTGAGACATCTGCATTTTGAATGAAGTCAGACTTCACAGCCATTGACAGAAAATAAGCCCCTTACAAATACAATTAAGGTATTTCAGGCAATAAAATACTCTTCAAGTCAGATACATCATTTGAACACATAATTGCACCTTGCAAACCTGATTCTTGCTCCCACATAGTTCATGAGGATGAGGTTTGTTCATATTTGAGAATATAGTTCAGCTTTAATTACTGTAATCCAAAAGGTAGTGGTTTCTTTGGAAAGAACACAAGATCTGATACAACCTTGCCTTTCCAAATGGCATTTTACAAAAGCAACAAATTGGAAAATTCTTGATCACTAAAGAAAATTCAGGTTGTGGATTTTCAATTGAATATTTGTAATTGGCCATGTACTGGGTTGCAGGGGGTGGGGGGAGAGAACAGTAGAGAAACACCTGTAAATGATGTAAAGAAATAATGGCACCCTTGCCTCAATCATCTGGTTATTCTATTATTGAGAACAACCCAAGGATTGATTGATTGATTGATTGATTGGTTGAGTATTTCTTTATTTAATGTGGGGGCAGGATCCCAGTCTCCTACCCACAGCCTTCCTCTGGCAAAGGAAAAACCCTGACTGCCCCCAGACCCTGAGCTGAACCCCTGCTCACTTTGCAGGGTGGCAGGGAAGGAGACTTGTAAAATGGTGACAACTGAAATGTCCCAAAGGCATCTTAGGGTCAGGCTGGAAGCTGGAACTTGCACAAAGCCTGGAAACCAATTTGGGTAAATAATGTTAATCAGTCAATCAAAATCAATAAAATCATTTCCCAGCACCTTCCATGTACAAAGGCCTTTCACAGAATATTTGAGCTGGGAGGGACCTGGGGGCCATCTCCACTTTGCAGATGAAGACAGGGTCCATCTGTGGAAGGGACAGGAAATTTGTAGTGGCCAAATGAGCACCTGCTTTCCAGGTCATTTCATCCAACTGGGAGGTTGAATTTTGTCATTTTAATTTTTGGATGAGGAAGCTGAAATTAGAGTTTCCAGAACGTGTCCAAGGTTCTCCAGCTAATCAGCACTGCCACCAGGGCTTGCAAGAAGCCAGCTTGTCCCTCTGCCTCTTAAAGGTGCAGTCCACTCAGCAGCAATGACGAACAGTGGAAGGATGTGCTGCTGTTCAGGAGCTTGGGACTGTGCCATGAACTCGACCCACTACCTACAATATTCTAGGTCTCTTTATTTCCCTTTTTAAACTTTTTATTGAATTTATTGGGGTAACATGGGTTAATAAAATTATATTTGTTTCAGGTGTACAAATCATACTTTAGGATTTTAAATTATATTTTTTTTTCTGGAAAGCATCATAAAGTTCTTTTAGGCATTCCAAAAGAGGGAACTGAACTTAATAGTGGAAAGTAGACCCAAGAAACTGTCTTCACTGGTGGATAAATATAGTATTTTTTAAAATAATGTTGAAGGAAGGTAGACCTTTAAACCTATAGATTTGCAGATTAACACTATAATTTATTTCTTTTGGCAACAGTTGCAATATTCCTAGATTTATGTAGACAAGAAACAATTATCGTTTCTCTATCTGAAATGGACAAGACTCTAGAAAGAAAAAAAAATATGAGGATTTTGACCTTTACTGTTAAAAGAAAAAAACAGACTTTGGGAAGGTAACATTCATTGTCGAGTCCTCAGAGAATTTTGGAAGGTAATTATAGAAGAGCATTTATGTCTTCAAAGTACTCAAAAATTAAGTATAAGGCTTAGACAGCTCTAATACTACTACACTAAAAGAATCTTTTCAGTTGATACTAATGTATTGATGAAAAGGTTTAGAATTTGAGGTAGCATGGCTGGGATGACAGCAGAGTGCTTACCGACTAGCAAGAACTTGTCAGCTGGGAAGGGAGCATGTTGTTCTTAATCAGCTCCATCTCTTTGAGGCTTGCTACAGAAGCCAAAATGGGAGAATTCTAAAGTTCTCTGTTCCTCAGCAAATTGCTAATTTGTGGCTTGTAGTGTGTTTAGCAATGAGGCACTTCTATCATATTTCATATGAGATGTGGTGATGCTTATTAACATGAAGAAAATATGCTAACAGCAATGGCGGGGGGCTCTTGGATCTGAACAAACACCAGCATAACAGTTACTGAGCTGCTATGACTAAAATGCACGATGGCCTGAATAATGGGTTGGCACAGCAGGTTTTCATCATGGTCCCTGAGACATTTCCTTCTTGAATTTCGTTGTTGGCATCAGATTATTGCCCCAGTAGTTTTGGCTCCCTGGGGTTTAAGATGAAGAGAGAATTTGAGAGAGCAGAGCAACTTCCCGGATTCTTCAAGGACCAGCCAAGGAGAAAGTCAGGGCGGTGGTACTCCTGGCTCCTAGGTTCTCTTCCCCTGGTAACACAGAGCTGGCTTCTTGTTCTGGGCAAATATATTGAGCACTCTTTATAATTATGATTTTAAGTTTTTACTATTAAAGAAAACATGCTTATTGCACAAAACATGAAAACCATAAGCAAAAAGAACAACGTACATATCCTTGTCTTTTTATTCTATTTTCTGAAGGGCCTCTCTCCATCCCACCTACTCTTATTCCTACACACAAATGAGTTGGGAGAAGGAACAAAAACACTGAGATTTTAGTTTTCATTTACTATGATATCCTGAGTATGTCCCCATGTTAAGATTTTGTTGAGATACTGTTAATGGCTACTTGATATTTTATTGTAACTTATCAAACTACTTCTCTACAGTTGGATGCAGTTAAATCCTTAACAAGGCTCCCTGGGCTCCTGGGACTCTAGCTGCCTGCCAGTTGTCGATGTTACTTAGAAGTCTATCTTTGGCTCCTCTTCCACTTTGTCTGTCTCCTCCATTGACTTTATCCATTTCCATTATTTTTCAAGCTCCTTCTCTATGCTAGTTTCTCCTTATGTGCTCTGTGTCTAAAGCTCAGGTGAGAGAATAACGTAAAAATAGTGGGGAGAGCCTTGACTGCCATATTGAAGAGTGTGACCCTTTTTGGGGGATAACAGATAGTCACTAGCAGTTGGTGGTGGTTGGAAGTGCCGTGATAAAAGCTTTCTGAAAGACGAATCTGGTGAGGAACGTGGAGTGGCTCGGAGAAGGAGGATGTGTCTGAGCCCTCCTGGGGCCTTTCCTCTGATTCCAGCCCCATGTCAGGGACCAGCTTCCTGCATGTGCACGTGAAATGGCCTTGACGGGGCCCAGATCCCCCACCTCTTGCTTCGCCCAGAGGCTTCGCTCTGCAGCAGGCACTGGCAGGCCTGGTTGGCACTCAGTACTAGGCACTCATGCATGTGCAGCCCAGAGCTGGGGGAAGTGAGCACCCCACGGAGCACATTTTGACTGATGTGGGCCAGAAGCCCAGAGACAAATGCTGTTTGTTTCCTTGCCTCAGACAGATGGAGCTGAGAGGCTTCTTAAGACTTCTTAGCTGGCCCTGTGGGACTGAGCGTCCAGTTATCTCTGGGATTAGTGGCAGTTTGTTAGCCCAGTGTCATCTCTCTTCCTCCCTGTCTCTCTCGCCTGCCCCTAAATAAACTGGTGGTGTGCCAGCTTCTATTGCAGGGTGGGCGCTGGGAGAGCTTGTGCTGAACAAGGGGGGAATATAATTGCCCTCTCAGTTTAAATCGCAGTACCTTGAAGTGCATCACACTTTTCCCTTGGAGTAATTACTGGATTTTTAAATTATTTTTTATCTGTGTGATTATATAGGTTTGACTCTCTCCCGTACTTGACTCTTAGGATCCATGAAACAGAAAGCACGTTTTTATTCATTATTATATCCTTAGAACTTGATAAAAATGATTAAATACACCAAACAATGACTATGATTTCAAAACTTTCCTCTAGATCCCAAGTTTCTGAAGTCCAGGCTGACAGAAGCTCCATTCTCTTATTTCACCCCTGTGGGGGTGGGTGTTAGTGAGCAAGATCTAACTTTACTTTTCTTGATATCTTCTGATTTTCTCATTATGCAGTGGTAAAAAACTGTATTTGACATTAATTAGGATAAAACTGAATTTCATTAATCTTCTCATTTACTAGATTTGTGATTTTCTAATTTAATGTCTTCATCCCAATTTGTATATTCCAAGTAGAGTATCCCTTTTCTAGTTCAAGGTTCACAGAACTGCAGATGGTCTGCCCAAATTAAGCAAAGATTCTGTGACCCCTCCACTACCACCCACCCTCTCCCCAGAGGCTCCCTTGCGTATGAACTGAGGCCAGTCCAATAAAATGGTGTGGAAGTGTATTGAGTACCGCTGTGCTTTTCACAGTAACGTACCTGGTCCCATTAGAGGGGGAATCATCGCCCACATTTTACAGTCAAAGAAAATGAGGCTCAGAGAGATTAAGTGAACTGCCCAAGTTCACACAGCTAATAAGAGGTCTCATTCCAAAACCTGTGCTGTGACCTCTTACATTGAAGAGCCGTTTGAGTCTGCCAAGCGTCAGTCTCTTTCGAGTGAGCAGTGGTTTTTCCCTGCCCTGTGCAGTCATTGATAATCCTTCAGAGTAGCTGAGAAGTATCTTAATCAGGGCCTCTGACCCTGCCATTCATTCCTTTTCTCACTGCTCAGTGAGCTGCAGGCATCCTAAGCACTGGATAGGCGACTGCACAGGACTTCAGAGGAGCAGACCTAGCTGGAGAAACTGCCCCCAAGGCCGACTGCCTGGGATAATGCGTTTTATATTGGTGTCCTCTCTCTCCCTCTCCGCCTGTCTCTCCTTCTCCCTCTGTTTCTCTCTTCCGCTCTCTCTCCCCTCTTCCTTCCATACCTTTTCTCTCTCTTCATCTGCAGGCCTGGTTCCTTTTATTTGAGTGGAAAGATAAGATAAAAAGGATATCTTCAGTTAAGTTTATTTTTGCTAATATACAAGTTTATTTAACACTGAGCTCTGAGGATTTACAGGAGTTTTTACGATTGGGCACTGCAACAATTTAAATTGTAGCTTCTTAGCATTGAATCTAAATCTATGAAAATAAATCATGGTGGGAAGCTCATTAGTTCTTAATTACAGGATATGAGAATATCTAGCTTTGAGAATTCTCCCATGCGTTAGAGAATCATTTCAGCTTAGAGGAAAGTCTCTACTTAACCTTCTGCTAGAGTGACATCAATGAAGTATCATTATCCTTAGTTTAAAATAAAAATGGAACAAAAACAAAAGCATGCAGGAATGAAAAACATATTTCAAAATCTTTGGAGATGAGCCAAAGGAGAAATTTCCTTTGTTTGGGTTTTGTTTTTCATTTTTTGGTAACAATTCTCTTTTATTTGGAATAAATTCTAGAAAAGACTCAACAAGTAGTGCTGATTTTATTCCAGGTAGAGCTGTGGGTAGGTGAAACTTGTTTTGTAGCCACAGGAAAAGCACAGTCAAGTTAACTCTGATCTCCATAGACTTCAATGAGTAATAGACACCTTAAAAAGTTATGATTAGATATTAAACATTACCATTTGCATAACATATTCAGTCTACTATCTAAATCCATTTGAAACTTAATATACTGCAAGTTGAGGATAGGCAATGCTTTAGAAGCAGGCTCCCTCTGGCAAGTCTGGAGGCCTCTGTGCCTCTAGTCCTCCGATGCTCCTCCAGTCCTGCAAACGTGGCGACCTCGCTGCCTTTCCTCCCGCTCGTTCCTCAACACACATGGCTGCCTGTTTTTGTCTCTTCATTTCAGGCCACCCCACGTTTCCTCTGCACGTGCCTGCCAGGCCCTGTGCTAAAGGCTGCACATCGAGTACTGGACATGACAGGCGTGGTCCCCATTCTCTCAAAGCTGTCACTTTAGAGGGGCAGGAGGATTGAGTAAGCAAATTGGAGGTGAAGTAAGTGTTACAAAAAATTGGTAGTAAAAAAAGTACATATAAGCAGGAGGAACCAGCAAACAGGACCTGTGAGCCTCTAGGGAAAGTCATAATCTTCTTTATGAAACCTCAGGAAAAGGAAGCAGAAATAATAACAATGCTAATGATAATAGTCACAACAACTAGTATTTGTTAGGTATTTACTATCTGCAAGACATCAAAATGATGCTATAAACCTTAAATGCATATTCCTAGATGGAAGAAAGAACTCTGGAAAGGCCACATACTGTGCGACTCCAACTCCATGACATTCTGGAAAAGGCAAAACTGGGGAGAAGGTAGAAAGAGCAGTGGTTGCAGGGGGGTGTGGGAGGGGGGATAAAGAGGGGGAATTAAAAAGGGGGATGAAGCTCAAGGGATTTTTAGGGCAGTGAGACCACTCTGAATGATACTTACCATGGTGGATGCATATCATACAATTGTTCAGACTGAGGATATATTGCACAAAGAGTGAACCCTAATATAAATGATGGACTTCAGTTAATAATAATGCATCAACATTGCTTCAGCTATTGTAATAAATGTACCACACTAACACAGAATGTTAATAAATTGGTAGAGACTGAGGTGGTATATTGTACTGTACTTTCGGCTCCTTTTTTTTTAAACCTAACAGTGCTGAAAAAAAAAAGTCTATTGATTTAAAAAAGTAACCTCTGTGAGGAAGGTACTAAAGTTAGCATGGTGTTTCAGGTGAAAAAAACAGACTGAGACTTGCCCAATTTCCCAAAACCAGGAAGGGGCGGAAGTAGGGCTCGAATCCACATCTGTCTGAGTAGGTCCCTGTTCTTGTGCCAGTGAGACCCGAAACACCTCGTTCCATTTCTAGCCTGCTCTACCATTCTCTCTTTCCTTGGATGTTAAGGCCTCATTATTCTTCTGGTCATTGGGAATAGCACCTCCAGATTACAGTTCTCTCCCTCACAGCTGCAGTCATTCATCACGTCCGTGATCCTCAGACCACTGCGTTTCTTGGCCCCACCTTCTCTGTCACTGTTTCTAGCCACCTCCCACTGCCTGGATCCACCGACTCATTCACTCTTCATTTCTATCATCTCTCAGGACTTCATCTGCTTCTGGGCTCCTGGTTTCTCTCTCCTGTTCCTCCATCCCCGATAGTAACTATAGACTGATTGTTCTAACAGTTATTCAACACCGTGCCAGGCTCTTGACTCTCAATGAATAGCAAATGCTATTATAAAAATGGTGACGCTGATGATGCTGATGATACACGTCAGTGGAGATACTGTAACTGATCACCTCTCTTCAAGCTTATCTCCCAAAACATCAAAGCGAAATTTGGGTGCCTGTCTCAGAAACCGTGGTGGACTTTCCTATTTGGGTCCGTGCACTCTCCCTTTTTCTGATTTGGGAAAGAAAGGTTTACTAGCATCATCACTCCGTTTTTTTTTTCCCATTCTTTTAACCTTGCTCATACCTCCATGAGTCTCCAGTTTATTAAAGTCTCTTTGTTTGAGGCCCCTGGGAGTCTGCTGGCAGGCTTACTAATAAAGGGCACATTCAATGCCTATTTGCAGAACTGATTTAGAACTGAAAGGCATTTCTCTCCTTTGTTGTTTTCTTTGTTATATTTGTTCAATTTAGCATCAAAATTATACGACAACAACAAAAAAAGTTGAATGCTTTTCAGTTATTACTAGGAATTCCTACTTTGTGTTTTGTTTGGAAATAGTCTTATTAACTTTGCAAGAAAGTATAATTTTCTTTTAAATGCACAATTATTTACCACTTTGTTACATTTGTGAGATTTTACAAAATGGTCTCTTAGCCATTCTTCTCTTTCTAAAGAATTATGTCTTAAATGGAATAATGAAAATAAATGAAAAATAGTATTTAAATATAAATATTGGTTATAGAGCTGTTTCTCAGGAACACATAGAGGTTAAATCAGGAATAAAAACTGGTTTTATATACTCTTTCCTGAAACCAGTATGCTACTAAAATAGGGCTTGGAAAATCTTTTGCATGTCAGGTATTTTCACTGGAATTACTGGAATAGGTTTAACCCGCTGCTCACTGAGAGATTCAGTGGTTGTTTTCTATGGTTTGTGCTGGGGTTAATTCAGACACCTCTGTTCTCATGGGCACATCTGTAATTGTTACTTGATTAACTTGGTCATAGCCATCGCTTTGACCACTTTCAGGGAATTCATGTGTAAACATTGAAGAGTACACACGACTTAGTGGATGGTTATGCACATTGCCTTGTTGGGACCTTGGATAAACGCCTCCACTGCTCCGACAGTCAGCACCCCATCAGTGGGCAGGTCCAGGAACATCCGTAGGGCTGGGCCATCTACAGAACACAGCAGAGCGTGGTGCAAGTGTAAGGAAAGCCATTTAATTCTACCTTTAGAAAGATACATTTGATAGTGTTGTTTAATATCTTATGGTCCCTAGAAAGTCAAAATACTTTGGAAAAGACATCAGTTAGTCTCAATCAGGAGCTCCAATCCTAGAAAATAAACCATGTGGTTTGTATGTGAATACATTTTTTTTTGGCCTCAATGAGACAGAGAGAAAGAATCCTCATTTCCCCTTTCTTTTGGTTACCGAAAACATTTTTGAAAAGTGAACAATACCCTAAACTGAGCATTTTTCTTTCATGTCTATGGTCCTCAAGAGGAAAACGTGGGAAATACATTCCTGTTTGGTATGACTTTGCTTTAGACATTTCAGAGCCATTACGAGGAGCTTTCTGTTGTCCTTGGATTTTACTTTTAATGCAACAACCTTTCTTTTGAATATTTCTCTTTTTCTTCAAGAATGTTTTACCCTGGATGTTTCTCAGCTAGCATTTCGGTATTTTTATGGTCTAACTGTTTCAGTGAATGTAAGAAAACAATGTTCACTGGTGAAGCTAAGAGGGGACATGAGGCAGCTGTGTTTTTAAATTGAATAAATCCATTTTGCTGTATTGACATTAACCCACATAGCCTTCGGAGTCAAGTAGGGAATATAAAAGGAGATGGGGTAAGACACATTCCAGATAGATAAATGACCCCTGGACTCGTGTATTGTTAAACTGTCAATTATCGGTATTAAATTTTTGGTTCTGTTCTCCTTTCCTGTATCCATTCTTCATACTTGAAGATCAAAATTCTCTTTTTTAAAGAACAGGCAGTATGTGATAAGAGAGTAATAACACACCACTTTATTAGTCCAGAAAGGCTAACTGCTATAATAGGAGCAACACAAGATCTCCAATATAACACACTGTACATTTATTTCTTACTATGTAATGATAGTTTGATGTGGTTGGTGGGTGGCAGGGGGCTCTTGCTCCACTCCTTCATTCATGGATGCAGGTCCTTCCATCCTATGGTCCCATCTGCTCTGGGTCCATGGGGTTGGCTGTTCAGCTGGCTGATAGGAAAATGGGTAAGGATCACATCTGGACAGTATATGTGGGTCAGGCCAGTAAATGACACACACAGAGTCATCTCACATTCCCCTCCATGGACATACCCAACTGCAAGGCAGGCAGGAAAATTCATTTAGTAGTGTTTGCAGGGAGCAAAAGAGGATGTGTAGCATTTATGGAGCACTTGCAGGTGCCAGCTACTGTTCTGAATCCATTTTATGGATCAATTCATTTAATCCTCAGAACAACCCTAAAAGATAGATGTTTTAATTATACCACCATCCAAGTGAGAGAACTGAAGCACAATGTGTTATTTAACTTGACTGAAGCATAGAACTAGTGAGTGCCTGAGCCAGGATATGGGATCAAGTAAACTGGTTTAAGAAGTCACTTCTAACTCCTACGCATTTCTGCTTTTACATACAAATGCAGGGTTTACAGCATCATGTTACTGTTCACTACATGGAGGAAATAAATGTACATTTAACATTTTTACCACTTTACCAAGTAGACTCATACTATGATAATACCTCGGACTCGCACAGCGGGTGTACAAGGTGGGTCCAGAGAGAAATTTACTCCTAAGTATTGTATTAGGAGCCTTTAAAGTGATCTTTAACTTTGCCCAGCAATTCTACCAATTTTCTAAGGAAACTCTCAAATGAATGCAAGGTGTGATAAGTTTAGAAATCTTTGTTATAGTGTTGTTTAAGATAGCAAAAATTTGCAAATAGCCTGGCTGTCTGATAATGAGTATGGGCTAAATAAATTTTAAGGTATACAAAGTGGATTATTCTGTAATCACTAAAGTTGAGAGTATACATGCACACCATGACATGAAATACGTTTGTTTACTATTTGCATACATACAGGTTACAGAAATGTACACATCAGGAAAATATTTTTATTTTAAAAAGTGTGTATTTGGCCCTGGTTGGTGTAGCTCAGTGGATTGAGTGCAGGCTGCAAACCAAAGGATCGCCAGTTCGATTCCCAGTCAGGGCACATGCCTGGGTTGTAGGCCAGGTCCCTAGTGGGGGCCATGTGAGAGGCAACCACACATGATGTTTCTCTTCCTCTCTTTCTCCTTCCCTTCCCCTCTCTCTAAAATAAATAAAAAAAATTTTAAAAAGTGTGTATTTGCATAGGATAATCTTGAAAAAACCTAAACAAAATGTTAATAATGGTTAAGGGTAGGTGGTAGAATTTTTTACTTATAAAATGTGTTGCTTATTTTTATTTTCTGATATATCTATAAAGCAAGTTTTACTTATATGACAAAAAAGAGAAATCAGTAAAGCACAAGTTTAAATGGAAAAGAAGATACATTTGCACAGCATGGACAGTGATGGAGAGATACACTAGTGTGTGAATCCCACAACATGTCAGACATTTGTGGGATAGTCAGTTACACTCACCTTCATACATTCAGTTACCATACACTCATTCATCGCATTACATGGAAGGTATCTGTTCTGTGTCTTCCACTTGGCAGGACCCAGTGTATGGTGATAAGGAAGTATATAGCTGTTTTCTCAAAGAACTTATGTAGCAGGGCAGGAAAGAGGCTGAGGATGCCCTTAATTCTGAGAACATAACATTTATAGTTAGGTTTTGCTGGGGGCCACAGTTTTATGTGATATAATTTTGCTCCAATTGTGGATGCTCTCTGTCACATTCAGCTGTCATCAACTTTAAATCATTCAGTAGCAGAAAAATTAGATTCTAGGGTTGCCAGGTGCCTGGATTCTTTTACCTCAAAAGCCTGGGAAAATCCTAAATAAGCTTCTAGAAGGATCTATGCAGCAGATCAAAGAGCCATTTGGGTAGGACAAAATCTTATAAAGTTTCTTAACTTTTTTGGGTTAAAATATCCTGAAATATCTTCATGGGTATCTTATTAGAAAACCCTGAATTTAAAAAAAAAGGCATTTCCAATTTTCATGGTTCATATTTGAGCTTTAGGAGAGCAAGGCAGCAATTTGATTTAGCTCTATGCAATGCACATTTATTGTAATTGCATTATAATATTTATTATAATTGCATTATAGCATTCACTGTCACTTCAGGAGGAAGATTAGTAATTAAAAACCCCAGCAGTCATTTTTGTCTTCCCTCAAAGTGTAGGGCACCCCTGGGCCTCTGCCACCCAGAACACTGCACTGTAATTGTCTCTCTGTCCCATGAGACCACACCCTTGAGGTCAGAGGCCCTGTGGTCCCACCACCTGATGAGGTTCCTGGAATGTGGTAGGTTCTCAGTAATTACCTTCTGGGGAAAATCTACTCCTCATCCTTTTGCTCCTCATTAACATTTAACCACTCATTAGTATTTCTTTCAAACAGCTAGCTAGAGAAGGGGAGGCATACTTGGTCAGTCATAAACATTTAATAAGACAACTGAAGACACTGAAGTATTATAAAATAATTCAAAGGGTTACAAAATACTTTAAAAAGTAGTTCTTGCCCTCCTAGAGCTCACATTCTTACTGAAATGATGCAGACTCCTAGAAAAAATACTTAAGAGCTTAACTGCATGTTTCTGAAAATATCAACATTAATGTATAGAAATATAACCACACATCAGTTCATATAAACCAATATCAGGTAATCAGATGCAACAAAGCAGATGAAGAAGAAGATGGTTCTTCAGATGACTTCTTTATTGTAGAAAAGTGATTTTCCATAGGGTTTTATTTACACAGTGAGTAGCCTGATCATTCTTAACTCGGAGTCGTTTACCACTAGAAACGCATGGATTGTGTAGCATGACATTTACTTGGAGGGAGGAAGGGTGGTGGCGGTGGGGAGACCTTCCCCTGGAAGAGGATGCGGAGTGAAGAGTGGTCGGACGTGGCACAGCTACTCTGGGACTGTCCTTTTGAAAAGAGTTTGAAAGGCAGCAAGAAAAAACATTTCATTTATGTATTCACTTACTCCAACAAATATTTATTTGGTACATATTTGAGACAGAGGAAAAAGACTGGGAAAATTGAGATAGGAAAAGTCTAAATAGATGCATTTGGATTTCATACAGATAAATTTTCTTCATTGAAGTTGACATATTTTATTGAGGAGTAACAAAACTTCCCGAAATCTAAGAGGACTGAATCAAATCAAGAGCTGAAAGTGCTGAATACTAGCAAGACTAGCATTGGCATCAGAAAGACCTGATTTTTTAATCTGCTTTTTGGTTGAGCAAATAACTCACACTCTAAGCCCAGTTTTCTTACCTATAAATGGAAATAACAAGAACTATCTTATATGGTTAAGTGAAATACAGCATTTAGTCTCCTGTATGAGCACCCTGGCATATAGAGATGCACCCTAAAAACTACTGCGCTCTTCTTTTTCCTCATTTAATTCGTGTTGCTCCTCACAGGAAGCAAATGTACCTGAGAGCCTTGGGAAACAATATTTGCTTTAGGGACCTCTAGGTGGCGCTCTAACAATGTACACGCGTTTTGTTGGAGGGTGGCTCCTGGTGAGAAGGAACGTGACATACACTCAGTGCAAATGCCTGATTATGACATGAACTGTGTCCCCGGTCCACAGTTTTATGTCCCAGTCTAACCTTGAGTGAGTTAGTAGAATGGGCAGGAATGGCATTTTGTGAAGGTACCCGTACTTGCTTCGTCTCTATAGTTACGTGTGTATTTGTCTAAGACTGGTTACAAAGTCAACAAAACCGATCACTTGTTCCTTAAGCATAGAAAGAAGTGATCAGAGGGGGAAAGCTCACAGGCAGATGATCCAAAGGGAAAAGATGGGTATTTACACGGACCCACTACTTTCCCATGGGTGGTGGAAAAAAGCACCTTGTTCACCACCATGCAGGTAGGTGCTGCGCCCAGAGCTGGGAGATTCCCTTGAGAGGGAAGGCATATTTAGAAGGATCCGGAGGAAGGCAGTGGACAGTGGGGAAAACACAACATTTCTTTCTTTGACAGGCTGGAGGCATGCTTGGAGAAGTTGGGGTTCTACCTGCAAGCGTGTCATCTGTGTCAGCATTGTGCTTGTGGCAGACATTGTTAATCGATCATGCCAGTTTGCCCTGTTGAGGTTAGAGATGGAAGAGCCATGGAAAGCTGAGGTCAAGCATCTTCTAGCAACTTAGCCCAGTTCTCAGATAGTGAGATGATAGCCTTTTCTTTTTGGTGAACTTCCTACCACACTCTTAATAGCATGATCTGATTGGACAGCTACCTTAATCCAAAAGTCTTAATATGATTAATGCCTGGCCCTTGTTCACCCCTCTGGCCTCATATTCAAATTCCTCACTAGGACCCTTATGATCCAGATGAAAAACCATACTTGGAGTAAGAAACACTCCATTTTTAATATTTGTATATGCCCTTCCCCTCCACCTGGAATATACTTCCTCCTAGGAAGGACTTGCAGGGCTTACCATATTAGCACGCATGTGTGTGTCCATGCAGCCTCTGTCCTTTAACAACCCCTAGAACCGTGAGTGAACCCACCCCAGAACTTTCTGCCCTAACAACATCAGATCTTTGTAACCGAAGAAATGACCTAGGTGTCAATCCAAAAAGAAACGAACTAATGTTTTAGCAAAAGAACACAGAAGCATTTTTCTCTTTAAGCCTAATTTCCCATTCTCACCAATGTCAGCTTGCATGTCAATTGATGTTGCAAGGAAGCCGATCCTAGATGTTTCTTGATGCCTTCAGGCTGAGGCAGCAGCAGATTTCGATGCCCTCTCTGGGCTTGCATGCAACTGGAGGCACAGATACACCCTATGCTTGGGTTACCCAGTGGGTAATGGCCGTTTAGCTCTGCAGAAACTGAACATTGTACCTGAAGAAAAGAACATGCTGGAGTCATACGAGTGAAGGGCTGTCATCTCACCATAAGAACACCGGCCTGTGAGCCCCTTTTCTCAACAGAGTCTTTGACCTTCAGTTGCATTTGTATTTACATACATTTATACATGTATAGTAGTTCCCCTTTATTCATGGGGAATACATTCCAGGAATCCTAGTGGACACCTGAAATCACAGAGAGTACTGAACCCCATATGTACTGTTTTTTCTTATGCATACACACACTTTCTAGCTTTTCTTTGGCATATCCAAATTGCTCCTTTGCATATCCATCACTACTTTTGTTCTTTGGGGCCATTAGATAGTAAAATAAGGATGACTTGAACAAAAGTACTGTGTGTGATTCTATGACAGTTGAGCTGATAACTGAGACGGCTACTAAGTGACCGCTGGGCAGGGAGCATGCACAGCATGGAGTCACTGGGGGTTGGGGAGGAGGGGAAAGGGAGAGAGAGAGAGAGCGAGAGAGAGAGAAGGAATGAATAAATCTATTCACTGCACCAGCATCCTGGATGGTCCAAGAAGAGTGTGTAATAAAGACAGGACAGGCAGGAGTATTCATGTGGGGTCCCGGGTCCCCTCCATCACTCCGCAGAGAGAATTGTTAGCAGAATTTGACCTCAATTGTTCTGACCATGGGAACAAGAAGTCACCTTCTTCTTCTAGTTCTCCCTCTAGGGAAGTGCTTAGCTCTCTCTTATTCCACTTCTCCTACCAAGATGTCAATACATTGATTTCAGCTTAGCAGAGGAAAGAAGGCTGGAAAATTGAACACACTCAAATAAAGTGTGCAGATTAGAAGAATGGCAGTTCATTGCTATTGTATCCTTTGAAGCTCTTCAGACACAAATCTAGTAGGTGGCCTAACTGTCCATGAGAGGTAGAACTGTTTAAGCCTACTTCTTTTCATAAACCATCCTGAATTGCCAGTGTCAATTTTAAACCATTATTTAAAGCCTTGAAAGCAACTACAACACCTTGCAGTGTAATCTCTCTCCTCCAGCATAGGCCAGTGGCAAAGGTATGCATGGGACCAGCACTGTGTTCACTGTAAGAAATGGATCACCTTTCGGAGCTGGCTGCCCTGGCATGACATGCGGACCTTGCAGAATATTGTTTAATATTCTTCCCTTCCAAAGGTCAATTCTAAGTATGGGTTGTACTTAGCGACCTGCTTCTAATGAAAATAACATGGAGGAAGTGAAAGCGTGTGATGTTTGACCTCAGGTAATAGGTATTGTGGCTTCCTCCTTGCCCTTGCTCTGGGGGAAACCAGTCACCATGTCACAGAGACGTTCAGCGGATCTATGGAGAGGTGCATGTGGTCAGGCACGGAGGCCTCCTCCCAATAGCCGTGTGATGCGCCGTCTTGGAGACGGAGCCCTGGGCTCCATCCAAGCTTCCAACAACCACACCTCTGATTGACGTCTTGGGTGCAGCTTCATGAAAAATCTTGAGCCAGAATCAAGCACTGAGGCCGTATGTTTCCTTGCTAGCACCTCCAGCTCTAATTTAATTTTCCTGGGCTGCCTGTGACGTCAGGGGCTGAGGGCGGGATCACTCTGGCAAACGGAGGAAGCAATACTTGGCAGGCCCAGCTGGTCTCGTGAACAGCATGCAAGGCCTGCACTATCTTTAGCTGTTGGGCATAGTATTTGAATGAGAATCCTTTAGGTTAGACATAAGGAGAGGGAATAAGTCAAATACTGAGATTGGGACCCAATCCTTGACATTCAGGACAGATTTAGAAGAGGCTGTTTTTTGAGTAGAGACTTCTCTTGGGCCTCAAAAGTGAGTAGGAACTAGGGGGGCTGAGATAGCTGGTTCTCAGTCAAGTGCAGTAGCCATGGCTCCTGTGTGCTCTGAAACATACCTTACGTCATTCTCACTTGCTGTGTGATGTTGTGGGCAAAAACTCGGAGGATTAGGGTTATAATTGAAAGACACATTTTCAAGAAAACTGTACAAAAAATAGAGTCTCATGACAATGATTTAAATGCGTTTTTTGATCTCAAGGATGATGCCTTTGTTCCAGGGAGTGGTGTTATGATCAAATTAATTCATCTTTGCAATGAGACCAAGGGATGAAAAGGTCTGTAAAGTGCAAATTGTTGTTATTAATTTACAAGATAAAGCACTTGTTGTTTTCGGGAATCAGTTCCAGAGCTCACTGTTTTCATATAATCTTATATTGTGTGTAATTATACACAGCCATTAACTTGATAAAGATAATTACAAGAATCTATCATTGCCAAGGTTTTGATTTATTTGATTGTGAACTATTAGGGATTTTAGACCAGATGATTAACTTATACTGGGTATTTATTTGTTGGTGAGTGCCTCAAATAGTTACTAAAGTTAATACAGAGCATGTTTTTACTTTTCACAATGAATTCGTTTGATTAACGGAATGGTATTCATTCAGGTGAGGATCTTAAATACCAGATTCAAATTTCAAAGGTATCACTTCAACCACTGAGTTCAAATATTTAACAGATCAGTGCAGAAAATGTTTAGCAGCAACTTCACTTTAAAGGGTGTGTGTGTGTGTGTGTGTGTGTGTGTGTGTGTATTAGAGGCAGAGGTATAATGCGACTCTGATAGATTTTAACCATTTCAGACCTCATGGTACGGCAGCCACACAGATCCCATGACGGTGACATTCGCAATTTGGGGCAATTTTCTGTTCCTTACAAGTTTTATGTAACTGTTGCTGGTTTGTTAGGAAATGCCGTGTGTGAGCACCATCAGATCTTGTTACAATGCTGATTCCTGGGCCCCTCGGGATTCTGAATTGTAGTTCTGGTTTGGTGCCCACACACCTTTGTTTTTAACTAGCTCCCCATTCCCATGGAGGTCTGCTTCTAGCAAGAAACATGGTATCATATTAATTTGCTCCTAAATGCATAAACAGGAAAAATATAAGAAATGATACATTTTCTTTTCTGCCATTTGTCAGGCTTTGATCTCAAACTTTGCATGCTTTCTCTTCTTATTGCCAGAGATACCTATCACCTTCAAGCTGTGTCTTTCCCAAGTTTCTTAGCTGAGGATGGAGACATTTGCCCATGTCTGGGACTGAATTCAGATAGCCATCCAGGCTAGCCCTGCTGATCAGTAGGCAGCTGCTTTGCTTTCTGGCTCCTGTTCCCACATTTTGCTTCACTTTGTATTAATTGATCTCTGGATTTTTCTTAAGTCTTAGTCCCAAGATCCTATCCAGTAGCCAAGTCCCTCTAGGATTGCAATTCTGCCTTAGCTTCCCTCTAACCTCCTCCCAAGAATGTAAGTGCCAAAGCAAGCTTCAAACCCTTAGTCCAGAGGCCAGGACAGCCACCAGCTGGTAGATTTCTCTATGCAGCCTGGCATGCTTTACTCCCTATTCCAGATACGCTTTGTTGGGCCTTCCTCATGCCCCCTCACCCAGGGACTGGGATAGAAGAGCTCTGGTTCAAAGTTCATTTGCTATGTTCTTGTTAGCTGGGTCTGGTCAGGTGGTGAGACATGAGCCAGCAACTGGAACGTCTGTGAATCTCTCCAGACTGTATAACATGTGTTTTCCATTGTGGTTTCTTTTTCATCTGTGTTTCTCACTGCCTTGGTCATGGACCATGATTCACAGCTATTTACTTCTGATCTGAATGCCCTTGATTTCAACACATTAATATTCAAAGACAAGAGTTAATCCCATAGACGACAGGATTCAGAGAGCTGTCTTCAAGTGTCTGAGAGGTCATCGTGCACATGGGGATTTAAATTTGATCAGGGTAGCCCCAAAGGGTGGCTGATTACGGCTCAGAATAAGGGATTGTTCTTTAAGTCCAACAAAGGTGGAGTGAGCAGTCTCTGGAGGAAGAGTGCTTCCAATAAGAAGCTGAATGACCATGACACAATTGTAAGGAGGGAATCCAGTAGCCGCGTGGATCTCATCCAGCTCTGAGAGTATCGAATCATGAGTCACTGATGGGTCGGTAGCCACGCTTTCAGAGAGCATGAGTTATTGGTCTCTGGAGTGGCATATGGGACCCTCCCAGGAGATTATACTGGCTGGCCACCCCAGTACAAAATAACATTGTGAGTGTCCCGATTATATGTCACTTGGTACAATTTCCTCTTTCATATAAAGTACTAGGGCTACTTGCTCTACAAAGCTGGTAATAAATCCATTCCAAAAAGATGGTGTTATCTTTTGATAGGCCCACGAAACTGAGGCTACTACTTGCTGGTGCAGGAAATATGGTTTGGAATGAGTTCTCAATAATCCTTGGAAGTTTAATTATTGTTTTATTGAGCCTCTCTTATTGCTAGAGACAGGACAGAGTTGCTTCAATAAGCCTTGATAGTTCATTAGACCATGAGTCTTAACCAGCGTACGGTTTTACCAGCCAGAAAATAAGCTCTGATGACGCTGCACTGAGCACACCACTCGGGGAGCTGGCAGGTGCAACTGTGCACTCTGGAGTAAGAGGGGAACTTTGGGTTCTGGTGCAGAGTGGCCATGCCCGGACTGGCCCTTGTTTCTGAGGAAGGATCATTGTCTAAGGGTGGCGGGGGGCGCTGGGGAAATGTTGCGAGCAGCCGTCTGTGCTGGACTGTAGCAGGGCTTCTTTGAGCTGTGGCTCCTGAGAGAACGCCACATTTCCATAGGAATGTGATGAGTGACTGTGAGTCTAGGTAGGGTCCCCTGGGGCTGAAGAAACCTTCGCATTGCCTTCTTGTTGGCAGCATCCCCTCAGGGCTGGGTGGGTCATGGAAGGGTGGATCCCATCCGCCCCTTTTACGACACCTCTGGACCTGCCAACTGTGATCACCCGCTTCCAGGGTCAACCATGCGTCTGTGTTTAGATTGTGTCAAGGCTCCATATTTGTTTGACTTAGTCACTTTAGATAGATTAAAAAAAAATGGGATAAAAACTTTAAAAATGATTCTGTGAGAAGATCCACAAAGGCAGTCGCTAACAGTTCTGTTAATGCAGATGGAGGGCCGACTCCCCGTGCCCCCAGTTTCCTCTGGGTTCCTGAGTGACCGTCACTGGGAGGGCATTGCTGGGAGCCTCAGGGGTATGTTCTGGCCTCCCCAGCTCATTCGGTAAGTCACGCCTTAAGGCTAAAGACAAAAACTTCAAAACACCCTCCTAAGGGAATTAGAGCTATCAAAGGTCAGAGAACTTGGGTTTTCCGTGCTCACGTGGATCTTAACAAAAGCCTGGAAAACCACACACCTATCTTCATCTGTTTTATAAACTGTTCTTGAGCGTGTGGGGGTCGGTGGTACAGTAAGTGTGGGGAAGACACACCCCCTTGGCCGACCACCAGTGAAGGTCAGCAGCCTCATTTCTTCTCACAGTGGTCATTGAAAGGGGCACAGGCATTCAGAAGTGTTACCACTTGAGAAAATGTAAGGAGAGGCCCTCAGTTCACAGGCCCATTTTTCTTGGGGAGAATTATGTAAATAAGTGGAACTTAAACATATTTCAATTGCTATTACTTGAACATGCAAACTTCCTTAGAGTTTTTATGATTGAAAAAAGCAATGTGAGGCCTGTGCATTTGCAGCATTCAGTAACATAAGGGCTCATTTCTGAACCGTGATTGTGCATTGTCTCCTGGCTCATGCTGACACGTGCTCTTCCTGCCACAGCCCGGATGGTGTGCTTTGGGCTGATGGTATCTCGACAAAATTATGGAGATTCTAGGCATGGCCGATGTGTAACAGTGAGGCATATTCTGTGTGTGTGTGTGTGTGTGTGTGTGTGTGTGTGTGTGTATGTGTTAGTGTAGAATTCCATGAGATATTTGACTGAAATTCACAGTTTTCTAAATGTTTAAAAAACCTTATTTGTCAGATTAGACTCAAATTCATTAATAAAAAGAGACCACTTTTCCAGCAAACGTGTGCACTTTGCTCTTTTGACTGGAAATGGACTTGTCTTAATAGCACCAATTTTGTTGCAAGTGGTGATGGAATGGGGGGAAGTACAGAGATTGGGGCAGAGGGGAGTGTGATTGGCAGTTTGATCAGGACTGAATCAACGCTGAGACTGGAGGTACTTCTTTGGATAGCAAAATCAAAGAAACAAAACCAAAAACAGTAGACAACATGCAGATGATAGGTAGGTAAGAAAGTAGACAGGTAAGATAGCTGATAGAGAGATAGAGAGATAACAGGTGATAGGTAAGATAGGTGACAGGTGGGTAGATAGATGATAGCTGGTCACAAGGAACTTGTGGTTTCCCACTTTTTCTGTTCTGTTAAGGCTTTTAGGTGTGAGGAGCATATTTCAGAATAGCAGAGAGCCAGAAGAGAGCTACAATGTACCCTAGGCCTCACTTGTGCCTGTCTTTCAAAAACCATTCTGCTCTGTCAAACTGACCTCCTTCCAGTGTCTGGACATGCCATGTCCCCTGGGGGGGTCTGAATCTTCACATAGTCTGATATTTCTGACCTGATTACTCTCTTCTCTTCTCCCACCCCAACCCTCTCACGTGGCAAAATCATACTTGTCTTTCAGGTCTCAGTTCAACTGTCCCTTCCTCAAGGAGGGTTCCCCTGATCTCCCCATCTCCGTGATGACTCAAGGTCCCCCCAGTACATATTCCTATGATATACTGAACTTCTCCTTCCCAGCATTATCACTGTTCACTCCACCTGGGTAAGGTTTGTCTTTTCTATTACACAGCTAGTCCATGCGCTCATTACTATGTCCAAGAGCCTCACCTGATACCATTCACTTGGTTTGTAATCAAATTTTCTGACTATATAGGTTCCAGGGTAGGTGACCACTTGTCTGTAACAGGCAAGAAATAGTAAACACTCATGAGTTGTTGTTAAAATAAATCATGTATCTCCTGAAGTTGCTGGTACCTAGGACTGATTAATTTGTACCTTGTGTAAGTAGCTTTGAATTAAGCAGCACAGAAAGTCCTTAAATTCAGCATATTAAACTTCCTATCTTTTCCCCCAAGCCTGTATACTGTGCTTTATAACCTCGGGTGACAGAAGCACCATGCCTAGCATGGATAGCCATCCTCAACCCTCTTATTTTCCTCCCCAATAACCAGTCCTCAATAAGTCCTGATGGTTTTGTATTTTTTCCAGCCTGTTCACTTCTCTCGATCTCAGTTCTTCCATCCTAGTCCACCCTACCATCACCAGCTCTGGGACAGGACAGTAGGTTCACGAGTGGTCGGTCGCCTTCTTCCATGCATGCCTTCTCTCCAACCCAGCTATGTCACTCACGAGCAGATTTATATTAATCCATTTCCAGCAGAATAACAACAGCAAGTAGCATGTTATATGGCACTCTGTAGCACTCATTCTTTATGTGCCAGACCCTGTTCTAAGTGCTGTATGCATATCAGCTCATTTAACCCCCACAGGAAGTTGGGCTGTTACAGGGATTTAGTTCATTGCTGAGAAACAGGTGCAGAGGGTTGAATTATGTGGACCAGACCACACACACTTACCATTCTTCACCCTGTTTCTAATATGGAGAGACATGAGGAGGAGTAGTGATGGTGAGTGTTGGCTCGGAGGACAGACCACCTGGCTTTGAATCCTGGCTCTTTCTCTTATAGATGACACCTAGCCTCTCTAGACTTTATTCCTGCATCAATCAGCCAAAGGGAGTGATGATAGCACCTCCTTTGTAAGGTTATTGTATCAAATGAGCATATACAAGTGAAGTGTTTAGAATGGTACCTGGGACACAGAAATAGAATTCAATAAAAGTTACTGATATTGCCTTAGAATCTATCTATCTATTTATCTAATCAATCTGTTTACATGTCCTAAGGCAATTTTAGTAATATTGGTCCTAATGAAAGGATTATAGAAGAAAGGTTAGCACAAACAGAACAAAGGGGTTTGCATCTGAACTAGGCAATTACAAAGGGAGTGTAATTCCATTTGAATCTTTCCCTTTCTTTGGGAGCAACTGGCCAGTTAGGCATTGAATACTCCAGTCCCATGTGGTTGGAGCGGTACAGCTTCTACATCGCCAACATGTTGGGTATGCAGGTGTGCACAGATAAAGTTGTGCCTATGAGCACAGATAAAATGAAAAAAAAAACTGTTGACAAATCTGAGCTGAAAGTGGCCATATCTATTTGGCATAAGCAAACATAACCCTATGGGAACAGCCACAGAAAATGGGGTTCAGCAGTCTCCCTCCTCTTTAGGACTCATGGCCACGCTACTCCGAAGTCATATGATGGTTATTCTTGGGGGTGTGTACCCTATAGAAAGGTCTTTTCTCTGGATAATGAAATCCTGGCCCTCCATAGAATGTAGATGAAGGAGTAGGATGAAGAATGTTTTATTAAAAAGACATCTTCAAATGTGGGTGCACATATAAGCCCTTGCATTTCCGGAGGCAACTCATGGCCTTTCAGTGGTCTTGGTATTAATTGCATCAATTACTATGATTGGACAGTAGTTCTCCACTAATGTGCCTCATCCATCGCCATTTGAGATGAAAAAGTTTGACTTTTTTGTCACAAAAAGCAATGCATTAAATATGTTCCATGGAAGGAGTTGTAGTAGATTTAAAATAATTTATAAAAGCTGACACCAACAGCATTAGAAATATATGAGATGGAAAGAAACAAAAGATCATACGAAGTTAATTATCACTTAAGAATTGTTATTTATTAATCAATTCTTTAATATGGGAAAAATTCCATGTGTGTTTGTGTGAACTACAGTATAATCATATATAATTACACCTGTATTGGAATATGGACCCTTCCAAAATGTGCCAAAAATTACAAACCAGATAAAACTTATCACACCCTGCATGGGGCTCATAAAACTACTATGAAACTAGTGATCCATGCCTAACCTCACATCAAAAGGCATTTTTTTCACCCTAACCAGTGTGGCTTGGTTGGGCATTGTCCCATAAAGGCCCAATTCCCAGTCAGGGCACATGCCTGGGTTGTGGGTTCAGTCCCCAGGTGGGGTACGTGTGGGAGGCAACTGGTTTCTCTCTTACACTAAAGTTTCTCTCCCTCTCTTTCTCCCTCCCTTCTCCATTCTCTAAAAATAAATAGTCTTTTTTTAAAATGCATTTTTTCTAGGGTTGCTCTGGCACCTCCCTCCACCTTGATCGGGCCACTTTTCAGCCCAAGCTGTCAGCAGAGTCTCCTTTACCATGTCATCTGCAGGGCAGGCTCCCACTCCTCAGGGCTTGGGTTCCGGGCTGCCGGCCACGACGCCAGGTGAGCTGCTCTGTTCCCCCAGGAGTTAGAGCCGTGAGCCCTCCTGCGCTTATTCACATGCTCTTTGGGTTCTTTTGTACAATCATACCATCCGTCTTTTTTTTTTCCTCCACTCTTGAGTATAGTTAGCCCTTTGATTTTTTAAAATACCCATTCTGGTACTCTAAGTGGTTAAATTTGTTGTGTGCACCTTTTATAATTTTTTCTCCTATCGTGACTTCTCACTGACTTTAGAATAAATCTGAATTCCTTACCATGACCTACAAAGCCTTGGCAGGGGTATCCAACGTGCAGCCCAGGATGGCTGTGAATGCAGCCCAACACAAAATCATAAGTTTACTTACAACATTATGAGATTTGTTTTGTGGTTACATGTCTCAGTGTATTTAATGTGCAGCCCAGGACAGCTCCTCTTCTTCCAGTGAGGCTCAGAGATGCCCAATGGTTGGGCACCCCTGGGAGGATCTGGCCTCTACATAGCTTTTCTGATACATTTCCTGTTTCTTTCCTTCTGTCCCACCAACTCCAATCATGCTGGCCTTCTTTTGTTTTTCAAATGTCTCTTTAATCCTGCCCCAGGGCCTTTGCACTTGCTATTCCCTCTGCTGGAAACATCAAAACCTCAGCCTTCATGAGTGAGATTGGTAGGGGACTCAAGTTGGAAAATTTTAGTTTAAGGTAGAAAGTTATTAGCCTGGCAACTAATAGATATGTTAAAGCTTTTGTTTCAGAAACTACAGATAAGGCCCATCCTGGCTCCTGGGAAGACAGCCGACCTCCTGGGGCACTGCTAGAGATCACCGCCTGGGGACAACTGGAGGCATCCGGGCCTTTGTGTTCCAGGGAGGGACAGACAACCACCTGCCCCTGGGAACAGCTAACTGCCCAGGACAGGAATGTTGTAGCTTCTTTCACCTAATCCTCCCTGAATCTCAAAGCCCTCACCGCACCTTGTTTACTCCCTGATATAAAAGATCTGGCCTGGAAAGAGAAGGCAAGATGGTCTGTTAGGGTATGAACCCGCCATCTTCTCAGATCACTGACCATCTGAATAAAGCACCCATAAAGATTCAATCGCTATCATTGCTTATTGGGTTTGGTAGTGACAGGCAGCCTGAACACCAGTGTCTTTCTCGGTTTCATATTTTGGCGACTCCGTTCTCGGACAGACTTTGGGACTCTCTGGTAAGTCTGGGTATTTGGCGGGGAGTCCCATTGGCTGCCTGGGCTGAGAGGCTCTGGGAGTTAGGATTCTGAGAATGCCAAGCAGCTGCCAAGTGATTTCTCTTAAAGATTCTCCCCACTTGCTCCCAGCACTTCTTGTCGTTTATCATGTTTGATTGAATCGTTGCGCGTTCAGGCTAAAATCCCGGGTCACGACTTAGGTCGTCTGGTAAAGGTACCTTTCTGGGTTACAGAGCTCAGTCAGAAAAAAATGACGTCCAATTTGGTTTGGGTACCCTCTGTTTGGAGCTCCATCTGGTAGAATGGGGGGAAAAGCCTCCGTTCTGGGAAACAGCCCTTTGGGGCCAGTTCTGGCTAATTCATCAACTTATGAGCATATATCTAGAGCATATGTGGTTTTATTATAATACTGTTCTGCTTGTGTCCTGTATAATTTAGACTCAGGAGAGTGCTGGTCACTGAATGGGTCTTTAAATTACTGTATTATACTGTAACCAGAGTTTCTTTTTGTCAAAAATCAGGGAAGTGGGACAAAAATGCCTTACCTAGAAGTTTTTTTGAGTTTACATGATAAAGATGCAGAGTTAAAAAAAAAAAAAAAGGAAAACAAGTTAATGGCTCAGAGAAAAGGGAATTTGCATGTGAAAGACAGAAGCTCTGGGGAGAGGGACCAGGAAGATCTAGATATTATGACCGCTGCAAGCTGGTCAAAGTTCTCACAGCCCTAGAGGATCTACTTGGATGAGGGAAATGGGAAAGGGTGCCTGACTGGCATTGCTGTCTCGAATTGGTCGAGGAACCAAATTTGGTTGAGGAAAAGCCCCTACCAGGGCAGGGCAATATCCTTTCCGGGGACTTCCAGTGGGAGTAGGGCCAGAGGGCCAGCCTGCTGGATACTATTGGGCACATACTCTGTTTTCTACATCAGATCTGATAAACTGGAAAAGTTCAAACCCTTGTTATAGAGATGATCCTGCTAAAATGACTGATTGGCTTGGGTCAGTTTTTGCCACTCATTGTCCCAGTTGGGCAGACATACAAGCCTTATTGAATGCTTTGCTTACAGGGGATGAGTGGAGGCTGGTGTTGGATAAGGCAAATGAAGAGGCTCAGAGGTTACACCAAGAAAATCCAGATGGGGCTCTGGGCCTTCCCAGGGTAATACCCCTAACCGAGCCCAACTGGGACCCTAATAGGGATGGCCTTCCTCTCTTAGAGCATTATAAGAGATGCCTCCTTGAGGGAATGGGGAGAGGTGTCCCTGAGCAGAAAAGCCTGAATATGGTGCAGGCAGTGCAACAAAACAAAAGTCCACAGAGGACCCCTCCCAACACCAGGAAACAGTTAAGGAGATTCCTGGGGATGGCAAGTGACTGCTGCATTTGAATTCCAAACTTTGGGCTCATTGCTAAGCCACTGTATGAGGCTCTGAAAGGAACCGAATATAGCCCTTTAGAGTGGACAAAGGAGTTCACTCAGGCTTTTGAGTCCTTGAAGGTGCATCAGCCTTGGGGCTTCCAAACCTACTGAAGCACTTTCAATAATATGTGCATGAGAGACAGGGTGTTGCCCCAGGATTCCTCACCCAAATACTTAGTGACATTTGTAGCCCATCGAATAATTGTCGAGGAAATTAGATCACACTGTCCAGGGGTGACCAGCTAGCTTGAGAGTGGCAGCCACCTGCGAGCTCTTGCAGGAAGCTAAAAAGATTTTCCTTGGGACAGCCTATACCAGTTGTGTCCCAGCAAGTGTTGAGCCTGCTGGAGCAAAAGGGAAATATGTGGCTCATGGCTGGAAGAATGGGCGGGTACCAAGCCATTCTTCTTGACAGTCCCACCGTCTCCCTCAAAGCTGTAAGTAAGGTAAATCCTGCCTCTCATCTCCCGGGGCCTGACTCGGCTGTGCTAATACATGACTGTGCTGAGATAACTGATAAAGTGTATTCTAGCAAAATTGATTTACAGGACCATCCTTTAGAAGAAGCAGACTGGACTCTCTGTACAGATGGAAGCAGTCATATGGACAAAGAAAACAGAGAGGCTGGGTATGCAGTTATGACTCTTTAAGGAGCAGTAGAGGCCAAGGCCTTGCTGCCAAGAACCTCTGCTCAGAAAGCTGAACTGATTGCATGGATGAGGTGCTGGAATTGTCGCAAGAAAGAAGAGTGAATGTATACACTGACTCAAGATATGCTTTCTTAATTTTGCATGCACATGGTTTCATCTGGGAAAAAAGAAAGAACTGTTAACCTCCAAATAAAAAAAAAGATTAAGCATGCAGCAGAAATTTTAAAATTATTAGAGGCTGTTCAGGTATCTTTGCAGGTGGCAGTTATGCACTGCCCGGGGCATCAGAAAGAGGACATTAAAGTGGCTAGAGGAACCAATCTGGCTGAATGGGCAGCAAAAGAGGCTGCTAAAGGAATATTTATAACGCCTTTGGTACCTGTTCTGGACTTGTCACGATTTGACCCTGAATATTTTGACTGCAGACTTAGAGAAAGCTAAGGGTTGGGGTTTTGATGAAGAAGGTCCTGATAGCAGATGGAAAAAGAATAAGAAAGGAGCTATACTGTTTTGCTGAACATTTAGTAGAACCAGTCATGAAGCATTTGTATGAGGCCACACACACTATGGAGGAGTCTCATTAACCACCTATGTCAAACTGTGGCTCACAGGTCCTGGAATTTCTAGAGCCATAAGAAAAGTACGGTAATTTCTAGATGTGTTGTGTGCCAGAGGAACAACCCCAAGACAGATCCCCATCAAAGGAGAGAAAAAAAGCAACACCAAGGACAGTGTCCACTTGAGGACTGGTGAATAGACTTTACTCAGATGCCAAGGGTCTGAGAGTAGAAATATTTGTTAGTCTTTGTTGACACATTTTCAAGAATGGGTAGAACCTTATCCTACTAGAATGGAGAAATCCTTGGAGGCAGTGAAAGCTTTACTAAAGGATATAATCCCTCACTTTGGCCTCCTTGGCAGCATCCAGATTGATAACAGACCTACTTTTGTTTCAGAAATTACCGTAGTTTTGGACCATAAGATGCACCTAAGTTTTAGAGGAGGAAAAGAGGAAAAAAAAATTTGAAGCAAAAAATATGGTAAAATATTTAATAACATAAATAACATAATATTTCAGCAATGTAAATGTAAACAACTCAACAGCAGCATTAACAACCATTATTCCTCCCAAATTTGGGGGGAAAAAGTGTGTCTTATAGTATGAAAAATACGGTACACAGGAGGTTAGTAAATTTTAGGAATCAAGTGGAGACTCCACATGGCATGGAGGCCTCAGGCTTCTGGGAAGGCAGAGAAAATGAATCACACCTTGAAGAAAAATATAGCCACGCTGTGTCAAGAAACTCATCTCCATTGGGATCAAGCTTTGCCTATTGCCCTGCTCAGGATAAGGGTGGCTCCTTGAAGTGGGATTCAGTTGAGTTCTTATGAAATTGTGTACAGGTGGCCATTTCAGGTCACAATAGGGGTGGGAGATATGTATATAGATAAAAAACTGAAGGTAAAGAAAATGAACATTTAAGTCAGACCTTATCTGTGATGAATGACCTCGCCTGTGTTAGAGACTTCTCCCCCACAGGTTTGCGGCATTCCTCTGAGCCTGCAGACGAGGTGCTACTCAAGATTTGGGTGACAGCATCTCCAGAAAGCCAACTAGGAGGAAAGTGGACTGGACCTTGGGACATACTCCTCACCACCCCCACCATGGTGAAGTTGGCGAAAATAAAACCTTGGATTCATCACACCAGGATAAAGAAAGCACTAGAGGAACAATGCACCACCGAACCTCAAGAAGACCTGAAAGTCATCTTTCAGAAACAGTGGCTTATGCTTTCTTCATTACCTCTTGTTTAACCCCTTGTTATGGACAACTTATTCTCTTCAAACAGGATGAAAATATTTGGGTATATTTAGCAATAATTGTTCTGAATATTTCTGACTTTTGCTTTGCAGGAGGAACTTATGTCGAACAAATTTTCACTTAATGTCTTATAGGTGTATGTATCCCTTTGGAAAGCCTTAGAAATTATGCTGTACTTGAGCATATCAAAAAGAAAATGACCTACTCTGATATTTATAATTGGAGAGCAGTGGTAACTATAAAGGACAGGGAAATGTTTCCATTGGAAACATAAAACATTGGTTGCTAATATAGCCCCAGCTAGAGAGTATGCAACCTTTGTCAACTGTACTAAAACCGTCTTGTGCTCTCAGCAGGAGTGAAGATGAATTGCACCACCACCACTGACATGTCTTATGCTTATGCTCCTGTTAAACTGCCAACAGGATGGTTTCTGATATGTGGAATGTCTATTCCTATGTTCCAGCAAACAGCTCTGGGGGACCATGCTCTCTGGGAAGACTGACTGTGTTTATGCCTCAGAAGCCCCACTTGACCCGGGTTAGACAGGATCTCTCCCTTACACCCAATTGTATCAATGACTTACACCTTTTTAGCCCTGTTGAATATGTGTCTTTAACTATATTTGTAATGTCAACCATGGTAACTTATTTAATGTAGAAATAAGCAGATTAGCCTGCACTGTGGCAAAAGCTTTGAATGCCATCTCGCAAGCCATCAGTGCCATTATTCAAGAACTAGGACAAGTCAGAAGCAGTACTGGAAAATCCTGTAGCTATAGACTACCTTCTTTTAAGGCATATTCATTGATGTGAAGTATTTAAAGGACTCTGCTGTTTTAACCTAACTGATAGTTCACAGCTCATAGAGCATAAAGTAAAGCAAGCAAATGATATGTGTCCAATATAAAACAGACAGAGGGATTCTATGGTATTGGCTTGTCTAAACTAACCCCCTGGCTGCCTAGTATACCTGGTCTTTGAGAGGCATTTATTGTTTTTATCCTTGTCATTTTCTTCAGTGTCATAGCTTGGTGTTGCATACAATGTACCTCCTTATGTAGGTCTGCAATTAGGTGTATTCCTAACCCCCTGCTCCACCACTGGACAGTCCAATGCTAAGTTCTGATCTCATAGAAATGAGATAGTTTAATACTAATGGTGGGGAATGATAAGGGACTCAAGAGTTGGAAAATTTTAGTTTAAGGTAAAAAGTTATAAGCCTAGCAAGTAATGGATATGTTAAAGCTTTTGTTTCAGAAACTACAGATAAGGCCCATCCTGGCTCCTGGGAAGACAGCCGACCTCCTGGGGCACTGCTAGAGATCACCGCCTGGGGACAACTGGAGGCATCCGGGCCTTTGTGTTCCAGGGAGGGACAGACAACCACCTGCCCCTGGGAACAGCTAACTACCCAGGACAGGAATGTTGTAGCTTCTTTCACCTAATCCTCCCTGAATCTCAAAGCCCTCACCGCACCTTGTTTACTCCCTGACATAAAAGATCTGGCCTGGAAAGAGAAGGCAAGATGGTCTGTTAGGGTATGAACCTGCCATCTTCTCGGATCGCCGGCTGTCTTCTCAGATAGCTGACCATCTGAATAAAGTGCCCATAAAGATTCAATCGCTATCATTGCTTATTGGGTTTGGTAGTGACAGGCAGCCTGAACACCGGTGTATTCCAGTTTCAACATTACCAATTAAAAATGACTGTTTTTAGGGATGCTTTTCCTGATCTCAACTATAGTAGACCCACTCTTATACCACTTCCTGTGATTACATATAATTAATTAGTTTGCTTATTTATTTTCTTTGGCTGGAATCCCCTAATAAACTGCATAAATTTCATAAAGGCAGGGTCTATATATGCTGGACCACCAGGCTCAAGCTCTAAGTATACACAGTGTCTTACACTCAAGTGTTCACTAAGTACTTTTGTGAGCCTGGGAACATTATGAATAACTTCTTAGCCATGATAAAGTATTCTTCCTTCTAAGAAAATTACTTCAAGCAAAAATAAAGTTTAAAACATGGATGAAGTGCACTATGAAATCAACATCATCTAAGAAAGGATTAGATGACATACCGCATACTGCACCTGCCTGCAAATGTGAACGTTGTTTTTTAATTGTATTAAGCCTCAAAAAGCAGTTGGAGCATAGGAGGGCAACTCACGCTGGAAACTAGGGACAGGATGGCACCAAACTTGGCCCTTAGCACGGGATATAAGTCCCTCAAGTGTGGCATGAACTTAAAGCTTGCAAAGCAGTATGAAATTTTGTATTAGTGTCTGTCTGTGGTGTCCTCAGTCCCTGGCACCACGCTAGCACCTTGTGGGCTCTCAGATATCTATTGAATGAATAAATGAATACATGCAACATCTCACCATTTGCTGATCTTTATTTATACTTAAGCTATTTTTATTACTCAAGTTAGTCGTCTTTTTTCCTTGCTAAAACAACATATTGCTGATTTTCTATCAGAAATCTGAAGGGAAACATGACTCACTTTATAGCCAGTTTTGCTGAAATGGATTGGCCCTGCAAAGCAAGAGACATTTGCACTTTGAAATATGCATTGTCATTTACTCTTCAAAAACACAGTAGTTTTCCTTAGCTGTTTCCAGGCTTAATCAGTCCCCAAAGCTGAATATATGGAAGAAATGGAAAGTGTGTGGGCATTCAGCTACATCTAGCAAGGTGACTTTTACTTTGTTCATGGTGATGTAATTATTAAGAAACCACTGTTTTTTCTAGATATTTTTCTCATAAATTCTGGATTATGAAATATAGTGATTCCAAGAAAACTAAAAAATGTTACCAGTTTGAAGTCTAATCCCAAACTATTAAGTTAAAAATGCTATTATGACATCATTTTCACTCATTAAATTTCTCAAAAGCAAAAAATAATACAAAGTATTAGGCTGATATAGATATAGTGTCCTTAAATTTACCTAGTGGAAGTGGAAGTTGGTATAATGGTTTAAAAGTAATTTAGTTATATGTACTAAAATATACATATATGTACCTCAAAAATGCCAATGTTTGGAATCAGTAACAGCACTTCTAGGAATTATTAATACAGAGTTTTTTATATATACACACACATATAGTATATCTATAGCATATATACACACACACATAAAAATGCTCATTTCAGCATTAGTATGAATAAGAAAAAAGAAACTATACTATCCAAATATTAGGGATGATACAGTATAAATAATGATGTATGTCTATAATTTAATTTTGGATTGCCATTAAAATCAATGTTAACCTTTAGAGAGACTATTTAATGGCAGGGGGAACTTATCAATTGGCAACGTTAAGTGAAAAAGGTAGGGTGAAAGAGTAAATATAGAAGAGGTGAAGGCATCTCTGCTGGAATCTACCCTGTAGATTTGTTTAATTTGGCTTGCATTGTGTTAATTTTTTTAGTTACCAATTTTTAACAATCGTGATATTCATTTTAAATAACTATTGTTAGGGTCTCCCTAAAATCCTGGAGGTTTGGCAACGCCCATAGCTCACCCACCTGGAAGCAGGAACCACCTGGAGATGGGGAGGCCCTGCCCCCTTTGGCCTGGCAGGTGCTCTCTGCTTGGTCCCCATCCCCAGCTCTCCTGTCACCCCTGACCTGGGCCTTCCTGGCATGTAGGTCATTGGCTCCCGTGCAGCATGATCAGCTTTGCAAAATAAACAGACATGCACATGAAATATTCTGAGAACCTTTCTCAGAATGGTAGGTAAGAGGTGATTTTCACTTTCTTAGAGTTTTTGTATTTTCCAAATTTTATAATGAAAACAGGTATTGCTTTTCTGATTAGAAAAGAGGAACTGTTATTTTTAAAAATATAAATCACTAAACACTATAGAGCCCCATGGTGAAAGATGATAAATGGCAGATGTTAACATTAATCTTGGGGAAAAACTACATTTCTGAGTTCCCTTAACCAAAAGAGTGGACCAGGTTATTGATGCTTTTTTCATCGGTGGTTTTTTCCATTATTTAATAAAAACACATTATTGAAATCTAAATTAGATGGAACAGTCTACCAGACTAAATTGCTTTTCTTTTCCTTGCAAAGTATTGTAACTTCACCTCAATTCCAAATGAATAATAGCCTCACCTTTAAAAAATCATTTTGCTCACTTTTAAATAATAAACACTTCTGATAATACAAGGCAAAGGAATGGATTTGTTATTCAGATCTTTGATTTTGTGAAAAATATGTTAAACTTAAAATTTCATTAAAATACTAGTGGATTAGATAAAGTAACTTCAGTAAAAGGAATATTCAGTATCCCTGAATTAGTGATATACAATGTTTTTTCCATGTAAGATATAATTGACATAACATTGTGTTAAAGGGTAGAATATAATGAATATGAGTGTGTGTGTATATATATGTATATATGTGCACACACATATAATCACACTAAGTTCAGTTAACATAAAAAAAACTCTACTCTTAGCAACTTTTGCATATACAATATGGTACTTTAACTATAATCATCCTGCTATACATTACATCCCAGAACTTATGTACCTTATAATGGAATAATGGAGGTTTGGATCTTTTGACCATCCTCATCCAATTCCTCCACTCCCCGCCCTCTCTGCCTGTAGCAACCATGAATCAGTTCTCTATTTGTATGAGTTTGTTTTTGTCAGATTCCCATATGCATAAGGCCTGTCCAGAGAAACTACAGCCATTGTTAACATAATGAGAATGGTTTGTGCGACATCGATGGAGCCTGGCAGCCAAGGAAAGTGGACTGGAATGCACCTGTGTGAACAATGACAACTTCACTGTACTAGTCAGTGGGGGCCATAAAATGCCATTGAGTGACCATGTGCACTGTGTGACTGTCACATTCAAAATGACTGAGTGAATAGAGCAATGAATCTGAATCAAATTTTGCATAAGTTTGAACATTCCTCTGTGGAAAATACTCAGATGATTCAGAAGGCCACAGCAATGGGCAACTGATGATTGGCAGCTTCATCATGACATCATGTCTTGTACAGAGATTTTGGTGAAATATCAAACCACTCAGGTGACTTAACCTCCCTATAGCCCAGATTTGGCACCCTGTGACTTCTGGCTTTTCCCAAAACTAAAATCACCTTTGAAAGGGAAGTGATCTCAGACCATTGATGAGATTCAGGAAAATATGATGGGGCAGCTGATCCCAATTCCAACAAAGGATTTTGCAGAGTGTCTTAAACAGTGGAAGAGACACTGGGAGAACTGTGTGAGGTCCCAAGCTGCATTCTTTGAAGGGGATTGAGGTGTCATTGTCCTATGTACAATGTTTCTTTTTATTATTATTTTTTTTATTTTAATCATTATTCAAGTACAGTTTCTATCCTTTACTCCCATTCCAGCTCACCTACCCATCCCTCCCCTCCTCCCTCCCATTTCCAAACCCCCAAGTTTTGTCCATGTGTCCTTTATATTTGTTCCTGTAAACCCTTCCCTTCTCCCCTGAAATTTCCCTGAAATCCCCTCCCCTCTCCTCTCTGGTCACTGTCAGCTTGTCCTCTGTTTCGGTGTCGTTGGCTATATTTTGCTTGTTTCTTTGTTTTGTTGTTTAAGTTCCTGTTAAAGGCAAGATCATATGGTATTTGTCTTTCACTGCCTGGCTTATTTCCCTTAGCATAATGCTTTCTAGCTCTATCCATGCTATTGCAAAGGGTATGAGCTCCTTCTTTCTTTCTGCTGCATAGAATTTCATTGTGTAAATGTACCATAGTTTTTTGATCCATTCATTTACTGATGGGCACCTAGGTTGCTTCCAGCACTTAGCTATTGTAAATTGTGCTGCTATGAACATTGGGGTGCATAGGTTCTTTTGGATTGGTGTTTCAGGGTTCTTAGGATATAGTCCTGGCAGTGGAATTGCTGGGTCAAAAGGCAGATCTATTTTTAGTTTTCTGAGGAAGTTCCATACTGTTTTCCATAGTGGTTGTACCAATCTGCAATCCCACCAACAGTTGTACAGTGTTTCTTGTATCTTCAATAAAGGTCTCTTTTCATAGTACATGGCTAGATACTTTCTGAATTGACCTCGTAGGTGTGAAATTTCACAGTCTTTGTCTTTCCTGGTCTGATGTTTCTCACTTAGCAAATGCTCTCAAGTTCCATTCATGTTGTTGTCTCAAATGGCTGAATAATATTTTATTATATATACATATATGTAATACATATGTATTACATATACTCATATATTCTAAAATGTCAAGGCCAAGAAACACAGAGAAATTTCTATATCAAAGAGACATGACAACTGAATGCAATGTGTGGTCCTAATTTTGATCCAGAACCAGCAGAAAAACAGCTATAAGGTCATTGTTGGACCAGTTAAAAGGACTTGGAATATAGGCAATGAACTAGATAAGGGTATTGTAGCAATATAAAACTTCCTAATTTTTATTATTGCACTGTAGTTATATAAGAGGATGTCCCCATTCTTAGTAAATATAGTATGAAATAAATGAGTAAAGGAATATATTTTTTTCCTCTGGCTTATCCTTAAGTGGTCCAGGATAAACATGTGTGCATGCATATAAATATAAGCACATAAAATTATAAATACATCTATATATGCTTATCTTCTATCTATCTATGTATCTATGGAGATAGAGGGAACAAGAGAGGTAAAACCAGTGGATGAAAATATAACAATTGATGGTTTTGGCAAAGAGGATATGGCAGTAGTTTATACTGTTCTTCCAAATTTTCTATAACTTTAAATTTTATCAAAATCAAAATTCCAAAATTATTCTAGTTATAACCTATCCTTTCTTGTCTCCTCACCTGACACTTCCAACACCAAGCCCTAGCCCCATAAGACAACCTCCCTAGACAATCGTGTGCTTTTCTGGCTGTACTTCTCAGCCCACTATTTCCTCTTTCTCAATTTTTTTTTTTACTTTGCCTTCTCTGCCTATCTGAAGCCACACATCCTGCAAGACCTAAGCCAATGCTCATCACTTCTGGGAGATGTCTAGCATTCTTCTAGCAGGACTTCTATCCTTACTCAGATTTAATTGACCCTTCTCTAATGGTTCACATTATCTGATCCATGTTGCTAATAGAGTCTATCAGAGTAGGCTAGGTTTTACTGTGGTGACAAGGCCAAAATCACAGAGGTTTCAAACAGCTGAGCATCTTTCTCATTCTAGCTAAGTGTGTTGAGGATTGGCAGGTAGGGCTGGGCTCATTGTGGTCACCTAGGGTCCGAGGCTGATGGAAACTATCTCAGGATGTGCTGCTGTGAGGGCATACCACAGGGAAAGGAACATGGGAAGTCATGATCGGGCCCTGGTTGCTCTGCATCAGAAATGACTTAAGTCACTTCTGTTCATTTTTTTCCTTGGATGAAGAAGTCATATAAGCACATCTAATTTCATAGCAGGCAGGAACTGCAGTATGCCTGGAGGAGGACCACTCACAGGTTTGTTGCATCACATGAACATCACCACTCATGTTGGTTTGCTCTAGTGAAATGTGATGGCAGCTTTTATGCCCTATGGTCCTTCATTCAACACTTCAAGCCTGATGTTTAGTACAAAGGAGGTGCTGAATGCTAATTGTCCCACTGAATGGACATCAAGAGACTTGCCCAAGGTTGTAGAGCCTGTAAGATTTGGGTTCATGTCTCTGAATTTCTAGTCCGGTACACCATGCACTGTACCATGCAATAAAAATTCATAGACTTCCCTGACGTGGCCCCACCCTTATTAAGTTATGATCAGCCAATAGGAACTACTCCAACTTTACTAATATTTTATGGGCCTCATTCTATAAACAATAACCAATTTTAGGATTTTCTGGAAGCCAAAGAATACCAAAGAGATACGTTAATAGACAATCCCATAGATGAAAACACATTTCATTTTTGTCAACCTGCCATGATTTCTCACTTTTGCTTTTCAGAGTCTTTCTCCTATCATTTTTTTTCATGACTCTTTTCATTGCATACTTGACCACAGGGTACGTCAGAATTGTATGCTTTTAATAACGAAGGCCAAGGAAATTCCAAAGCCTTCAAAAGGCACAGAAAATATCAAAGTCTAAAGCAAGTCTTCTAAAATAAATGTCACTAGGATGGCAGATGTTCCCAATTAGCTCATGAAATTTTAAAAAATCTGATTGTGCTAAAATCAGATTCTCTCTATTATCATTATTCATGTCTCAGGTCTCAGTGAAACACTAAACCACTCATAGTCCTATTCCTCTCTCTTTGGGAACGAGAAGAGTGGAATTACTGTGGCAACAGTGCTGAGTAGATGCTCTAAGAGACGGTGTGCCTGTTAAATATATTGAATCATTAGTACTTCAGTGAAAGCAACAAAATAGGCAATCTTGCTCAGGTCAGCATGGTTTTCAGTGCAAATCAGAATTTCAATGTGTGGCAGAAAATGAATGGAGATGATCAATTCAGAAGGCAGCAGGTGGGAGTAACTTGAATGCAAAGCATGCGTTGTTGCCTGGATCCCAGGAAGCCACGTTACGTGGGGGTTTCTTCTTCTGCTCTAACATGCGCCACACTGAGAAGCCAGGTCAGTGATTGGATAAGTGGTGTGGCTGCCTCCACCACCAACCACTGAGATGTGACAAAAGTGGAATTGCCTTCCTTCTTCAGATTTCCAAATACAAAAAGGAAACAGTTTGTGTATCTTTGATTTAGGGTAAAGTTTTAGTAACTCCCAGTGAGGGTGAGCAAATCTCTAAGTGATAGATAGATCATTTTGTGACACTTCTAAGGTGAGCAAGCCTGTTATGATAACATAAAATTGGCAGGAATTTGAGCTTGGGATTTGAATGGAGCCCACACTGAATAGTTGCACAAGTTTGAAGAGGCAAAGATGATGTTATGCAAATTGTTTGTTCACTGAATGCTTCCCCTGGGCACATCCGGGGGCTCATGAGGGCGAAAGTGGAGATAGAAATACATTAGTTAGCATGACTATTGTCTTTGTTCATTTATTCCTCCCAAGTTAGCAGAAATCAAATTTAAAAATAAATATTGTAATATCTAACATTTAGGGAGCACATTTATTGAGATAGGACTTAAGCTAAGGGCTTTGAGATTGCTTAGAATTACTGCTCTGATCCTCATTTTACCATTGAGGAGAGTGAGATTCAGACGGATGAGGAGCTTATCCAGTGCTGCCAGCAGTAAGAGACAGACCAGGTTTTGAACCCAGGCACTCTGATTCCATACCCCAGTTGTCTAATTTAGACTGTGCCATGTGGATCTTCTTAGATAACACAGTGACCCTAAGGGATCAAATTATTACTTAATATTCAAATAGAATAGTCTGGGGAAAAGAATGACAGAACACTCACATAAAAAACTTTAAATTATTCTCTCTTACCCTAAACTTTGCGGAATATTCTCTTTTGGAATAGGATGGCTTCATTCAGTTTCAGGAAATTGAGTAGGATATCCTATTCAACTGATACATCTTTAGACTTTTGACCATCTAATTGGACCGTAACAGCATCAGTGAGAAGATTGGAGAATTTTTACCTTTCTCAATCTGACATATACAACAACTATTAGTATTGTCGAGGCTTGACATAGGTCACACTGAGGATTATATTTCAATGGACTTCCCTTCACCTATATTACCTCCACTCCCATGGCATGAATCTGGAGAGTTAAGGTGTTGTGCTAGGAAGACAATAGAAATGGAGAAAGGGGACTTGGGAACTTATTGCAGTTTAAGGACTTATACAGCTTAAGGATAGCCTCCTTCTGTGTAAAGTTTGGCCAGGCCAAAGGTGCTGGAATCATCCCTAACTGCTCTCTTTCTCTCATACCCATTTCAATGTATCAGTAATCCCAGTGAGACCCCCTTCAAAAGATATTTTGAATTCAGCCATAATTATGACTCCTGGTGCCAGAACTCTAGCCCTTATGTCACCTCACACCAGGATGTGGCACTACCGTTTGAACTGGTCACCTTGCTGTTCAGACCCCACCGCAGCCTGTCCTTCTCACAGAGGCTGGAGTGACCTGTTCAATTGCAGGTCGTGCCTCCTAATTCTTCACCCAGATCCTCTAAGGGTCTTCTCTCCTCTGAGGTGTCCCATCCTGCCAGCCCCCTTCCCTGCCCTACACCGGCTACAGTGTCTGCCTTCCCACCAGCATCCTCCTGGCTCAGAGCAGTGTCGCTGGACCCTCTCCCTGCCTAGGATCCTCTTCTGGATGCTCTCAAAGCTCTCTCCTCACTTCCTTGGGGTTTGTCAGTGTTAACAGAAACATTTTTCCTCTTCCTCAGGTCTTCCAAAACAGAGTCCTAGCATTCTTTATCCCATTACCATGATTTATATTTCTCCTTAACAATAATTATCATGAGAGATATTTCATATTTAATGTGTTTATATATTTATTATCTGTTTTCCTCAAGTAGCCTGCAAGTTCCATTAGAGTTTGGACTCGATTTATGTTGGTCACTGCTCAGTGTTTGAAGAGTGACTGAATGAGTGGAATAGAGCAACGCTGCAGGACCAGTGAAATAGCTTAAGGGGTATTCTGTTTGGGAAGTTGTAACTTATAAAAATAGAGGCCAGGAAGCAGAGGATAAAATTAAAGCTTGTGTGTAAAGGTAATATGATTTTTAAAAGAAAGCATATTCTGTAGGCACTCCCAAAATAGGAATATTCCATAAAAATAAAAAATATATATATTCCATAGGCATCCAATTGTCCTTGAAGTTTAGGAGAGTCTAAAGAAAGTTGGATGGATGAGCTTCAAAGGGAGGTAGGAAGAGGTGTGAGGAATATATGTCACCCAAAGTCTCTAAGGTAATAGTTGAATGTGTCAGCTGAGGTCAGTTGGAGTGTTTGTGTCTTAACAACACAGCTCACATTCCACAGGCTTTGGTGATCACCTACTGGATATCAGGGACTGTGCTAAATAACTTAGGTTGTCATGTCTGAATTACACAGCAACTTCGTGATGTGGGCCCTCATGACCCCCACAGGCAGATGAGGAGACTGAGGCTCCCAGAGGTGAGAAACTGTGTGCGGGATACAGAGCTGCTCTGATGAGCTTCCCTCACAAAGCTTACCCAGCCCCCTTGGCCGGGAAGGACCTCTCCCTCCTCCCTGTTGCTGGGCCATGATGGACACAGACTGTGCTGACATGTTGTCAGATATTGCAGACCTGTCTCATCAGGACTTGTTGAATTACTTTAAAAAACAGTTGGCCCTTGGCCCGAGAACACGTAGACTCAGCAAATGAGATTGGAAATACTCCATGTCTACCACATTCCTTTGAATATAAAGCCAATTGATCTATGTGAAAAGGAATTCCAGTTTCTGGGAACAACTGATTTTTAAAAAGTCCACATGTTGAAGTGACCACTGGGTTGCAATAGTTATCCTCTAGAAAAGCCTTTGGTTATCAGCTTTATTCAAGCATACTAACATAGTCTTTCTCCACGTATAAATATATGATGGTAAGCTTTGTATTTTAATATGAGAGCTACTTTGGCGTTATTTTAGTGCCTATATTTGTGCAAAGTTTAGCATTAGAGAACCAATTAATATATTTCAAGAACATGCATCTTAGAAATAACGACGAAGGGATTTCTGGCCACTGTTCTAAAGATTCCAGGTAATGTTGGCATACAGAGGAGGTCGAGACCTGGACAGCATTATGTTAAGTCAGAGATTATGATTCCACGCATATGTGGAATCTAATGAACAAAATAAGCTAACAAGCAAAATAGAGACAGGCTCATAGAGAGCAGGCTGACAGCCGTCGGTGGGAGAGAGCTGGGGGGCTTGCTGGGGGTTGGAGAGATTGAGCAAAAGAGAAAAGAAGAGAAGAGAAAGAACTCACAAAAATGGACAACAGTGTGGTGATTGCTGGGGATGAAGGGGGATGCGGGGGTGGTGGTAAATGTTGGTGGACAGAGACTTGACTTGGAGGAGTGAACACACAATACAACATACACATGATGAGCTGTACACATGATACCTATATAATTTTGTTAACTAGTGTTGCCCCAATAAATTCAGTTAAAAAACAAGAGGTCTAGGGTTAATAGTATAATGTTTAAGGACATTAGTTTGGCCAACGGTGACACCTTGGGAAAGTTTCTTAACACCTCTGAGCCTCCGTTTCCTCATTTCCGTAACAAGCTAATGCAGTTAAAGCATTTACCACAGAGTCTGACACATAGAAAGCACTCTACAAATGCTACTGATTGTTGTATTGTTCTTACTGTTTTTGGGAGGAGGTGTAATATGGCAGAAAATGGGAAATCCTACTCCAGTTCTATTCCTAATATTAGTCCCCAAAACATGTACAGGAATCGGAATTGGCTGAGGGAGCACAGAAACCAAAACCAGCTGGAGGCAGACCTTGAGTCCCGTAATGTTACATAAAAACAATTGAAGTGTGATGACAGAATATGAGGAATTGTATGGAGTTTCACTTCATGTGTGACACACTGACAAATGGGAAGTAAAGCTGAAATGGAACATGTTTCTGTTGGCACAAAACATGGCCCAGGTTCTCTGTTACATTGTTTTTAAGCCATTTTGTGGTGGGTGCACCTTCCTCATCTCAATCCCTTCTGCCAGGAGATCTGAGGGCAGACAGTGCCTTGTTGTTCAAGAAAGTGGTGCTTTTGTTGAGTGTTTGATCACATGTCATGCCGGGGACTGGCTTGTCAGTGACTTGTGCCGCCATCAGGATAAGATGTGTGCCAAGGAAAACGAAAACGGCATGTTTGCTGAGCCTGTCGGAGGCTGTATTGACAACTGAACCTGAAAGCATGGCTTAGACGTTTCAAAAGTGAAAGGAGTGTCTCCATCTTGTACAGTAATTCCAGGTTTTGGAGGTCATGCATGTACCATACCAACATGAAGGTAAGCAATCCATGCGGGTAGTGACTTCTGAAAACAGCCACCTGATATGGAAAAGATAAAGATTACTCCATTTATTCAACAGGCATGATTGAGTACACACTGTGACAGGCGCTGTGTGAATCACTGGAGGTGAATCAGACACAGTCCGCACGTTAAGGTGACGCCGGTCTCGAGGGTGAGAAAGACAGAAATAAACTGATAAATGAAGCTAAATAAAGAATGATATGGTTATTCTTTACTTCCCTACCCCATAGGTTCATTCTGTGTCCTTCCTTTCCCTGCTCTGTGCCCTGTAACCTGACTCCAATGGACTGCTCTCTCACCAGCTGGCTTCAAGTTGGGTTCAGACAAAGGAATCACTGGGAGGAGGTGGGGGGAGTCTGCTTCCTCCCTCACTTCCTCTCTGCGTTGACATCTAGCTCCGGAGGTGGCCCTGTGCCGCTGTGGCTGCGGCCTCTGCACCTGCTGCTCCTCCTCCGCTCTGGCTCTCGCTGCGTTCTGGGCCACACTGCTTCCTGTGTTCTTCAAGGGAAGAAACCTTCAAACCTTGGATTTATTTGACAAAATGGAAATACTACTTTCTTCCTACTTCAGCTCTCTTGGTGGTCGAGACTTCCATTATTGCTGTTCTGGGTGACTCAACATTTCTTCTTTGTTCCCTTTACTGTGCAATACCTCAGAAGTAGACCCCTTATTTAAATTCTCTTCACTTAAAGCAACTGAGTTGAACTCTGTTTCCTAACAAAACTCTGACAGATGCAAGGACTGTAATGGAGATACTAGTCTGTTCAAAGTCACTCAATCATAGACTGTTTATCGAGGGCCTGTATGTGTCGCTGTACTGGGTACAAGGTATAAACTGGCACTTCCCAATAGAACTTGATGGAAACACTCTACACTGCCCAGTAAGCTAGCCGTTGGGCACATGTCACTACTGAGTACTTGAAATGGGGTTAATGTGATTGAGCAATTTAATTTTAAATTGTATTTAAGTTAAATTAATTTAAATGTACATAGCTACACGTGGTTATTAGTTCCTGGCTATTGTGTTGGGTAGCACAAGTGTGGACTTATTTTAATAGGAGTCTGAATAACTCTTCTGGTTGGAGGTAGGTATGGGGACAGGGCAGGGTTTGCTTTGAGATACGGCTTGAGGGTGACGTTGAGCTGCTTTGATGATGAGTAGGTTTCAGACAGAGAGATGTGGAAAGTGCATTCTGGGCAAAAGGAATGTCTTCTTTAAATGCTGAGGGGCCTTGACACGTGGAAGACAGGCTCTGAGAATCTCATAGTATTCAAAGTGGTTAGGTCACAATGACTAGAGGGATATGTTAGGAAGGAAGTTGGGAACACAGGGGTGGGGCTGCATGTTGATGAACCTTGTTTCATATACATAATTCACTGTTCTTTTATACTCCATAATAATACCAGCAGGTAGATAATTTTTAACGTGAATATTAAATATGATAATAATGATATGTACATATCTCTTTAAAAAATATTCCATTGAGCTCTCAATTTCAAAAATATTTTAGTTGTTGCCTCCTTTTCTTTGGACTTTCCTTTGGACTTTTGCTAGAAAAAGGAGTCACTATATTTTGTGCAATAGTACAATAGATAATATGTTAATGACCTAGCTTGATTCAGGATGCACGAGGAGCCACAGAGCATAGATGAGGTATATGGAGATAAGGCTTGGGAGGGTCAGGGAAAATTCCTGGTACAACTATAAAGTCTATGCTTGCCTGAGGAACAGGTGAGAATTTTATAGGTGAATTTGTGTGCTCGTTTGGGTTGGGTATTGGAGGGAAGGGGTGAGAGTGGAACAGAGTGTTTCTGTCGGAAAACATTAAATGACGGGACTGAGGGAAAGTTGGTAAGGTCTAAACGCTCAGATCTAACAGATCTGAGCTATGAAAGGACTGCTGTGGATGGATGTCTGTGCAGAATGGTTTGGAGGGATGTGAGGCTGGAATGCCCATTAGAAGGCTATATTATCAATGCAGGGAAAACATAATGGTGTTTGAACACAGGTTCTGAGAAATGCTTCTAATTTGTCATATTTCACACTTCGAAAGCTTATTTATGTTTTTCTGAAAAATAAAACAAGTTTGCTTTTGCTCTGGGTCATAATGTAACAGGGTGCAGCCAAGAAGGGAGCCCCAAATAGGGATTTGTAATAGGGTCCAGAAGAGCTTGGAGATAATTGGCTCCATACCACAGGGCCACACCTGTCCGGAATGCTGGCAGCTGTGGCCAATTGTGAGAGGAGCCGGAAATGGGGCTGCAGAGGAAGATTGGCGCTGGGATTTAAACGGAGGCATGGCAGCCATTGGGCGCGTCTCTCTTTTTGGGACCACGTATCTGTTTAGGACCATTCAGCTTTGGTGTCTTGGTTGGGACCATGTGGCTTGGGTGAGAGTCAGGACCACGAGGCTTTGTAAGTGCTCCCTTTTGCCACGTGGAGGGTGCTGGGAGGACTGTGTGCATTTGTGGGGAACTTTAGTTTGTGTTATTTCAAATAAATAATAAATTCCTTTCCTTTTCACTGATCTCTGGTATTAAGAGACATCTTTCCTCAGGCAGTGGGCAAAATGAACCCAGCAGGTGGGGAGGAACCCCTGGAGAAAAAGGGGGTTCTTTTATATCACTCAGCACCCCCTGCTCTGTTCTGTAACAATAATAAAAACAGCCATTCTTTAGCAAGTAATTATGTGCAGTCTTCCAAGCCTTTACATACTGTGCACTAACTCATTTAATCCTCACAAAAACCTTATGAAGCAGGTATTATTATTTTGGATGAATAAATGGAGGCTCAGCAAAGTTAAGTAACTTTCTCAGGGTCACCCTTAGTAATTTGCAGAGCAGGATTTAAATCCTGACCATCTGCTTCTAGAACAAACTCATTAAGTTCCAACCTCTTCTATAAAATTCTCCTAATTTACCCTATGGTGATAACCATTTAGTGGTGAAGTTGTCTTTCCCTTTACCTTGAATATTGAGTCAAGCTAGAAAACAGATTACCTAACATAGAATAAATTTCAGAAAAATTCATACCTGTCTTATAGACTTTGAACAAGAGAGGGTCATCATTTTAAGAATGATGGGAAAAAAATAAGTGCCAACGCAGCCAAGACCATCTCTATTAAGTCATCTGAGGAGATTATTCAGTTTGCTATTCTGTGATTGTCTTCCTAATACTCCTACTGATGAAAATACTTTTCAGCTTAAATATTTCAATGTGAATAATGTTACATATGGAATATAATTATTTTAAAGAGATTTTAAGGGGCCATGGTTGACAGATTTAGAAAATTTCTTTTTAGAAACGAGATCATTGTTAAGGAATACTAACATATGTAAGTGTCTGGCTGCTTGGTGACTCGTTGTCGGTGTTGGATCTGTGTTCACAGAACGTTAGGATCACCCATGGCAGTGTGGTATCATCACCTCTCATTTGGTTATTTTAAAAGGAGTTTCCTGCCCAAAGACAGATTCCGGCAAACCGAATTTAGGGCTGTCCTTGAGGCGCTGAGCCCTGCAGTTGCACTACGTTAATAGAAAAGTTACTGTTCTTAAAAAAATTACCAAGAGGACTTAGTATGGCATCTAAATTTCTTCTCACTTCAAATATGTTGTCCAAAGAATATAATTTGGCTAGGGGTGGGAAGTTGTTTGGGCGTCCCTAGTAGCCAACATTCACTTAGCTCCCAGCTCAGATAACTAGGAACTCCCCTGCTAAGGCCTTCGCTTACATGTCCTGGCTGCCCATCAGGCCTACAGAATTCCACCAGAGTCACATTAGATGGCACGCACTGAAATAGAATGTGCCAACCTTGTAAAATTTCCATCTTCCCACTGAACCTCATATTGATTTCCTCTCCTAACAGCCTGTCTTTTTTTATGAATAGAATTCTATTAGTTTTCATTAAAACAGCTATACGCCAATGGGATGAAATCGGGTGGGGGAGAAGAGCCTATGATACTTGACATCTTTTGACACTGCCTAAATGAAAAATGCTTTGGATTTCATTCTTTAGTGGCAGATTGCATAGAAAGAAACCATTGTCCTGGCCAGGTGCCTCAGTTGGTTGGAGCTTCATCCCATACACCAGGAGGTTACAGGTTCAGTCTCCAATCAGGGTGTGTACTTGGGGGCAACTGATCAATGATACTCTCTCACACTGATGTTTCCCTCTCTCTTTCTCTCTTTCCCTTCTTCTCTCTCTCAAATCAATAAATGTATCCTTGGGTGAGGATTTAAAAAAAAAAAGACATGAAAAAGAAACCATAGCACAAACTAGTTAATAGAATAATAACAAAAGCAAGTCAATGTTTACAGAACTAACTTCTTTAGATGTGGAAATGTGGGACACGGATATGTCTTGGAATCCAGGACTATAAAAATTGTTGTTATGTTAAAACCTAGGAAAATGTGGGGCTATTAATGAAAGACGAGGGGGGTGAAGTCTACATCATAAAAGTCTGACTCTATAGTAAAGACATTGGATTTTATGGCTATTGGTGAGCAGCTGATGGCATTAAGCAGAGAAATTATATAAACACCAGAAATATCACTTGGACTTGTATGATAAAACTGTAATCCAGAGCTGCATTATCATCAGACCTCTAGCAGTATGGGATTTGGAAACTCATCACTCTGCTCTGGACCAGTATGTTATTTAACTAAAGGACTATAGGACTGTCGTCTCTAAAGCAGTCCTACAGCACCGACACTGGCTTTGGCACATGAAAATGGTTGGTTTGGTTGACACTGAGAAAGTCTGGCTGCACTGGGGTCTCAGTGGACTTCTGCTCCTTTTTCTAGGAAGTCTAGAGCCAACAGAAATCAGCTGAAACTGGGTCAAGTTATCATCAGGGAGCTAAAAATCACAAGAGTGGCTAATCAACTGTTGTCAAGAGAAAAGCCTAAGTCAAACATACGGAAAATGAGACTTATGAATCAGCACCAGCTTGGCTTCAGCCCTCAGGCGAATGAAACTAAATCAGTAAAAATATATTCAGTAGAAACATGACTTGTTCTAAATCTGTCTAAGGTGCCTCGGTTCTGGAAGCAGAGTGCCCTCCACAGTCCTAAAGAGAACAGCTGTTCCTCTACCCCTCGAGTTGGTCTGACCCTCTCCAACTGTGTCAATGTTGGGCAAGTCACTTAATGCTCTAGTCCTCTTTCTTTCTTTCTTTTTTTAATCTTAAAAAATAGGAAGTCGAGCTGGCTAAATCTGCCTCACAGAGCTTGTGAGCACCACAAGGGCAAGGTCTATGCCTGCCGCCTGCACAGGGGAATCCCTACTGAAGACCACAGGAGCAGGCACGTGGCAGGCATCTAACAGATGCTCATGGAGGAATGAACGAGTGGGCGAGGAAAACTAAGTGCTATTGCACATTGTGAAATGCTCTGTGAGCCGTAGATGGCTATATGTGTGCTGATATGATGATGCTTCAGACTCTGAGTTCTTAAAAATCCACTCATGTCACAGCAGAAGTGCATCACATATAAAAGATCTCCAATCACTTAACATCAAAAGTGTTAAATGTTTCTACTTCAAAAGCAAAGGTCACTTCTCTAAAATATTAAGTTCATGTATAAGCCCCAGGAAGAATTAATACATGTTATCCTTTCAATGCAATTTTTTAGTGTAGGTTAAAAGTGCAGTGACCCTCCTACCCCAAACAGTTCTTTGAATAATGAGAATACCAGTTACTAAATTAATTTGGGTTGACTGCTTAAACTAGTGATCCCTGATCATTTGTTAGGCCATCACATGCAGTTTTGCATGCATTTGTTATAACGATTCTAAGTAGAAACTATCATTAGCCTGATACATAGATGAGGAAATCCAGCCTGAGGTAGGTTAAGTGAATTCCCCAAGATAACACAGCAGCAAGCAAGACACGGCACTGTGGTAAATCAGTTCTGTCTGCCCCCAAAGCACACAGTCCATTCCACTTCTCAAACAGAAACCTTAGGCTTTCTTTTTATTCTAAAACATAGTTTAGTTTAAAAAAATCAAATGTCAAGCTGCCAGGTCCTACTGAATGTGTCTACTTGGTAAAAAGGAAACTACTGAATTAAACAGGGCATTATATTTAATTCAGTGCATGTGTCTTCAATCCCTAAAGTCTATAATTTTCTATTAGTACACTTTCTTTCTGAGGACTCCATTTATTTGGCTTTCTCTACATGAAATCAATGTAGGAGAAAGGTTGGGTTCTTCATTCATAGATCTGGGTTTCTGTCACTTTTTTGTTTGCAATTCCACTTTTTACCTCTCACTTTTCATTCATAAAGCATATGATTTTCTGTAAACAATCAATGTCCTTCTCTAGAAGATGGTAGTTTGTTCTTTATGCAATTATTTAATATACTTTGATGTTTTTAGAAGTTGGAGCCATTATCCAAAGAAGTAAAATGTGAAAAATACTGCCCAAAAACCTAAGAAAGATATTATTACAATGAAAAGAAGTCTATTTAAAGTAGTTCCAGTCAAGCAAAAAGGAAAGTTTATTATAAGTATATGGGGGAAATTTTTGGATGCCTTTTGTCAGAATTACTGACTCTCTCTCTCTCTTCCTCTCCCTCCCTCCCTCCTTCTGGCCTCTTCTTTCTTTTTTTTTATTCTTCTCCTATCCTTTCCCAACTCATCTCTTTACTCATGACCAGCTGCTCAAACAGAGAAGACTCAGCTCCTGAATCTGTCTTCCCCAAACCACTGTACTCAGTATTGGAGGTATCATTTCAAAGCCGTGGGAAGGCAATCTAGTCAAGGATCCACTCTGTTCCAATGACCTAAGGCCAGGGAGGTTGGGTTCATCTGTTGCATTGCACATGATATTTAGTGGCACATACAGGCTCTCCAACAAGGGGTGAGGATTTGGTCCAGGAGAAGATAACTGGTACCTCTAATTGGGAGGTGGCTCTTCTGAAAGTATAATACAAATAGGAACATTATTAAAAATGGATAGCAACTCCATGGAAGTGAGGCCTGAGCATGTCATATCCATATATGCTTCAAAGGAGATTGGATCTAAATTTCCACTTCAAAAGCAAAGGTCATTTCTCTAATATATTAAGTTCATGTATAAGCCCCAGGAAGAATTAATACATGTTATCCTTTCAATGCAATTTTTTAGTGTAGGTTCAAAGTACAGTGACCCTCCCACCCCAAACAGTTCTTTGAATAATGAGAATACCAGTTACTAAATTAATTTGGGTTATTTGACTGCTTTACAAAAGTATCTGAAGGAAATATTGCCTGAGAATATAAGTGCTATAAATATTTTAAATTTATAATTAGTGTGGACTTTTATTGCAGACCCTTACTCATAGTTTATCTGGTCAGAGCAGTTTAATTGAACTTTTTATGAGCTACTGAAATTGCTTATCTGTTAGCATCCAAGTTGTTAAGAGATACGGGAGCTCATCCAACTGTTGTTATGAAATACTTCTGTCTTTTTCGTCCCTTAGAATCTCTGAACTCCATTTCCTTTAATCTCTCAAATGGCAATGCATCCATTTTTTAAAAACTTATTTTGAACACCTACTAGGTACAAAGTATGGTGCTTTTTACTGAGGGATGTGCATGGCCTGATCCTGTAGAGTATCCAGGGAAATACCCATGTCTTTTGGTCTTCCAGGCAACTGAAAATGGAAAGCTGCCCCAGGAAGAATCAAGTGCACAAATAGTGATTAATATGAAATGGCTAATTGGGCTAAGCCCTGGAGAACGTGCAAAGATCAGAGTGATGGAGAAGTGCATATTGCTCTGTTTGTTCTGGCAGAATGAAACCTTTTCCCGTTTACACTTCTTCTTATTAACATGCTGCACAAACTACCAGCACATCCCATTTTATTCTGTTTGCAGGGCTTTAAGAAGGTGACTTGGGGGCATAATGAAGAATGACAAGTACCTAATATCAGTCAAATGTTTCGTTATTATTTTTACATTGATCTCCCCTCCTGCAAAGATTAGCCAAAGCTCCTAACTGGAGAGACTAGGAGGAAGTATGGACAGCATGCAGATCACCTTAGTCCTGGCCTTTTCAACACGAGTGAAAAATTTGGCTGAGTATTGAAAAAAGTAGTCAGACCAGATTCTACTTTTACAGAGAAACTTAATTACTACACTTAGCAAAATAGTCTGTGCATTTGGGCAGCCATATTTTTAACGGAGCTCATGATGAACTGCATGTTCTATATAGATTGTGTGATTTTTAGCTTACGTCTGAAGTGGCAAATGAAAAGTCCTGAACACCGAAGCTATACTATAAACTCAGTTTTTCTTTTTTCCTTTTTTAAAAAGATATTTTACTCATTATTTCTAGATACATCACTCAAGCACAGAGAGTGAACTTCCAGCAATTGTCCACACTCCCTGGACAGAAAGTTCTCTGTTTCTCCTCTGAGTTCTTCTGTCGGAGAAATCTAGGGAGCTCTTCTAAGTCTAGACTATGGAGGCAGCTCCCTGAGAGCTGGGAAGAGCCCTGGGAAGAGAGGTGGGCATAGAATAGACTCCATGTATCCACCTGAACCAGAGAAAAAAGCTGGGTTCTTGTGTAAACTTGACCCTGTTCATTTCGTTCAAGTCACCAGCCATCTTCTGCTTAGTTGGCAAGGAAGGCTAAGTAGAAAAAGACGTATAACAAGCCATTTATCGAGCTCTTGACATTTGCTAAACACCGGCATAAAGAGCCTTACATTAATGATTTAATCTGGCCTTCAAATGGCATCAATATATTTTTATATTATAGATGAGGTAGTTCAGCCTTTGTACAGGAATGCTGGATGATGAAGTGAAGTGTGATTACTCATATAGAGGCTAAGTCCTTCTGGAACAAAAGATAAATATTCCAGTGGGAAGACCTCTCCCCAAATAAAGCTGTCTTAGCCTCCCTGAACCTACCCTCTGAAGGGAATAGTTATGGCATTGTACTGGGAGAGGAGGTATAATAGGTGGGAGCGATTGGGGAATTACAATTTTGGAGCAAACCAAATCTTTACACAGTTGATCATTTCTCCACTGACACAACACTATAATTTACATTCAAAGCATTGGGCAATATTACTCAACTAACAAAATCTTCTATGTTTCCACTGGTTAAATAATCTCTTTTAATTGTTGTTAGCCAGGTCCGAGGGTCCAACATTACAGGGAGAAGTATATTGGTCTTTCTAACACAGCTTTCACATTCAGAAAGTCTGACTCCAGATGGATTCTTTAGACCTTTATCATGCAAACTGAGGTCCTGCTAGAAATGCAGAGTTTCTAGCCCAGCTCCAGGCCCACTGACTCCTAACACACATTTGAACAGGATGCCCGCAAAACTAGCACAAATGTTATGGTTCGATGGTATTGCTTTAGTGCTGTTATTTCACTGGTGTTCAGCACTGACTGGGCATTGAAATCACTTTGGGGTTGTGTAAACCCCGCAGTCTTGTCAAGCTCCCAGCACACCTCTCAGGTGGGACTGGGCATAGACACAGTAGCCCAAGTTCATGAAGGGTTGTGATGTATAGCCAACGTTGGTTTTGATTTCAGCCTTTGAAATTTTCTAGGAAGATAACGGATCTGGCCAAGGGTGGAGAAGCATCCCTCAGTAGCAGGGGACACTCCCTGGGTGTGTTAGGTGACAACAGCAGAAAATCTTGCGTCCTCTCCTGGGTTTTTAATTTCTCTTGGAGTTTTAATGATGCCTAAACTTTTCTAAAACTAATCTGCTTTTTATCCTTTATCATATTTTCCCTCTTCTTCCAAACTCTATTCACCCTCTAATCATGAGGGAAAAGGAGGGAGAAACAAAGAACTGTGTCCTCTTTGAAAGACTGGGACACCTGCCCAATTCTCCTTTGCGCTTCTATAAGCTACTTCATGCTTTTTTCTCAGTAACCACTAAAGGTCCAAGCCCTTTGCCCTTTATGTGCCCTGCCTCATTGTTATTGATGACATCTCTGACCCAGAACATACTTTGGGAAAGTGACAAAGTGGGTTGTCCAGCCCTCAAACCCTTCTACTGTCTCCAAAGCAATATAGCTAAAATGTCTTTGTTGAAATAACTATAGAAAGCATGAATTCATAAATCCACATCTAAACTTATAAACAGGCTTCTCCGGCTGCAATGGGTTGTGCATTTGTATTTGTGTTTCTGGCCACTAGCACTCGATGTGGGAAGTGCCTGGCTGGCTGCCCTAACGGGCCCCCCCAAAGAACAGAGAGGCACCTGAAAGGAACAGTAAGTAGCAGTGATTCTTCGCTTTGGCAACCATACTTTCAATATTTTGCTTTTCTCCCACCCTTACAAATGAACTCTTGGCAATATTTATATTAATAGCAATTGCTTGAATAATGTTTATTTTTGGCACCATGTGTTCAGGGCCTCTGGGCACCTGAACAAAATTTACTAAACAAAATAACAAAATGAACCAAATAAGACAATACTCCCGAATTAAGAGTGGATAAGCCTAGAGCAGAGAAGAAAGGGATACACACAAATATAGTACAGACTGGCCCCTAACGGGCAGAACTGAGCGAACACTTGGGGGACGTAGCTGTTCCTGCGAGCTCTGTGCCCTGTGGGCTGCAGGGTGGGGATCCATCGTCCAGGTGTTCATCTGAGGATGGTGTATATTTTCTTCTTGGGGAAATTCGTTTCTGGAATGGACAAACATTTTCAGTAAGCACAAGGTTACCAGTTAGACATCTTCAATATTCAGATGGATTTGAGCGCATGTCAGCGCTGAGTCCCAACTCTGTCATTCCTCATCTGTCCCCTAAGATTCAACATCCTTACTTTATAAAGTGGTACCTATATCATTAGGGTTGTTGTGAGGAATTAATGACATTATTCCTGAAAGTTGTGGCCTGGTAAACACTCTGTAAACATCAGCTATTATCAGCATTGTTATTGTTGTTGCCACTACCATCTGAGGTGACAGTAAACTTGGCAAAATTTCAGGAATCTGAATAAATAAGTATGCAGCTGTAATGAACTCAGGTGGGCAAAAGCATGCATTTAATCTAAATCAAGTTCAATTTGAATGTGTTCCCTCATCCCGGTGGGCTGGCAGCAAATGCAGTCAGAGCCATTGTACGTTTTCTTCCTTCCCACAGTGGCACCAAGCTGTTCTGGCCTCACCAAAGCAGCAGGGAGCCCCGTCAGACCACTGGCCCTTCCTTCCTGCTGGTTACACTGAGATGCGCTCATTGTCCTTGCTGGCCTGTTCCTCATCCCCATGCCTCACTAAGGACGTGGAGTTGCTCGCTGAGGTCTGGGCTTCCATGGCAGATAGCAGCTTTCCTTGGTGCCCGTGCTCACCATTCCATCCCTCCCCAGGCACCTGCCAGGGTGGTGCTCGCTTCCCTTCCCTCCTTCTCTAGAACTCCCAACATTAATTTAAAAAAACTGTCTGAAGCCTTTTACTCCATGCTTTGCTTTCCAACCTGCAACACTGGCTTGAGACAAGGAAACCGGAAAATACAAAGGACCAGGCTACATGCTCAAAAGATAGAAGGAAAATATAGAGAGAACAAATACAAACTCAAATACATTAATAAATTATCCTGCCAGCAGGCTTTTAAAACATGCAAACGGCGATATGTGCCTCAGGATATGCGGTTAGAGTTCCCGCGGAGTCACGGGCACCTCTGTGGAGCAGCGGGGAGCTAACCAGAAAAGAGGCACGTGCTCCACCGTTCACAGACGCTGCTCTTTTCCGGCTGTGGGTCGTGCCACGGTCATTACATGGTGGATTTCGGCTTTGAAGAGGCCTCCGGAGCCAGTATAGATCACTGAGTCTTTGATTAAACTCTGCTAAGGCCTAATAGTCTGGAATGTTTCATTATTTTCTTGGCAGGCCTTGTGGATTATTTTTTATCAGGCTGTAGAAAGCAGAAATGGGAAAGAGGTATGTGTCACTACTTGGGGATCCACAGACACGGGGCCCATTACAGTGCCCTTAAAAAGAACATATTCACTAGTAGGTCTAGTTACTTTCTATGTTGTGGTCTGAATGCCATTTCCCTACCTCCCCACCAAATGGCCACCAAAATGGGCATTTAATAATATGAATAACTTCCATTAGTTCAGTGCTTGCTCTGTGCCAGCCTTTGTGCCTTGAACTTAAAATATGTCAACCATTGTAGTGAGTTGAATTGTGGCTCTCCCCAAAAACTGCGTCCCACAAAAGATCTATCCAAGTCCTAACTCCTGGTACCTGCTCAAATGAGGTCTTTACAGATGTGTAATGGATTGAATAATGCCATCCCAGAATTCACATACACCCAAAACCTCAGAGTGTGACTTTAGCAATAGAGTCTTGCAGATATAATTAGTTAGGGATAAAACGTGAGCTCAGATTTGTTCTAGGCAGGTCCTAAATTCAAAGCCTGGTGCCCTTTTAAGGAGAGGAGAGGACACCGACATGCACAGATAGACAGAGAAAACAGCTTATATGGAGATGGAGCTATGTTGCTACTAGCCAGCTAATGCCAGGAGGCACCAGGAGGGAAAGTGGCAAAGAGGAATTCTCTCTTGGAGGCTTTGGAAGGAGCATGTCCCCCAGAAGAGGTGATTATTGACTTCTGGACTCCAGTACTGCCGGAGAGTCAGTTTCTGTTATTTTAAGTCACCTCTTTAGTGGCACTTTGTTGTGGTGGCTCTAGGAAACCCATATCAAGTCAAGATCTGGAGAGGTCTGGATGTAGAGTAGATCCTCAATCCGTAAGGACTGGTATCCTTATAAGGGAAAGAAGAGGGAGATTTGAGACTCACAAACCTGAAGGAGAAGTGTATGTGAAAGTAGAGGCAGAGATCGGAGAGATACGTCTACAATCCAAAGAACACCAAGATCTGAGAACAGCCACTCAAAGCTAGGGAAGAGGCATGGAACAGATTCTCCTTCAGAACCTTCAGAAAGAAACAATCTTGTCAATACCCTGATTAATAACACGTGACCTCCTGAACTGTGAAAGAATAAATGTCTGTTTTCTTAAGCCACCCAGTTGGCAGTAATTTGTTACAGCAGCCCTATGAAACCAATAAAACAATTTAATCCTGACAGTAAGTAATATTATCCCAATTTTACTGGGAAGAAATTAAAGGGAACAGTAGTTAAGTAGCTTGTCAGCTTCACACAAATTTCAAGTGCACAGCTAGAATTCAAACCAAGGGTTTAAGCCTAGCTCTTCCTAATTCTGAAGCCCACACATTTAACCCTTTCACCAAATCCCTTCCTGGTATTTGCTAAGGGAATACATATAATTTTTTTAGTTCAAAAATGCCACTAAAAATAAATAAAACATTCACTTTTTCTTGAGACATGTTCAACAAAGGTGGAAAAACCGAAATCTACTTCATATCTTAACATCTGCTTCACTGAAGTTGATCTGATGTCTGTTGTTTTCCAGACACCCTGCCGGATTCTGAGGGGACCAGGGGGGAAGGGTGCTGTTCCTGTCACTAAACCACTAACTACTGACGAGGAGAAAAACCCAGGCTACCCAGGATGCTGAGGGAGCCTTGAGGGGCACACCCAGCAGCGTCCTGGGCAGTAGTGGTCAAGTCGGATTTCTAGGAGGAAGTGATGGGGCAGACTTCTTCAAGACGAGAGGAGAAGCAGAAAATTGGCAGGGACAGGGAGGGGCAGGGCAAAGAAGAACATTCTAGACTGAAGGTACAAAGCTGTGGGTGAAAAGGGACCACACAGTAAATCTGACAAACTCAGGGGGCCTGGGTGATGGCCTAACAGACTCAGAGACCTAATGTAAACGCATAGGATGGTGTGAAACCAAAACTTCCCAGAGAAAATCAAGGTGAGTAGTCTTGTCCTAGGCTAGAATCTTCCCTGACAAAAGTCAGTTTCTACCTTACCCGAGCCTGTCTGTTGTCTTTTTGCATCTACAATGACATACCTTTGAAATGTCAAATTTCCTTTTCGGACCCCTCAGGGCATGGGCACACGCCTGGAGGGAGACCACAAATCCCCTCATTGTTATTGTTAACGTGTTAATTGTTGACTGTTAACTATCCCGTGCCCACTTATATAAAAGAAGTATGTGTCTATCATTCTACTCTTGATCCAGTCCCAGAGGTTTTTCTGCTTTGCTTACTCCCGCCTCCCTAATCTAGCAGCAGTGGATTTCATGTAACCCCCATCCACCTCCTCTTTTGATTGTAATGTCTAAAATAAGGTGCAAAACTGCCATTTTCCAGGGCATTTTCTCAATCCATTGAAATTTTGCTTCCCAGCAATTGTCGTCAGTTTGGCTCAAATAAACTCATAAAAATTCTTACAGGTGTGGATGTTTCTTACACTGACGGAGCTCACCGGTGAGAAAGATTATGGCCCATTTATGGCGTGTGTTTCCATGCAGCGAGAGAACAGGCTGGGACTAGAGGGAGGAGCCAGCTCTGTGAAAAGCTCTGGATGTCAAGATGAAATGTGTTCTCAAAGGCGAGCAAAACTATGGAAAGAAACATGAAAATGCAACATTTCAGTGGGAAACCAGCTTCCAACCAGCACTGTCTCAGTCTTTCAGATACTTTCAGCGAAAGGAGCCATGTTGTGGTGACATATTAAAATCTCTCTCTTTTTTAAAGTTGAGCTTCATTAATATTCGCCAAGGAAAAGTGCACCAAAAAGTTAATCAGACAAGGAAGACTTTATTTAAGAGGCTGGGAGAAGATGTACTTCTCAAAGAGGCAGAGAATGAGCAGGGGCCTAGAGTTAGGAAGCAACCTGTCTAAAGCTTAGTCAAGTTTGGAGAACTTTAAGGGTGTCTTGGTTGTGTGGAACCAATTTGGCTTTTTTTCAATCACACAAAAAAGCCAATGAGTCATGGCAAGCAACGTTCCAGAAAAAGCCTGGCTTTTGTCTAGGCAAATCTAGATTCAGATCTCTGTGCTTCAACTGCTTGGCCTCCCGGATCCTGTTTCCTCATCTATACAGCAGATGAGACACTTTGTAGACATTTTGTAGGGTTGGTTTGAGGATTCAGACACCATGCAAATGAAGTATTTAATCAAGAACAATAAGTTCCATAATCTTTCTATTACAATTTAGCTAAGTGTGAAGTTGATGGAGATTTTTAATCTGCCATCAATTAATTGTATTGCTTGTGGGGCATCACACTTGTCAAATGAAAGACCTGCTTATCTTCCCATCCTGGGATATTTTGGATATGAAGGCTTTCAAAAGCACAAGGCAAAGTGCAAGACAAAGGCACAGAGAAAGCACTTCCTCATTTGGGATAATGTCTGCTGTTTATCAGAGTCAGTTGAGGGGTCATGTTAGCCATGCCATAGGCAGCCGGCTATCCGCAGGGCACAAGGAAGGTAGCTGGACAGACACATTCCTGTACGCGAATGCAAAGACCATGGGAATGGCAAGAGTGAAAGGATTTAATGAGAACTAGATGGCTCATTGATTTCTCACTTCTGTATCTGTGTTGTTCTGATACCCATTGAAATCAGCTATGACAGCACATCCATTTGGAATAATGTATTCCAATTATATCACAAGTTTCAGTGCTTTTTTTTTTTTTTTTTTGCTGAGAAGATTTGTGAAGCATAAGCAAGAAAAAGAGCAATTAGGGATTCAGAAAACAGTCCACATGCTGCCCTCGATGGCACCTCTGGTCCTGAGGGCCACGTTTTCCTCTTCAGTCTTTAAACTCAAGTCCTTTTTTCTCCTATGCCTTCAGCTCTTCTCATTTTAATGGACTATTTCACCACATCTTAAAGTATACATCTCCCGAAGACACAACTGTCTGCGCTACTTCGGATATTTCCACTGGGTTTCGTTACAGTCTTGGTTCACGAGAAGTCTCGCGCCCCATTTGGAGAGCCTGCCCTGCCAGCTTCAGTCCCTCCAGGACGTTTCATTAGGCTCACTCGATCCAACTCTGAGTTCTTCTTTGTAAACCCGAAGCGCTCTGTTATTCCTCGTACTTAAAAAACTGTTCTTTCTAAAGCATCCTGGCTCTACGCCAGCCTCACCACTCTTACTCTTGCAGAATCTTGTTTCCTGGAGTTATATAATGTCTAGTTAATCTATTCAATAAATATATATTGAGCCCCTCTACTGTGCTGGCAATACTGCGATGACTATGAAAATATCCCTGACCTGAATCAGATCATAACTTTAGTGGTGGAGGCTGTATGAAAACAAAGAGATGTAAGGCCCTGATGGGAATGCAACGCGAGAGCCACGAAGTGCTCCGGGAGCAGCACTTACCATGTAGGGCAGAAATCAGAAGTTTCGTAACTCGGTGCTATTGGGAGGAGGGCCATTAGAGGACATTTGTAATAAACCTTTTCGTAAATGAGCCAATCAGTTTTAAAATTATAAACGCAGATATAGCATATATACACATTAAGACATATTATTTTCTATTTTGATATCTTAGATTTGCTTAAGCTTGGATATCAATCTTCCCCAAAGGGCATTCCCTTAAAGAACAATCCCAGCTGCTATTCAAAGAAAAATGAGTTCCATGATCAGGTTCGCTTCAGAAGTGAAGCACACTCTGTGGTGGACGTAGGCTGGACAGGGCACAGCGATGTAGTAAAGGCTCTTAGTTCAGATGTGTTTAAATTCGATAACTCAGCATTTTCTAACTTGGCCACTGATATTTTTTTCCTTTTTGTAACAGCTATTAACATCCAAAGAACTAGTGTTTTAAGAAATACACTTTGAAAGATGTCTCTTACATAACTATTCAACCTAAAAGTCCATGGAAAATGGTAGACCATTTCAGACAACCCAACACAGTGAGGTGGAGTGCCTTCATGACGCACCTCACAGCCTCCACTGACACCATAAAAGTTACTTTTTTGTCATCCTAAAAGCAGAAATTTTAGAAAATATAAAAGGGAAAAATAAACACCACCTGCCTTATCACCCAGAAATAGCAATTATTGATATTGTATACTTCTTTCCAGCTACTTTGCTGTTCGCATTTTACAGCCAAGATATAATAAAGTATTTACAAATTTATCGATACTGATTTTCATGTCTATTTTGCACATTATAAAAATAACCTATGCTGCTTGTAGAGCTACAGAGTTTAGAAAATACAACAAAAATCATGTTGCAGCCCCTCATCTACATTTAAGTCATAATTAATGCATCTTTTAAAATCTTTTGAGATAAAAATATATACAATTAACTGAAATAAGAACAGATTTGGCTGTAAATACAATTGAGGGAGAAACGAGGACATAATCAGGGTGTCCCTAAACTGTCTTGCTACATATACTAAGAAGAACTGACTAATGGGTGAGCGGGGTGCATATTGGAAGTACCTTTTGTTCCGTTATGGAGCGAGTGGCCTCAGAGGTCCCCTTCTGGTTGAGATTCCTGAGGGGTGGTCTCAGAAGCTACAGCCAGACAATTGGAATCTAAAATGTTAGTTTCCCTGTCTCCATGGTTTAGAAATACTCAGTCAATTAACAGCTGGTCCCTGTTTGGATTTGGGTTTTCTCTCCTAGGTCCGGTCATCTATACTCATCCGCATTGGCCATCGTTTCGCCTGGTAACTTAACTGTATTGCTTTGTTGAAATTAGCACCACTGTACCATGAACACTTCCTGGGCAGCACTTCATTTGCTACTGGAGCTAGATGTCTCTCCCTGGCCACATTTCACATTCCTGCCTGATGTGTTTTGGTTTTCAGTTTGCCCAGTGGGTTGGCAAGCGCCGTTTAAAGGGCCCCTGGCTAGCCATGGTTGAAGGCTACCTAGAGCCTCTGCTTTCCAGCATGGTGCCTTCCCGAGTTTCTGTGTTCCCCGGCGTCTTCCTCCATTTCCAAATCTCCCTGTTTGTGTAAACAGAGCCAAAGTTAACTGAGTTCAACCCCAATGCCTTTGGAGAGCAGGCAATACTTTGGAAAAGAACAATGTTCAGAAAGAAATGGAGCCAGAGGGATTTGGACTCAGCAGAGTGATTCTAATGATCAGGCATTCAGGTCATTTTGATACGGATTTTAACTTTTGGGGAACACAAAGGGGTCAC
>CM052546.1:21603961-21669176 GCA_028533065.1 Trachops cirrhosus
TCCCCGTATCCCTCTCCCTCCACACCTGGGTAATGAAACTTTGGCCAGATGAATGGCTTGCAGTTTGCTGCTGTGGTTGTTCCCTCACTCCCATAGGGTTGGCAGTGTTGCTTCCCTTCCTTGGGACACTGGTCCAGCCAGCTTCTCTCCATCTTTTAAAACCCAGGGCTCAGACCCTCTAGAAATCCTGCTGTGTGTGGCCCCTCTGCTTTAGATCCATGGTTCCTGAAATTCAGTGCCTCAGAACCACCCAGGTGGGTGTAGAAACACAGATAGCTGGGCCCCACCCCCACAGTTTCTGATTCAGTGTAGGTCTGGGTGCTTGAGAACATGCATTTTCAACAAGTTCCCAGGTAATGCTGATGCTGCTAATTCCTGACCACACTTGGAGGACCACAGCTCTGGAGGAACACCTGCACCTTTCTCTTGCATGTGGGAGAACAGCTTACAGGGCAGCGTAGTGGCTCCTTCCCTCGGTCGGCGTGTGTGCACTGAAGGCGGGGGCAATGCCCCACTCATTTCTGCAACACAGCACTTGGCTCTGTGCCTGACATGTAGATATTGTTGGAGGGAAAGAGAAGAAAGGAGGAAAGACATATTGAACAAAGACTGGAAGGTAGGGATTTAGATGCAGAGGTCTTCAGAGTGCATCCCCAGACCAAAGTTCTCTGTTTTCAGCAAAAATATATTGAACTATAAAGTTAATACACTTTAATATAGCAGAGCCAGTACAGTGTAGTGGCGACATACAGCTTGATTTTTAATTTCTAGTTTTACTATGTGATGTTAGTCCTGTTACTTAATCCATCTTTAAAATTCCCTTTTTAGACTCATAAAACGGGTGGAATAAAAATGCTACCTAATGGAGTTGTTCCGATGTTTAAGTGAGGTAATGCAAAGTGGTTCTTTTTCATACTCCTTAGCATATCATAAGTAGTCAGTAAATCTCAACTACCATTTTATTATCTGTTCCTTTAAATAGCTTAGTTACCAGACAATATGATTTGGGCAATTTAATAGACACGAGCACCAAGAAACAAATGTATGTTAAATCGCTTTTATCTTAGGAATTTATGTGTTAGGCAAAATTATGTTTTCTTTAATCTCTACATATACTCATTTTTAATTCAGGTGATTGTTATCATGGTGGAATAATGGATTCAAGAAGAAGCTGATTTTGGTTTGGTGAGATAACTTGCACATTATTTTCGACTTGAGATACATTTTAAAAAATATTCACATCTCAAAGGGGGGAAAAACTTCAAAAGGACCAATCTGCTTAAAGAATATTTCCATTAAAATAACTTAAGACTAGAGAGACAGTTTTATCTAAAGATTTCAAAAGACTTTATAGTCATTAACTAAATATCCCTCTGAAATACTGTTAACATGTACTATGCCACTTTATTGTTAGAGAACGCCTGTTGAATGAAACAGCAGCAGGATTTCACAAGCAGGAGCCTGGTGCTCCCATGAGTTGCTGTGGCCAGAAGGTGAAATATAATGAAAAGAGGGTGAACCTGACAAGAATTTCTAGACGACTGTGCTGAACAGTCATCGGTAGACTTTCCATGATGATGTTCTTTCTCTCTAAGAGTGAAAGTGTGGGGGAAATAGTTTTTAATCCCTTGATTAGTGTTCCTCCTTTTCTTTCTGTTCTTCATTCATTCATTTGTTCAATAAATATTTAGACTCTGATACGTTCCAATCTAGGCTAATCATTTCTCTTGCATTATGTCATTTAATTTTCATGCCTATGTACAAAGCAGATACTGTAAGTATCCCCGCCAACAGAATGGAGGTTGGTAGGAGTTAGAGAAGGTGCCTGAGTCCCTGAGTAACCGGGTTTCTGCAAGTCTCGAACGCCAGACCCCGGGTTCCAACACAGTGCTGCTCTGTGGAGTCCCGCACACTGCCTGCAGTCTGCGGTTCCTTTACCAAGTCTGCATGTGCCCAAGGTGCCTGGCAGCCCAGGGGGCTCTGAAAACGGCCCTCTGAGTGTGTACATGGAAACTAGTGTGTGTGCCAATTATAAACGTTTACCTCTTTTATTTATTAATTTCATTACCCATGGATTTAAAATAGTATATTCTGAAAATGATATTGTAATTAGAGATATAGCTTTCTCACAATCTCATTTTTTATTTTAAAATTTAAATCATATTTTATTGTTTATGCTATTACAGTTTTTCCCTTTTGCCCTCTTCCACTCAGACCCCCTGCTCCCTCAGGCAATCCCCACACGTTGTCCGTGTCCATGGGTCATGCATATATTTTCTTCGGTTACTATATTCCCTATGCTGTGCCCTCCATCCCCATGACTATTCTGTAACAACCAATTTGCACTTCTTAAACCCTTCGCCTTTTTTTGTTCATCCCCTGACCCCTCCCACTGGGCAACCATCAAAATGTTTTCTGTATCTATGATTCAGTGTCTGTTCTGTTTGCTTATTCTGTTTTTTAGTTTGCAGTCTCATTTTTTAAACACATTTTTTGAATCCTCACCTGAGAATATGGTTTATTGATTTGAGAGAGAGAGAGTGAGTGGGAGAGTGGTGTGAGAGAGAAACATCATTTGGTTGCTTCCTGTGCGAGCCCCGACCTGGGATTGAAGCCCCAGCCTAGGTATGTGTCCTGCCTGGGGACCAAACCCACAGTCTTTTTGTGTATGGGACGATGCTCCAGCCAACTGAGCCACCTGGCAGCCAGGCCCATTTCGTTTTTCTTGGAATTATCTGATCTAAACTCTGGACATGCATCTTTTTGACCTCATTAGAATCAAGTTTCAAGTTTTCAAATAGTTTTCTAGAGCAGATTATTTTCACGTCTGTCTACAGTGTTTGGTGTTTGTGACACAGCACATTTGGCATGTGTCTGACGTCATCAGGGAAATGCCACCCTGAGCCACAAGTACTTGATCGTTAGGCTGTGATCCCTGGTTTTCTTATTCATCTCTAAGATGAGTATTATATATAATAATTATACATGATATAATGATATATGATATGTACATCCTATAATACTATAGGATATACTTATTATGTTGTTATATAATTATCTACATATAGTATATAATGTATATATTATGATGTGATGTTTGTATATACATAGCAATATATATACAAGATGGGGCAAATATATTTGCCATTGTGAGCATGCTAAACACAATTTACTGTTGTTATTATTTATTAATTATTGTATTATTTTCCATACAAACAACTGTAAACCTACTTTTGCCCCACCCTGTATACATAACTTACTGAATGGATCCTTAAAATATTATGCAAGTCTTCTCTTACAATGACATTCAATTATAAAATCATACCTACTCAAGAATAATTACTGAGAATTCATGCTAAAATTTTTTTCTTTATTAATAATTGATTCTGTCAAGTAACCTTTATGTACACCCAAAGCTAACAATGATTGATTCTCAGGTTAAAATGACTTATTCAAGCAGTACTATTTTTTTTTTCAAAATGAAGTATTAAAGAGAACACCCTGTAATATGAAAGACTTGTTAGGGTGCTAATAAAAGCCACCATTTTCTTTTCTGAGAGATACATTTTTTTGAGTGGTGGACTAAAGATCTCATTGCCGTATATTTAGGCATATTCAGTAGCCTTGTTATTCAAAGGTGAAGTTTTATAAAGATTTTAAAAAGTGACTCAAAAGGGTCACCCTATTTTTATTCTTTTTATCTTTCTGTCTCCTGTGTTGTCTGAATATGCCAAGAGAGAGTCAGAGGCAGAGAGAGATTGAGGCTGATTCTTCCAACCATCTAATAAAAGTACTTCCTTTAGCCTGGTGAAGCCAACTTAGATTACATGCTGACCTTTGAATCCATCTGTGGCCATGGAAACGTCAAGTGTAAACTGACTTGTACCTAATGGGTTCACTCCTGGAGCAGGAGGTGGATAAACAACATGGATGTTCCACAGTGAGGGAGGGGTGAAGCAGACATGTGGGCATCACTATGTGTTGCAATGTACAATACTGACTTTCAAGGGGTGAGTCTTTACTAAATCCCACAGCACTCTCACGCACAGTCTCTTGTTTGATTTCCAGAACAACTCTCAAGTTACATGGCACAAGTAGGATTGTTTCCATTTTAAGAGGAAGAACAGTGGGCTCAGTGTGGTTGTTACCCTGAACTCAGACCTACTGGAGTTCTACTTTGACTCAAGGTTTAAAGCTTTCTGGGCACTTGATCATTTTATCAAAATAAGTAGTTAAAAAGTGAACAGTTTTGTCAAACTACATATTTATCATCCCATTGTTCAAAATGACTTGCTGTGCTGAATTTCTAAATTTTTGCTGTCCCATTCTCCCCAAACAGTAGTGACAGCAGACAGTGCTGGTTGGAGGTGGGGGGAAAGTTATGAGTCCTACCTGCCTTGGTTAGCATCTTTGTTTTCTAGAATTACTGTCTTCTAAGGGCCTCTCAATTAAACAGAGTCACAGACTGATAGTCTGCTTTCTATTTTTGTTTTCCAAAGTTTGCTTTTCTACTATTGTAGTAGAGATTTGTGATGTGACTTTTATATTTCCCAGATATGCTGATTTAGGAGAAAGCCTAGATGTCAACATGCCAGGAGGGTTAGACTTTCTCTATAAATGTTCTAATGTTCATGAGAAGGGCTCTATGTGACAATTTTCTAAGAGGCTTGAAAGAGTAGGAGATTCTTAAATAAAGGCTTAAAGGGAAAAATCTACAAATTGGGAGCAGAATCCTCATTGACAGGCTTGTTCACCTGAATGCCCGCCTACTATTTAATATTGATAATGGTGATTATGATAGAAAATAGCTGGACTATGGGAATTACAAAAATACCACACTTGGGAACTATCAGATTTAGTAATAATTAATTCCTAAAACTGGTCTGCATGTATTCCATTGGATATTTGCACAATGCCTTTGGATGCCATAACATCAGAAATGTTTCCTGAAATTCCTGTGGCTACACACGCTCTTTTCTCTGTGGTATCTCAGTATCCTAAGGAGGTTACCACTTTGTGTGCAGAGGGCATTGAGAAGGAGATCCTAGTGGTAGTAACAGACAAACCCAAGAAGGAGAATGTACATATAATATACATGCCCACAGACACACATTCCTATCATGAAATGGAAATACTCATTAGTACAACAGAGAACAAGTGCTATGATTACCAGGCAAAGCCCTTCACTAAATGCTAGCAATAGAGGAAGGGATCAGGTCTACTCATTCCCCTTTAACGAATCAAGCATGGCAGAGGATCAGATAATCAAATACATGGGCTCTGTTTAATGATGCGAGTTTGCACGCATTCCAGTACAGTAGGGAAGAGGGGTCTACCTGAACAAGCAAAGACAACAAACTGCCGAGTACAAGTGAATGCCGAATATTGGGTGTTGTTAACAAATGATAAGGGAAATTGGAGGACGGAGTCTGTGAGAAGGGTTTCTCAGGGTTATAGGATTTGTGTAAGATATTTGAGAACAGGCAATACGTAGGGTCATTGTCAGTGTACCTGCGGTGGGATGGGCGAGGTTTGTTTCAAGAGAAGTGTGTTCAAGAAGAGAAGTGTGTTCAAGTACAGAAGTGGTTAAGAATAAGAAAAGGAAGAGTTGCCTGGGGCCCCAATGCAGTTCGCCTGCCTGGTGTTTCTGAGAACGCCTCTAATTTCTCAGAGTCCTAAGGGAAGAACTGGTGCCTCCTAACAGTACTTCCAAGGTCTTCACATCACTTCCCAACCACCCCCCGGCATCGTCCCCGCCGAGACACACAAACTTGTTCCTATCCTCATTTCTCTGCTAGTATTCTGGGCTTCAGATAGCAGTATTCCTCTTAGCTGTTCACCTCCATGATTTTTTGTTGCAAATAGGACATATTTATTTCTTCCTTCATTTTCCTCAATGTTGCCACACTGTTACAGTACGATTTAAATCAGTAATGCATTTAGGTAGAAAGTTTCTATGAAAAGCACAAATCAAGATAGAGTCACAGTCTAATTTGCCGTGCACAGTTGGCGTTTGCCCACAGCTGTGTCTGAGAAGAATTCAGCTTCTGCTTTACGCTCTCTTATCATGGAGATTGTCATGGAGATTTAAAGAAGCAAAAACAAACAATGCCTTTATTTTTGGGAACAAAGATAAGTAAATATGATTAACCATCACTAAGGAGACCTGACAGCTATAGGATGGAGCTGATATTTTGAAACAGGTTATGTCAAAATATAAGTCAACATTTTATTCAAAATCTGATCTATTAATAGTAAAATAACCTAAAACTTTATTGGATTTTGGAAAAAAATTAAAATACAACGGCAAGAATTGGATGAGTACTTACTTAAAAACAAATGAAACTCTTGCCCTTTATCGTTCTGTGAAGCGCTCAGGATTCCGTCGGGAAGACGAGTTACGCACCTTCTGCCTGGACTCCCCTCCGAACAGGGCTTCCTTGAGGGCAGCGCCAGGGTGAGGCAGGGCCCGATTTAGCCCGTTTGCAGTCTCCCCTGATGATTAATAAATAAAAACTTTCTAAAATTCCTCACTTCCCAAAATAACCTTTTTATGAACAAAACTCAAGATAGCAGCAATTGCCTAAACTCCGAAGAAGAGCTGAAGAACAAAAACTTCAATTTTCTTTAATGTTTCAAAATGTGTTTATAATGGAGGTAATACAGAGTCATTGAAAAAATATAGACAATGCAGAAATACATAGAATAAAAATATAAAATCACTTGCAACCCCCTCTCTAGAATCCCTTCCGGTCTTATGTTTCTTTAACAGTAAATATACACATAATGTTCATTAATTTATTCACTACTTTATCATTAGAAAGGGAGGGAGGGAGGGAGGAAAGAAGGAAGGGTGGAAGGAAGAAAGGAAGGAAAGAAGGAAGGACGGACACATTTGTTTTGGGCATTTTCCTAAATACTAGGAATTCAGTGATAAAAGGAGCAGACCTAGTTCATACTATGGCAAAATTTGACAGTCTAGTTGTGATTACTGCATTTTACAGAGTAAAATACTATAAAATTTTTGACTCCATGACTTTTAATAACTGAAAACCATTCCATTCTATGAATATCATATTTTATGTATCCATTTCTCTGTTTAAAAGGCCATTTTGCTTCCGAGTTTTGACTCATGTGTAGCAATAAAAGAACAATTCCTGCTAACTAACCTCATAACAACTCTGATTATTTCCTTAGGAGAGCTTTCTACAACAGGATTACTGGGCTAAGCTTTTAATGGTTCCTGGCACCAATTGCCAGCACACTTGGGACAGGAGATTCAGAACATACATTCCCAGGATGCTGGGATCAGACCTCCATCCATCTGTGTTTGGAAGGAGGAAGGGGAAGGCCATTATCTCCCCATTTGTGAGGATAATAGGTGTAAAAGTTGTGGGGTTCTCTTTTTTACAACATTGTTACTTATTTGTGAAGACAGTTCACTGGCTGTAGGAGTGGTTGGGAAGCACAGAGATGGAGGAGCATTCAGATATGTTTCCACCTCGTTCACATAATGGGCAAGGAACTCATTAATTCTGACATGGAGAGGGCCATTGATACCACCGATAAAATGAACAACAACAACAAAACCCTCCAAAAATGTGTGTGTGTGTGTGCAGTTTTCCAGGGGATAATTCTGCTGTTATTTTACTCAGGGTCACAGTGTCCATTCAGATCATATTGCCTGATCTGGCCCTTGTCAGGAGACTTCAACTTAGAACACCTGGCTCACATAAGCCTTCCACCAGGGAAACTGCAACAGTGAAAACACTCTGGTAGGGACCTGCAGGTTGACTCTGGGGACACCAGACCACGCTTAGCCTCTCGGCATCTGAGTGCTAATGGGGAGCAGAGAGCATGGTTTTGGAATATGCCCCTGTGACCCGTTTTCTGAAATGGGAACACATCAATCTCTGCCACGGAGGTGCGTGTGTAGCAGGAAAATGCCAGAGTATGTTTTCATTTCCTTGATATCCTTCCCCCCTTGAATTAGCCAGTTACATTGGGTTATCCAAGTTCTCTCTAGTCTTAAACTGTGGTTTAACGAAAACAATTTCAAGTGGCATTTGACATCCGAGAAAATGAGTTGAAGAGTTGTGTGCACATTAAACTAAGGTTTTACCACTGTCAATCACCCTGACCAAAACGCCTGCATGGAAACATGAACCCTCTCCCCAAGGACCTTACTATTCCTACCGCCCACCTGTCTTGGTCCCTAAGTGTCTTTTTATACATACATTGGCTAGTCCTTCAGTCACCCATTCATTCAATATAACCTAATGTTAATGTATCTTGGTCTAGGCATTGTATTAGGTTCTGGGAAAGACATAGTCTCTGTTCTCTCTCTTTTTTTTTTAATTTTATTTTAATTGTTGTTCAAGTATAATTTTGTCTTTTACTCCCATCCCAGCTTCCCCACCTCCCTCCCATTTCCACCCCCCCTTGTTTTTGTCTACGTGTCCTTTATACTTGTTCCTGTAAACCCTTCCCCTTTTCCCCTGAAATTCCCTCCCCTCTCCCCTCTGGACACTGTCAGCCTGTTCTCTATTTCAGTGTCTTTGGTTATATTTTGCTTGTTTCTTTGTTTTGTTGTTTAGGTTCCTGTTCTTATAAGGTCAACATTCAGTGGGCAGTAAGAAAAATACCGAAGGATCCAACAAGCCAAATACTTACAATTTGTTGCAAGTTGTATTAAAGAAACCAACAATGTGACAAGGATGTGAATAAAGGATACTTTTAGTGGCTGATTAGAAAGGGTTCTTTGAGGAGGTGAAGTGTGTGCCAAGACCTGACCTGTGAGGAGGAGCTAGAAAGGCTAAGTGCAGGAGAAAATGCACCCTGGGCTGAGGTCAAAGCATGCGCAGAGATTTCACCCCGAACAAGAACTTGATGTGTCTGCAGAACCAAAAGAGGGTCAGGCCTTGGCCTCATCGGTCTATCAGTCTGTCTTTCCCGAGAGCTGGTGGGCACCCTGAGGCAGGGCCTGTTCCTTGTGCACATCATCTTTCCGTAGCACCTACGGTAAATTTGGGTAACTAGTAGGGACTCAGTTCCTTCTGTTGAAGGATTGAAGGAATAGTTACATGAGTCTTCTATGTAAATTTATATTCATGGTGTTATTGCTGAGAACACTGATTAACCACTTTCCCCTCAGCATTGACATCTCCAAGAGGCTGTAGTGAGCCACATGGAATGATCATTTATTCTTCTTAGAAAAATGATTCACTCTCCTCTCCCTACAATATTCCACATATGTTCTTGGCTCCTTGACTTAGTGACAAAATGTGCCTTCTAGGTATGCCCAAACACCTGTGCTCCGATGTTTCTACCGCTTTAGCTATGCATGTTCAGTAGTCATAATTTCTTATATCTGAATTGCAGCAATATTGTTATTCCATACAGGCACACCTTGGAGATATGGCAGGTTCAGTTCCAGACCACTGTAATAAAGTGAGTTGTAATCTTTTTTGCTGGTGGAGGGTCTTGTCTTTAATTGGTAAACAATGCAACTTCTGAGAAGTGTCATAAAGCAAAGCACAATGAAACAAGGCATGCCTGTATATATTCATGTGTATGACTATTTGACACTTAAAAGAACAACTTAAATTCCTACCAGAGCCCTATATTAAGTATTAATATCTATACAATCATATTGTGCTCAACATCACACCCATATTTTCATAATATACATTAATACATAACTATTAACTTTTTATAACAGTCATCTGTTTAACTTCAGATTCTGTCATCGACTAGCAGAGGATATATGACCACTGTGGCGCACACTGTCCTATTGCCCTCCACAGTGATTTAAGTTCAAGGCTTTCCTTCCATTTCCAGCTCAAGTCATACCTCAAACACTCCAGCTCCTAGTGACATGGTGACTTCAGACTGGTGTGTGTGCTCTTGTCATCTGTGTTGGGCTGGGCCAGGGAGAAGAACGGAGACGGTTTGGGCAGAGTGACCAGGAAGAGCCTTTACTGCCCACAGTCAGGAACAGGCCAGCCGATGGTGGCTTCATTGTTTTGGCTTCAGTGCTCCAACGGATTGGATGGGCTCTTAGAAACTGATGTCATGTAGGAGTGACTCTTTATCACATTGGGGTTGCAGACCTCTTTTAAGAAGCTCTTGAAAATGAACTTTCTCCCCCATAAAGAATGCACATGTACTGTGAAGGCAGGAATACATTTTCAGGGTGTTTACAGGATCCCCTAAACCCCATCAGTGGACCTCTATTTCCAGGTGTCATGGACCTCATGTTAAAACAAAACAAAGCAACCCTGTAGAATAATCAGATTTACTGAGAGCTTACTATGCTGTAGGCCCTGTACTCAATCACTCATATACATTATAGCATCGTGTCTTTTAATTCTTCTCACAACCCGCTATTGTACATGCTATTGGTAACCCTGTTTCATGGGGTTGCGGGGAGAAAAGAAGAGTAGGAAAGAAGAGATGGAGAGAGGTTCAGTCATTGCCTGAAGGCCAAACTGCTAGGAAGGTGTAGAGGCACATTCTGGACCCTGGGTGTCTGACTCACTCCCTTCACCTTACTCATCTGCCTTTCTCCAGTGTCTTACTTGCCCTAATCATGGTGAGGGGTGGACACCACATCCATGTGGTGAGGGAGGGTGCTGCCAGAAACTTGGGTGATTGACAGCTGCACCAGAAGTTAAGGCTACGGATTCTTCCTCCAAGAAGGGAATGTATCCATTCTGAGAGACATGGGGAATAAAGATAGATTTGAAAAAGTCCAGGTGGTGATTAACACTCTCACCACTCCTTTTTACCCAGAGACAGACTCAGTTTCTGTTTTTCAAGATGACATTAAAAAAAAGTAAAATAAAATTTGCCTTCATTCTAGTTGCAACATATTTTAATTTTAAGAGATCACAGGTTAATTAAATTGATTTAAAAACAACTTTCAAGTTCTACCTTAATTAACCCTCCAGGCGTCCTTGTTATTCTGCTCCTGTTCGGTGCTGTCAGTCTGCCGGGGTGAGGGTTAGGACCCTTCACCTCCTCAGGTAGAGAGGATGGGCAGGAAATAGCATTTGCTCCGCAGCTTGATTAGTGGAGCTCATTAGCTGTCACACAGAAGGCTCGAGCAGTCCATCAGAAGCGAACGGCAACACCAGCGACATTTATTACAAGCCCAGTGTTCAGGGGCTGCTGAGAAACCAATTTTCATTCTTACGGATTCTGTCCCCCAAATGGGACTTCTCTAGGATTCATTAGCAAGCCTGATCAAAATGCCGAGGAAGGTAAAGAGAAAAAAAGGAAAAAAGGCCTTCGAGAACCAAAGCACACAACTAGCCTCAAACACTCAAAGCAGACATAAAAGAGTAAAGGTTGTCACCTGCTCCCCTTTTTACTGGTTGGTCCTGAATGTTATTTACACCGTTCCCAGAGAGTTACTGTTCCTGGGTTTTCCTGCAACTGTACAAAGTGAATGGGCATCAGAACTATTTGGTGGATGGTCCCAACATAGCGCAAACCAACACTGGTTTTCCAAATTGGTCACCACAAGCTTATCTGTCTATTTTCCCAGCTTGCTCTAAGCTGCATCCGGACAACCAACTTGATGAGCACTTGGCCTGACCACACAACAGGCACGTGTTCCGCACGCAAAACCTCAGTGCACTGAAACAGGGCGTCCCCTGAAACCATTTCTGATCTCTTGTAGCGGGGTGGAAAGGCATTTTATTGTTTAAAACGTATAAATAAATATCAGCAAATGGTCATTCCCCTAACCAACTTACGATTCACTCTAAGAAATGGACACCGAGTGAAATCAACCTGTTTACACCACAACCTAGTTCGTGAAACCTGGGCTCCAGTTCTCACTTGCCACCAAACCAGCTGCGCGTCTGTTTCCTTACTTCTACAGTGTGAGTGTACTGAATGGTATGCACAGTTTTTTCTGGATCGAAAATTGTGTCTTTATGATCATGGGTAGTTTGTCTCAGTCTTTGGATTTCTGAGGTAGTCTTCTCACTGGTCTTCCTGCTTCCAATCTGACCCCTCCAACTGACCTTCCAAGTGCAGCTAGCGAGTTTGCTAACGTGTGAACCAGACCACAAACTTCCCCACTTGCAACACTCCCGTGGCCTCTCATTTCGAATGGAATAACATTCCTGCTCCTTAGCAGGGCCTGTCCCTGCCGGGCTCCAGACATTCCAGCTTTCTGTCAGTGTGCAGGCTGAGCTCTCCCATTCCCAGGGCTGCTGTGCTACGATATCATCTGCCTGCCAGGTTTTCCCTCTCAATCTCCTTCTGCGTCTTTAGATCTCAGGTGAATTGTCACCACCTCAGAGAGGTGGTCCTGACTTCTCAGGACTCCTCTGACCTCATAATCATGACCACAAGCTATTTGTGAGTCCCTTATGGCATTCACCACCATCTAAAACTAGTTATTCATTGTCTGATTCTCCCAGTAGAATGTCACCTCCGTGGAGTCAGCAGCCTCACCTGTCCTGTCCTCTTTTGTACTCTAGCGCCTAGCAGCACACCTGGCACTTAGCAAAGACCTTATCGTATTTGTGACACTTAATCCAGTGTTAATAAGTTGTTTGAATATTTCCTCCTTTAAAATAGGTTAAAAATGAACTTTGTGGATAAAGGTATTGGGTTGGCCAAAAAATTCGTTTGGTTTTTCCTTACAATAGCTCTAGTAGCTCTTCGTCATCTCTAAGTTCATTCAAAACAATTTTGTTAGATTGTATTGTGATAGCTGTCACATCAGCATGCATTTAAAAACAACTTATCAAAACCAGTGAATTTTTGTGCAACCATTTTATTATTGAATATGGAAGAAAATATGCAACATTTTTGTCATATTATGCTTTATTATTTCAAGAAAGGTAAAAATGCAACTGTAACATAAACGAAAAACTTGTGCAGTGTATGGAGAAGGTGCTGTGACTGATCAAATGTGCCCAAAATGATTTGCAAAGTTTCTTGGTACCACTGACATTGTGGCCAAATAATTCTTTGCTGTGGGGCTCTCATGCATTGGAAGATGTTTAGCAACACCCTGGCCTCTACCCACTAGAAGCCAATAGCGAGAGATAGCCGACATACTCAAAATATCCAAATCGACAAAGTTATTGGTGAAAATGAAAAATGCGTCTTTTATGGAAAAAACTAAACAGACATTTTGGCCAACCTAATGAAATTAATTTGAAAAGTTATAATTCTGAAGAAACAAGAGTAGATTTGTGTGTGGTATATTTCCTTTGTCCCCTAAAATCCCACTCTGCAGGATCTTTTAAACTAGAAGAACCCGTACACATTGTTCCCATCTCTACTGATTCTGCCTAATGACAGGGAATTTTTCTAACTCATGGCTCTCTCTTCGGCAGACAAAAGGCAGCTGTTCTCCCAGTTCCTGGTCCAGCCCACTGTGCTCACGGTAGCCTCCCCAGCATGGAGACGGAGGGTCCATTGAACATAATGAAAGTTACTTGGCTCCAAATAATTACAAAAACTAATGATGATGAACTGCCTCATGTGTTCTTCTGCTGTGAAACTCCTCGTCTGCTGTTAACTCCAGGGCATCCTGTGGTGGCAAAGTGATTGCTCTTTGAATGGTTAGACAAATGGAACATGGGTGGATTCCTCCTAGGGCTGCACGAGGCTAATTCTCTCTGCTTAAGTGTTAGACGCAAAGTAAGTTCAAATGCTTTCAAACAATAAAATGTTGCTCATTTTTTTCCAAGAGCTCACATTTAAGAATTAGTTCACACATAAATGCCTTTGAAGGCTGCCACTTTGCATCTTGAAAGACTTAAGCAGAAGGGGTCAAGTAAAAATGTAGTAATTAAGAATCTTCTCTGTGTTTGGAACTATTGTTAGGTTGTTGTTTTCTTACACCCAGTGCATTTTTTCTTTCATGCAGTAGGACATCTCAATTTTGCTTTGGCACAGAATCTTTCCCTAACTCTTAGTTCCTAAGAGTTTCCCTAACTCTGAGTCCCTAACTCTTAGATAAAAGTGATTTATCTGGGATGAACCCACCCTGGACATAAGTAGAAACAATTCAGAAGCTGTCCAGTCAGATTGTGTGTCCCTGGAATTTTCATCTTGAGTAGAATAACTCAAAGTTTGAAAATCATAGTATGTGGTGCAATGAGTCCAGACGAGACTGATTATTGGTTCCTGTTACTAAAGTTGCCAGAGCTTCTGGTTTTTTGTGCTTCTGGAAACCTCATTCTTATGCTTTTAGTTTACTTTTTCCTTTATTTTTGTTGTTGATGAAGCCACTGCAGGTGTTTCCCCATTCCCCATCCTGCCCTCCTCTGCACAGACGTTTCCCTTCCCTCTGACCATCTCCACACCATAGTCTGTGTCCCTGTTATAAGTTCAAGTTCTTCGCTAATCCCTTCACCTTCTTTTATCCAGTCTCCTCTTCCCCAACCCCTCTGACAGCTGTCTGTCTGTTCCATGTGTCTATGCCTCTGTTTCTATTTTGTTCCTCAGTTTATTTCCTTCTTTAGATTCTACATATAAATGAGATCAAATGGTATTTGTTTCTCTATGACTGGCTTATTTCATTTGACATAACCTCCAGGTCCATCCGTGCTATTGCAAAAGGTAAGATTTCCTTCTTTTTTATGGCTATATAGCATTCCATTGCATAAATGTACCAAAGCTTTTTTATCCACTCACCTACTGATGGACACTTGGGCTGTCTCCAGATCTTGGCTATTGTAAATGATGCTGCTATGTATATAGGGCTGCATGTATTCTTTCCAATTGGTGTTTCAGAATACTTAGGATATACAGTATTCCCAGAAGTGGGATCACTGTGTCATAAAGCAGTTCCATTTTTAATTTTTTGAGGAAATTCCATACTGTTTTCCATAGTGGCTACACCAGCCAACAGTGCACTAAGGTTCCTTTTCTCCACATCCTCACCAAACTTGTTTGCTGATTAATTGATAACAGTCATTCTGACTGGTGTGAGGTGATATCTCATTGTGTTTTTAATTTGCATCTCTCCAGTTCCTCCTGCTTCCAGAGACCTGGTCCTTAAGCCTTTCTTTTAAATGTGAGCTGCTCCATGTTATTTAAATTGTCCTGGTTAACACAAAGTGAACCACCCCTGGGTTTATCAGTATAACATACTAATGATTTTATTAAACTCATGGTTCTGTGAGTCAGGAGTTAGGCAGTGCCCAACGGAGATGCCTGGTCTTTGCTCTGCCGCGACAGGGCCCTCAGCTCGCGTGGCCCCAGTGACTAAGGATGGCTGAATGACTTGAGGAGTCTCAAATGTCTTCTCCATATCACATCTCCCGGAACACATGTTTCTTCACTCACATGTCTGGTACCTTGACAGGGCTGATTGGAGTAGCTGGAGTTACTGGGCATGTCTTTCTGTTGATACGCCCTCTTATATGACTAGTTGGGCTTCCTCATAGCATGTCAGTTCATGGGATAGTTAGGCTACTTGCAAGGTGGCCGGACTCCCTCAGAGCAGGTACAGCAATGGCCCAACGTGAAAGCTGCAAAGCTTCTTATAACCTTGGCCCAGAAGTCAAATAGCATTGGTTCTATTGAATTCTGTTAGTTACAGATGAGTCACAGAATGAACCAGATTAGAAGGAAAGTAACTACACAAGGACATAAATAATGGGAGATGTGGTTCTTTTGAATGTCTTTGGAGATTAGCTACCACACCAATGGATTATTTTGAACTTTTGTTTCTTACCACTAATTAACCCTAATTCCTCCAGTTCCATACCTTGTACTGGGGAATCTGAGGTAACATTTCTCAGATTTTGAATTTTATGGATCTGTATTAAAATTAAAATATTAATTACCTACATTGGGGCTATCAACTTTTTATTTTTCAAGTAACAATAATATATATGCTATTATTATAATCACTTAATGAAGAAAAGGAGATTTAACATAATATATAGGAAGAACCTAAACTCACAATCAAGAATAATTTATTTCCTTTAAGAACAATTGATTTCTTTTAAATGACAAAAATAATTATCTGGAAAACAGTTTTTTACTCATTTTGCCCAGAGCAGTGAACATTTTCTCAGACTGGCAGAAGTCCACCGAAGGGCTTTTTCTGGGAGTGAAATGCCAGCATGTGGGGCCCACACAGTTCGCCAGAGGTATTCCGAGACAGGTGCAAGGGCCGCCGAGGTCTAGGAAGCCCTCACGGAGGAGGCAGGGATGTGGGCAGAGGCAGGAGCTCAGTAAAGGGCAGGGGATAAAGGAGATTGCCGCAAGGAAAAAAGACAAACACTTGTGCAAGCGTTGCTGATGCTAAGAGTTTTTGATGTGGCATTTCACCGCGTCTTTATGGCAGTATTGCGAAGGAAGAGTATATGATCCATTTAAAGATGGAGACATTCAGAAAGACTGAGTAACTTGCTCCAGGTCCCCATGCTGGTAAGTAGCTGAATCAGGACTTGGACTATGTTTGGGGTGACGCCAAGCATTATCCATTGCATTGTGGGGCCTTGGAAGTGAGTTAAGCACCCAAACATTATTACTTGAATAGAATCTGATGTACATTAATTGAGCATCCAGTGTGTTCTAGGAACAGATGATACAATGTTGTGAGAAACAAACCATTTACCTCCGGGGGATTTATAGTGGAGCTGTGGAGACAGAAAGTCAATGAACAATTACAAGACATTTTGATGAGTAGCTTTGAGGCAGGTGGGGTCAGCATAGAGGATTCTTCTGAAGCTAATGAGGGACCCCTAACCTAGTTCAGGAGTCAAGAAAGGCTTCCCAGCGGAAAAAATACAGAGACCAGCTGGGTGAAAGAAGAGTGTGTCTGGTGGGATTGTGGGGGTATCATAGGAAGGGTTTTCCTCGGAGACGTGGGGAAACCTGGAAGTAGAGGTACAAGGTACCTTTGAGGAACTGCATGCCACTCACTGGCGCTGGAGTCAGTGCGCCAGAGTCTGGCTGGTGGTGCAGCAGGAAGCAGAGTCAGGCAGGGGTCAGCTGGGACAGGCTCCAGAACCATCACTGTTATCCGTTCTAATGCAAAAAGTGGCCAGTGTGCTGTCGTGCGTGCTTCTGCTGCAAGGACTCCTTTTGGCAGCCCATAAGGCACTGATGGATGCCAAAAATCATATTTCTCAGCTTTCGTCACCTTGCTATATATTTCCCACACGTGCTTAAGGGAAGACATGAATCACCAGAATCATTAATAGGCCCATAATGTAAGTATTCTTGAGGGATTCTGAGGAAAGCTGATCATCCTTATTTCTCTGTCTCAGATTTTTGGAGAAACATTTTAATGGTGGCATGACCTTTAATCAAATACACTCTATAGTTTTAGATCCCAGTAAGTTACTGTTTCCCTGTAAGTATTAGGGGTGGGGAGGATTTAACAGTTCCAGTAGGAAACACATAAATATCATGTTTTAATTTTTTCTTCATGTAGGTTTTATTTCTGCCAGCAAAGTTTTTTTTTTTTTTCACCAGTTGTGCCTGTGGAAATTAAGGAGGATTTATTAGCAATAAAAATTTTCCAAGTTATCTTCCTTCTGGGTCTGATGTAGTTCCCAGAGCCCTTTTCAGGCTATAAAAGGACCGGGTTATTCAAAATCTCTGGTTCTTAATCATCACTAGCTCATTAATATCACCTCTCTTCAATTCCTTTCCTGTCTTCCTCAGAACAGTGGTGCTGACCTAAAAAAAATCAGGATATCTTTTCACATAAGTTCCCAAGTAGGGAAAACTGAGCCTACTTTACTAGATGGCATGTCCAACTTCAAAGTATAAGAACTGCATCTGTGTGTTGGCCAGGACTCTTCCGGGGGTTGCAGGTGATAGAAATCAACTCAATCAGCTTGAGCACAAAAAGAACATTTCTTGCCACCAGCATCGAGGGCACCACGCGCGTCAGGTGAGGCTGGTCCAGGCACTCAAATGACTTTAAGGAGCTTCTTTTCTCATCTCTCAGGTCTGCTTTTTTCTGTGTTAGCTGCAATCTTAGCAGGTTTTTATGATGAGATGGTTGTTTTGGGGCCTGAGGATGCAATGTTCTGACTGGCTAGGTCACAGGGCATATGAAGATAATATTGGTTTCACGGAAAAGCCAGGTTTTGTTACAAAATGAAGGGGGATGGACAAGAGAGAGGCAAAAATGACAGATTTGCCTACACAATTACTTTTCTTAGTAGTAGTAGGATTGGTGATACTGAAAACAGGAAAAGCATCGTCTCATTTTACAGACTTGGAAAGGCATTCTTTGGCCATTGTCTTGTTGAGGTCCCAGCATTACAGCTTCTATGACATATAAACTCTGAAACTCACGTGAGTTTTACAGTTTTCACAGGGTTATTTTTTCTTTCTAAACAGAGCAAGTTTATTTAAAAAAATTACTTTGTCTCCTTCTGCTCTATTGCAAACATTTTTATAAGGATGAAATAGTTCTGATTTAGAGAAGACCAGAATCTGATAAATCTTAAATTTTCAGCCCTGATGTCATTTTCTTTGTAGCTTTTTCTGTGCCTAAAAGGAATCCATTTGCTTCATTAAAGGCACCCACATAGAACTCGAGAGCGTTTTCTGGTCGGTGCATCTGAGGCTCCGAGGGACATCCGTCAGGACCTGGGCTCTGCCTGCAGGGCCGTCTGTGATGGTTCCTTTCACCTGTCTTGGGCAACAGGAACATTTTTCGCCACCATCACTAATTGAAAGACACTGAACACTTCTAACAAAATGCTGGCATTGCTGCAGATTAAGCAGCATGAATGGCAAGTTGGATTCTTCTTACTAAAAACAATACAACACCCTCATTCTATCCTTTGGCTTTATAGAATTCCTGTCTGACCTATGCAATAACGTAATTGGTGAGGTGAGGTGAGGTCCTCATTTACAGGATGCAAATAACTTCCCCCTTTGGAAGTTCCCCAAATGCAGGTGATTTTGAATCATTTGCCTGGCCTGCTGCTCCCATTAACATTTTCCTCAGTCTCTGCTTCTTTGCAGTAAGCCCCTGAACGCTCCCCTCACTTTTCCCTCAGTCAAACTTGCCTTTGAAGATGTGATTCCAGTTCCCTGACTGAATGCCTTTGGCCCTGTTCTTTTTAGGTAAAATGAAAATAGCTAATTAGCAGCTTTCTTCTTTGTGATCTCAGCATTTTCCATATGGGTTATGGAAAGGATTCAGAATTATTATTATTATTTTATTATTATTATTATTGAGGTAATTATCCAAGTGCATTAGAGAAGACTTTTAAAAAATAAAAAAAAATATCTCTCCTTGTTTATTACCAATGAGTGTTCAGATGCCACCTGGAGCCTTGAGAGAGATGAACTAAGAGTGACTGGCTGCAGCGACTGGCCACCAGCACCAATGATAATACATCATCAACAGCACATGGACAGAGGAAATTACCTGTAGGACGAGGAGGCCGTTTTCCACCCTGACCTTCGGTACACTGCTCCTCAAGCAGAGAGTGAGAAAACAGAGATGTAAAAAGACCCGGATTGTATGCCACGTCGTGTCAATGGATCCACAGCTCCAGGGCTGGCTCCTCATACCAGACCGTTGTGCAGAGTCTAAAAACAGCGACTGTGTGCTCTGAGCTTACTAGCTCCAAGGTGCTATGCAGTGTATTGTAGAATATCATTGCATTTTTTAATGTCACAAGAAACCATATCAGGCATGATTATTATCTCCACTTTATAAGAGACAAACTGGGCCTAACAGATGTTAAGTAGCTTGTTGAAGTTCACGCAGCTGGCTGGGGTAGACTTGAAGTTTGGATTCAGATCGGTTTCACATTTTTATCTGTTTTTATCCACCTGACATGCCATTTCTAAGATGCCACTGGTAGATGGAACCATAAGAAGAACAGAGAAAAATCTTGAGATTAATTTTTTTTGGTCCACTTATTTTCCCTTCATCAGGGACAGTGCTAGTCCTGAGGGGACATCAAATGGGTGAGCACATAGTAATGAAACTGCAAAACAGTATTTATGGGGTAACTTCCTATGGGATGTGCCATCATTTGATCCTCCCACCTGCCCTCTAAGGAAGCAAGGAGTTTCATTAAGTGCCTCACCACCACCACCCTGCCCACTGTACACAGGGTGAAACTGATGCATGTTGTCCAGTGTGAGTGGGGCCGGCGCACATGTCAGGGGTGCGGTAACACTAGAAACTATAAGGAAAAATAAGAGTAATATTGACACTTAGGACTCTGAGCAAAGCTGGGATTGCAGTACCTCACTTATTTTGTTAACTTTGCTGCGGTATAATTTACTAATGATGAACTACATCCTTTAATAGTATATAATTTGATGAGTTATGATAGATGTCTATTCCTATGAAACTACCACCTAAGTCAAGATACTATATTTCCATCAACCCCAGAAGGATCCTCATACCCTTTGGGAATCAACTCCGTCTTTTGCCTTTATCAGAGGCAGTCAGCCACCTGCCTTTTGTCATATAATTTGCATTTTTTAGAGTTTTATGTAAATGAAATAATACACTATATGCTCTTTTGTATCTAGTTTCTTTCACCCAGAATAATGATTTTGAGTTCACTCATTATCTGTGTACCTATACTATCTATCTATCTATAATTATTCTTTTTTACAGATTAGTAGTATTCCACTGTATGGATATACCATATTTGTCTATTATTTATCTACTGATGGACACTTGGGTTGTTTCCAGTACTTGGCAAGGCTACAACAAACATTCACCTTTATGTCTTTGTTTGTTTTTATTTCCCTGGGGGTAGGTACTTATTATGGAATGGCTGAGACCTATAGTTGATTTATATTTAACTTCTTTAAGAAACTGCCCAATTTTTTCCAAAGTGATTGCATAATTTTATATTCCCATAAGCAGTGTCTGAGAGTTTCAGTTGCTCCACATTCTCATCGGCACTCTTTATTTTCTGTCTTTTTTTATTTTAGACATTCTAATGGGTGTAAAATGGTGTCTCATTGGCATTTTAGTATGTAGTTTCTTGATGATTAATGATATTGAGCATCTTTTAAGATGATTACTTATAATTCCTATATCCTCTTTGTGAAGTATTTTTTAAATCACTTGCAAATTTTTATTAGATTGCCTATCTGCTTATTATTGAGTTGTAAGAACGTATTATGTATTCTAAATACACAATGTCTTTGAATGATCTACCATTTTGTGCCTTGCCTTTTTATTTTCTTTACAGTGTTGTTCAGGGAGCAAATCTTTTAATTTTGATAAAATCCAATTATCAATTTTTTAATTTTATGTTCAGATTAGTTCATTTATTGTAGCACATTTATCTTCTCATCAGCCTTATATGATAGTGTAATTGTCTGCATTTCTCAGATGATTAAATTCAATCACATGAAGATTATGTGAGTTGCCTTAAATTATATGTCTGTAAGAGTGCTAACTTCAAGCCCCTGAATGGATGTGAAGTCAGAGGAATGCAGTCTGGGCTATTAGTGGGAGAACAGGATCAAGAGCCAGAAAAGTCTGTGTGCGTAATTATGAGAAGCAGAAAGTAGGGCAACGGTTTGGATTCTGTCACAGGGACGATGACTCATTTCCTGAGAGTCTGATCTGAGGATCCAGTCAGCCCTTCTTTTTGATCGGAGACTTTTCCAGGCCGTATGACCCTGTGTTTTATGTCTGATGCCTGATGCCCTGCTTATTATCACAAAGACCAAGCTGAGCACTGGGTCTCCTTATGTCTGCTCCAATGCCCTGTCCACACCTCTGGGACAAAGCCCTGTCACAGCAAAACACAGAGTCATCATGTTTTCACACAGAAAAATGTCTGATAAGCTTAGGTAATAAGTCAAAGCTATCACGTTCTTCTTAAAGATAATACAAGTGGCACATGATTTTTTGTTTGAAATGTTAATGGCCAAGTAGGTTCCTGACTCCACAAGAGTCACAAAGGATGGGACAGTCATTGCCCCACTTCCCCCTCCCACTGCTCTCTTCAGAGGAAAGCCCAGGCCAACCTGCCTCTCCTCCTCATTGCCTGCTATGCAGGTAGGCACCCTTCATCGCCGCCCATTACTTCTTCCTAACTGCATCCTGCCTTTGCTCTTCTGCATTTCTGGCCAACTCTACACTCAGATCTCACTGGGCGGGCAGGCAAGAGTTCTGTATTCCTCTTGCCTCTGGCTACCTTTGAATTACCACAGCTCAGCAGCACTGCCGGCCCATCTGTTACCTGAAGGTGTGACAAAGAACACTGTACAACTGCCGCCGCTGTCAACTTGAAATGGGAATTAGAATTCCTTTCCTCCCCATTTCCATGCTTCACTTTAATTTGGGCAAACTGTTCGCTGCAATCATCTGTCTTTCAAAGAGTGCAACAGTGGTCCTGCTTGCTTAAGTACCTTTCATTTTTCATGGCAGTCTCTCTCCCTCTGTATTTCTCCCCACCCCGCTTTTGTGGCTTACCCCTGCCACAGGGAAGGGCATACTGTGCTTTCATGACTCTGGTGCCCATTCAAGCAATAGGAAACAGGAAAGCCACTTATCCGGCTAATGAAATGCACTGCAGTGGTCTGGGGGCCTTCAACTCCTGAATTCCCTTACTAGAGTAATGTGCGTCTCCAGGACAGCTACCCTGGAGCCCAGATGGAAGGCTGAAATTTAAACCTTATGATATCTTTGAAAATGCAAGGGAGTGGTGGTAACTGTGTGTGTTACATGCTGTTGAGTCGGCCACTTCTGGTGACCCTGTGAAAGAGTGATGTCCACACTGCCCTGTCCTCAACAGCCTAACCTAGCTCTTGTGGGCTCCCTGCCTATGGCTTCTTTTATGGAGGCAATCTGGTATCTATAGAAACACAGGAAAAGTAACCAATAAACTCTTTGAAATAAGTAATCCAATAAGCTGTTCGAATAAACCAAATGCACAAGTCCACCAAAATGGTAGGCCTAAGCTAGTGTGAACATTGCAGGTTTTCATTATTTGACAAAATATTCTGATTTATTGGTGGGGGAAGGGGACAAAGATCTTTTGGGTCTAATTCTTGCAGAGCTTGTAGAACAAAAGGAGTGTTCGGTGGGTTTACTGGTTTTTCTTAGTTTGCCTCCATCAGATATATCTTGCTCTTTTCTCCCATGCTCTTTGTCCCAGGAAGGCTGACTCCTGTGCATTGCATGGCCTGGGTTCTTGTGCCCTCTGGTCTCCGGTTGGGTTGGATCCGTAGGAGATGCTGACAGGAGAGTGGAGGTGGTGGTGGAGGTGACTGTGGTCTTCTGCAGCCCTTATAGCTACCAGCCAGTCTCTCCTCCACCGCCTCGGCTCTTTGGGGTCTAGTAACACCTTTTCCAGTCTATGCCCTTCAAGCCTATGGGTGATAATGGAATCCCACTGTCTGACTCTAATGGTTTTCTATAGTCCTGTATATACCCACATAACTGTCTGATTATTTTTACCTAAACTTTGTTGTTGTTTTTGGCATCTGTTTTCTAAAATGATCCAGCTTGATAGACTTTTCTTGCCAGAAATTTTCTCTGTCTTTATAGGTTGGTTTTTAACTCAGTGTGATTACTTAGTAAGCTACAAATGTTTACTCCTAAAGTATCCGAAGTATGTTTTGAGCAAATAAGAGTATGCACAAATTATATAACACGCATAAATTAAATAATCACAAATGATTTCCACTGACACTCATCCCCTTATCTGCCTGGCCTCTTTAGATATTTGAGTTTGTAACCTGCTATGTTGCATCCCTGACTTTGAAAATTTCCAGTAAAGACCCATGTGAGTCATTCAACAAAATGCGTGAAACAGGTTTCATTTCCCTTTAGAAAGTATTTTGCTGCAGGTGAGCTAGTATTCAAAGCCCCTCCTCCCTCAGTGCCTGGCAGGCAGGATGCAACTCCTCTCCTCCTCTTCCTCTTCAGAAAGTAATTCTAAAGCCTAGGCAATGAGACCACTGTAGAGATTGCTTCTACAGCTCACTTACTCATTAAAGGCTAAATAAGTACATTAAAATATACTCTTAACTTTTTTCCAGGATTAGCAAAAACATTGCAGTCCATTACAATGGGAGAAAAAAGACCTTAAACTATTGGGTTGGAAAACCAACCCAATTTGCTTTTTTACATTTTACCTTGTTGTAGGTGAAAAGAAGCTAACTGGCTTCTGTTTTCTATTTTCCAACTCTCCAGTAACACCTTTTTTACCATAAAGAAGATGTTTGCTTGCAGCAAGTTAAATACTTGAAAATGATGCCAGTTATTTCAGGGTGATTATTGCAACCTTTGCTGATTTTCCTGTGGGTTTTCTTCTTCTTTTTTCTCCCTTCTTTTTGAGGAGTTCCCCATTCAGTGGAATTCCTCTTCCAAATCAGTTTTGTGTACTCTGGTAGACTCATCCCCAAAACATAAAATACTATCAACTATAAGAGGACACATTAGAAATGTTGATACTTATAAATGCTTACACATCAGGTCTTCATATTGGTCTTCTGAGGCTGGCTTGATTAAGTCTGCTAGGGTCACTGTTAAATTGATAGTGCAGTAACAATAATAATTAAAACAAAATAATAGTACTTACATTGAGCATTTACTATGTGCCAGTAAATATGCTGAACGATTTACATGCTGTGTTAGATTTCACCCATGTGAGAACCCTATAGCAATTGTTCTAGTGCTCACACAGTTGGAAGGGGCTGACTCCATCCGGATCCAAGCCCAGGTCTGTCTGACTCCCCTGTTCCAGTTCTCAACCACCACACTTTTGTGTTTCCAGCTCTAAGACATAACCATGCCCTAAAATGTGGCAACTAACTGATGATAAGACAGCCTTTTCCTCCTTCCCTCTCTGGATTGTTTATTCCCCAAAGGCTCTGATGTGCCATGCCAGGACACCAGTTTACTGAAGGAGATGTTTTAGAGGCTATTTCCTCTTGTTTTGCCAAGACTGAAGGATGTGGGGAGAAGAAGGATTTGATAAATGGCACTGGAATCACACAGACAGAGGATGCTATGAAGTGGTCTCCTGATTTCAGCTTTTCTGAATCAGTTTTGTAATTTTTTAGACATCGATTGCCAATCAAGCCACTGCTAATGGTAATATTTAAAACACCCTTTAAACAATCATGGTGTCTAGGCAATATAGCTGACACATGCAGAAAGGGTATTTCTAATTATGTGCCTGTGCCCGTCAGGGCTGAAGACACAAATGTGGAGAGGACCTTGCCTCTTGCCCTGAATGGGTTCACTTGCCAGCCATGCAGACATAATATAATTTGACAAGTTCCACAGGACAGCTCAGGAAATTCTACATTAGTGGTTGCAAATATTCCCAAGCACTGAACATCCACAAACCAGGGTAATTTATTATTTTGCTTAGGCATGGACTGAATTGCTCAGACTTGGGATGGCGGGAGAAGAGAAACAGGTCCCTGACCTAGTCAGCGAGCACTGCTGACATCTTGGCACCTGTGTCTCATCATGGCCCTGATGCTCATGACTCATGTTAAGGGATAAAAAATTTATATTTTAAGAGCAATCCAACAGCAGTGGTTGTGACAAATGTGAGGAGAAAGTAGAGCAGTCTAATAAAATGCTGGATCTTTACAGAATGTAGCAATGTTGGATAATTTAAGAAGTAACATGTCATATTCCTTTATGGGTTTGGATATATGACAGGAATGTGCCACATGCTTTATATAACTGGCGTTCAAACTTTCTTTATCCACAACCCATGCAAAAACACAACTTTTGTTCACACTCTGATAAACACACAAACAAATGAAAGAAACTTCAATAATACAATACTTACCTTTACTGTAGATCATATACTTTATATTTCAAATCTTTTCTCCTATTTCTTTTCTTAATTCTGATTGTGAACCATTTAATTGGCTTTGTGACACCACTGATGGTTTGTAACCCCCAATTTGAAAAAAAACTGCTCTATATTATTACAATAATATGAATGAATAGGCAGGTAAATAAGTCAGCAGATGAAGCTGCTTTAGCTGGTTATCCAGCTAGAATTTATCTTAATAGTATTACATATTACTTTAATCCAGTATTTATAGAATCATTAGGGTCTTACCAGGTCACTTAAAGTTGTCATTTATTCTCCACTGAACTTTATGGGAGGAATTATATAACGTGATAATTCTTGTGAATATGGGGCTTTGCAGACTTCTCAGGAGAAAGTCAGGTATAAGCTCTATAAATAAAATGGCTGCAGAATATAAATGAGTAGGGTATATGTGTGAGTAAGTGCTGGAAGTGAGTAACATGCAATACGACTGTGAAGGATGAGTAGAGTGTGGCGGACACAGAGAAGAAGGACAGTTTGGACGGGTGTGATCTGGTCGGGAGACCAGTGAGGAGTAGGTTGTATCTAAGAAGCATGCAGGACCTAGGCAAAGGAGATTGAGATACATCAGGCAGCAAAATCAGGGCCTAGTCACTCCATTTAAGTGATGAAACTTGATGACCCCTTCCATTGAACAAATGACAGTCGTCCAACTTTCATGGACATAGATTATTTTATAACAATTGGACAGAACAGCTTCCTAAAGTTTCTTTGGGGTCTTAGGTGGAACTCAGGAAAATAAATAAATAAATAAATAAATAAATAAATAAATAAATAAAATTTATAAGATTATTTCTGCCCTAGACCATAAACTCAGTAAGGCAGTAGGGACCTTACAGTTTGATTCATTCATATTTCTTAGCATCTAAAACAGAGCATGGAGCATAGTAAGCACTAGAGACACATTTATATAAATAAATCATTGAGTGAATGGATAAAGGAATGCACAGGTGTCCTTGGTGATAATCACCTGAACTCAACTTATCCAAGGTCCCTTGTCCTCCAATATAGTTATTTAGAGAGTTTGCATTTATTCTAATTCTAACAACATTCTAAATTCAGTGCTCTCTTTCTGTCTTCCTCGATAATCTATGCTTGGTTTCATAAGCATTCTTTATAATATCCTGCTTTTGTTGATCCTGTTCTCTGCTTAGAATATCTCTCTACCCTGTCTTTTCTGTATTCTTTTATTCCCCTTCATGGTAGTTTAGGAGATGAAAGTGGAATGCAGGAGAAAGAGCAAAAGTATCTTTTTGTTTACATAATTTTTATTCTTTTATTTGATCTTTAGTAAAAAATTAAACCTATTGTTGATATTTGCATGGTTTTTTAGATTATTTTTACATTGTTTCTTGCCAGGTTATTTTTTATTTTCTTTTAGATCAGTAATTTCTCTAGTCCATGGTTTGTCCTTCTCTCTGTTGAACATTTATTGTTGTTATTATTATTATTATTATTATTCCTCAGAAGCTCAGATTTTGGAAGCACTCAGGTAATTTTATAAACTCCTAAAACCTTGTCATTGATATATTTGTATGATATTAGCGGAACCTTGTATACTGACAGAAAATCTAATATAGAGAGCATAGCACAGTAGGAGGCACAAAACAAGGTTAAGTTAATGCACAATATAGCCAAATTACAACATGCATTAGGAATTGTTAGTATAGGTAGGAGAATCATGGGTCCTAGCAAATACTGACTTTATAGGATAATAACCAAACCAATTCTAGGTTTGGTGACATTTTGACACCACGTGTATGTCAACCAACCCATAGGAGGAAAGCGGCATATTCACAGTGGGATTCACTATTCGAATAGTTTGGAAACTATGTACGGCATAACTACTAGGGCTGAGCCTGGTTCCAGGTACCGGAAATGCGGTTAATGAAGACTGACGCATTCTGCATTCTGAAGGAGCTTATATTCTAGACTTGTGCTAATACAGTAGCCATTACTACATGTGGCTATTTAAATTTAATTTAACTAAAATGAGATGAAATGAACAATTGAGCCCCTCAGTAGCACTAGCCACACTGTAAACATCAGTAGCCACATATGACTAGTGACTGACACATTGGGCAGAAAAGACAGAGCATTTCCAAGATCTCAAAAAGTCCAACTAGAAGGGACCATCCTGAAGACTGTGTTTTTATTTTTTAAAGTTTAATAGCAAATCATGTCAGACACATAGAAAAGCAAAAAATAATATAGGAATCTATGTAATCACTGCCAAGATAAAACATATGTTGCTATTTGCCATATTTGTCTCAGCTGACCCTTTTTTAAAAAATAAGATGCAAAACATTAGAAATATCTCACATTTCCTTTACTTCCCCTCCCTCTCTTCCTGAAGGTATCTATGTGTCCTCAAGATGGCATGAATCACTCACAAGCACCTTTTTGAACTTTTACTATATAGGAATATTGATAAACAATATAAACTATTTTGTGAGCCTTACGTTTTTACATATGTAATATCAGCTATGTGCAACTTGCTTTTCACGTTGTTTGTTGTTTCCATTTAACATTTTATTTTGAAATTTAACCAGACACATGTTATTCTATATATTCATTTATCTGCTCTATAATATTATCTGTGCAAAACAAACAAACAAACAAACGACACTTCATTGTGTATTTATCTACTTTCCAAATCAAAATGTTAGGAGTTTTCCCACTGAAGTCTACATTCTAAACACTTCACAGGCTGTGGGACAACCCCGTCTCTCTCCCTCCATCTCAGGCTTGATGAGAGCTCAGCAGCCCGCAGGTTCTGTTTCAGGCCAGCGCTGGGCAGAGGGCTGTGGGAAGGCGCTGTCCGTGGTGCTGACAGGTGCCGACTGCGGTCTTGCCCGAGGGGTGCAGGCTCCGAGAGGGCATCTGTTTCTGCTCTGACAGGACCATAGGGGGCAGGTAAGCAGTGACACTGCCATCCCAGAAATCCCAGAAACCTGAGCTGATGCTCTTCTCTAGAATCACATGCTCTTCTCTACATGAATCAAATCCTAAGAAATATCTTGTAAAACACATGCTCTGAAATCTGAAGGGAAAACAAACAAGTCACTGAATTTATGTCAAAATTTCTGCTGTACCTGAACACATTCAACTGCTGTCTTTTGATGTTCTGATCTTATAAATTTAAAAGCAACACCTGGATCCTAGGTCAGGAGACAGGAAGCAGGCATGGGCCTATTTCTCCTTCCTTTTGCCTCCTCCTCCGAAAGGATTCTCTCCTCTGTGGAATGTGAAGTCAGCCTGGAGTTTTTTTTAAGAATTTCAATATAATACTGACTCTATGTTTCCCATCCAGGGTGTTTAAAGTGCACTTTTGTTACACTTCCTTCAGGTTCCAAGCCAAGTCGGTTTTATCACTTTCGTGCTGCTTCAAAGACAGAACCACTCTGAAAAAACATTGATATATCTTATTGCTACATTTCAGACATTTTCACATGTTAAGTGATTGGTTTAGAGAACACATTCACAAATTGGATGTTTCAACAAATTGAGAATTCAGGGGGTTGTCCAAGATTGACCATCGGAAGAGTCCTGGGGATCATCCCTGCAAATTGTATATTCCAAGAAGCCCACACAAAATGTAACAGGAACCGAATTTCTCAGTCCAGTTTAGTTTAGGAAGGTGGTAGGTACTGTTAGGTGCCTCATAATGGTTGGGGCAGTTTTACCTTTTTCCCTCTAGCACACCACTGTTTTCCCAAGCGAAGTCTAACATAAGAGTGTGATGCAGGTGGCAGGACCTGGGTAGCACCCTTGCCTTCCTTGGCCGCCCCTTGGCTCCCACAGATTGACAGAGAATGCAAGAGTTCTGAGGGGTGCCATGCTAGCAAGGGCTGTGAATACAAATAAAACCCCTAGAAAACTTTGGTTCTGGACCTTTGATGGATCAGTTACTCTAAATAACTTTACGACTGGAAATAAATTCTCCAGATAAAATATTTTAAAATTGATTTAAAAAATATCCACTACTGACATAATCAGCAGGTACACACAAACACAAGCTGAAGAGAATTAGTGAACCCTGGGAGCTAAGCTGGCATTTAAAGTGAATTTTACCTTGAGACAAACCTTGTTGACTTTAGGATTCTGCTTTAACAGCTATGCAGGGAATCTGAGAATGGAAATAAAGACCAGGGCCAGCATAAAATGAAAACATGTTAGGAAATCCCAATATCAATCTGGAGAACAACAGGGCTACTCCTTTAAAGCCAGAGCAAGTGACACATAAATTCACTCTGTAGAAGAAGACAACATGGAGCCCTGTCTCATTTGACCTTGGCACTGGTTGGAGGGAAAAAAGAAACTTCCCTTGACATTAGTAAACCACCAACTGCTCTCACTTAGGTTTAGAGTCCAACTCCTGTACCTCTGACATCTTAAATCATCTTAAGCAAATCATTCCAAGCAGGCAATAACTGGAGGTAACTAGCAGAATCAAATGTAATATTGTCTAGAAAATCCAGCTGTAGCCTAGGTTTCAAAGAGTTCCTGCAGAGGCCTTCCCAAGGAATATGACCTCACTGTCAAAAAAAATCATACTAACTTGACAAGGCACCATGAGTCAGAGCCAATGGAACAGTAGAGTAGCATCCTATCCAGAGGCATCAGCTGCATGTGGAACTCGGTGAGACACTGCCAGGTGCCAGTCCACCTGGCACTTTGGAGAATGAAAGCAGCAGGCACCTCCTCCTCCCCCAGCTGTGCAGTCTGCTTCCAGTCCCTTCTTGTCTGAGCCTAGCATAGAGCTGGGTGAAAAAGGAGAAGTTTGATTTGTAGATCCAGCTCCACCAACAAAAAATAGGGCAAAGGACGGGTGATTCTGAACTGAGAACCAAGAAATTAATAATAGATATACTGAGGATTCAATATAAGAAACTATAAAAGAAAATGCAGAATAAGCATACAGAAACTAAAAGGAAAAATATCAAAGAGAAAAATAAAAAATAAAGCAAAATAAAATTAGATCAATAGATACAATAATTTTTATGTTGATAAAACAAAGAAAATTAACAAACTCAAATAAGATTAATAAAAAAGTATAAAAAATGATACATCTACATATATGGCAGAAGTTAAAAACATAAATATAGTATACATTGAATTACTTTATGGAAATAAATTAGAAAACTTAGATGAAATGGATGAAATTCTAAAATATACACTTACCAAAACTACTCAAGAAGAAATAGAAAATGTAAATTATCCTAAAATCATGAAGTTAAATGAGAACTTAAAATTTTTCCCACAAAGGAAATATCAGACCAAATGAGTTCAACCACCTTTTAATGAGCAAAGAACTCAAATCCTACAATTTCCTTCAGATAATAAAAAAAGTAGTGAATCCCAAGTATTTCAAATGGTTGGAAGGTGTTGATAGGAATTGAGAACAATCAGGTAAAGATATATATGAAATAAAAATTGTACTTCTGTCTCCCTCAACAACCTATGAACAAATATCCTGAACAAACTATTAGATAACTAAATACATAACAGGGGAAAAACCCAGTACCATCCAAAGTATACATCACAAATAGAATATAATCATTAACTTTGGTATATTTACTTAATAAGCTATTTACTGTGCAGTAACTTAAATGAACACACTATGGCTATAAGCTATGCCATAGATGAGCTGGTAGAATAATGTTGAGTAAATAATGTAAATGTACATTATGATACACTTTCATTTGGACCCTATTTCTTTTTTCCCCAGATTTTATTTATTTATTTTTAGAGGGGAAGGGAGGGAGAAAGGGAAACATCAGCATGTGGCTGCCTCTGTGGCACCCCCTACTGAGGACCTGGCCCGCCTCCTAGGCATGTGCCCTGACTGAGAATCAAACCACTGATCCCTTGTTTGCAGACCTGAACTCAATCCAATGAGCCATGCCAGTCAGAGCTGGACCCTCTTTCTTAACAGTAACATTTTATCCTACTTTCCTCTCTGATTCATCTTGCCTAACACAGCACCTGACAGAAAGATCATATGCCTTTTAAATATTTGATGAATAACCATGTGACACTAATATAGCTACAATTAGAGGCTTGTATTAGGTATCTACTGATATGCAACACAGTCCCAAAACTTAGTGGCTTAAAAAAATCTATCTCACAATAGATTTTTGTGGGTCAGAAATCCAATCCTGAATAAGTTAAGTCCTCTGGCTCAGGGATTTTTTTTTTATGGCTGCAGTTAAGATGATAGTGGGGGTTGTTATCTCAACACCTACTTTTGAATTGGCTCACAAAGCCATTGCTGGATTCAGTTTCTCTCTGCTTATGGCCTGAGGCTGCCTTCCATCTCTTACTACATGGATGTCTCCAATAAGGCCGTTCACAATGTGGTGGCTGACTGGCATCCCAGTAAGTGGTAGAGAGCAGTAGCAAGAAAGACAGGGTAAGCAGGATGGAAGGCACAGCCGTTTATAAGTTAATCTTAGTAATTTAATAATTCATTCATTGGAGGTAAGTCACTAGGCCCAGCCCACAATCAAGGGTAAAGGATTATATAGTGTCCATTATGAATGCTTGGTATAAATAATAAAGGCAAGTGTAAGGGCCAAAATATCACTGCCTTTCACGTAGTTTTAAATCTTTTGCACAGTCCTAATGTGCACTTTTGTATTTTCTGTTGTTTCTTCTCACCTCTTCCATGAGGAAGCACCGCACTGCATTTGTGTGGGGGAAAAGGAAGTAGGTGCAGCAGGTTGAAGCTGTGTTCTCAACGCAGCACAAGTATCTTGGGAAGCAAGGACCATGGTCATGGTCTTTTGATATACAGTTCAATGTTCAAAGTGTGAGATTTTATTAAGTATATTTTAGAGCACTTCCCTTTGCTTTAGGATCCTTATCAGTGTGGTTAGTTATTGTGGTGAGGTGGGCAAAAGTTTCTAAATAAATGCCTTCATTTTTCCATCTCTGCTTAGGCTATTACCGAAATCTAGGGAAATTCCTTTTCTATAGATCAAGAAAACTACCTTTGCATCTGATTAAGCTCGAGATGCAACAATCACTTTATCTTTTGCTTTTTAATGAACCCAGTATTCAAACTGCCTCCTTTTTCTTTCTTTCCCATTACCTTATAGACCTGGGAGGATAATAAGTGGGAAAATGCTGTACTCAGAATTTAGGAGGTTCACCTGCAATAACTTTACTCTCTGTCTGCACCAGCCAAGAACACAAGACTGTAGGGATTTGCCTCCAAAAGCCAAAGTAATTCTAGTCAAGAGTATAGCATAAACAAGGGCTGGAGGATCAGAATTGGCAATTCATAGAAGAAGCCTTATTTGCTACTTTCATTTGCTCTTTTTAAAAAAATCTTAAATACTGTTTTCTAGATGTACTTTTCTAAATTTTCTTGGCTGGATTTTTTTTTTAAATCTATAAACTTTGAAGAATATTTGGTAGGAAGCTGGAACCCCACATATTTTTTTCTAAATGTTGGTTTCCAATGCTGAAATTGTTATTATTATAAATCACCTGCTATGTGTAAAAATCTTCAATAAGGCATAAAAATCTGAAAATTTCATAAGTATTTATAGGGAACTTTATATTCACATGACAACATTAAACATATGTATTTTTTGATAGACCAGATACTGAATTCCCAGCCACAGCAATGCCATTTAAGTTGATACTTAAAAGGTGAAGGGGTCTCGTTAGGTAAGTCCTTTTGCCACAGAGGTATATGAAAGCATCTTTCAGGACTCTTTCTGATGTCACTTCTTCAGAGAAGACTTGTCTTGTTTCAATCTAAATAATGCCTTTAGGCTAAAATTTCTCTCTTTTTGCTTAATCCCTTCATCTTTTTAAACCCCTTTCCTTCTACCTTTCTACTTTTTAAAAAACATTTTTCATAACTTATTTCTTCATATATAAAAAGACTCTGTGATACATAATGATGGACACATGTCATTACACATTCGTCTCAACCCACAGGCTATACAACACCAAGGGTGCACCCTGGTGCGAACCGTGGGCTCTGGGTGGTCACGATGTGTCAGTGGAGGTTCACGAACGTAGTAAGTGTACCACTCTGGTGGGGGTGTTGGTAATGAAGAAGGCTATGTAAAGGTGGGAGAAATCTCTGGACCATCCCCTCAATTTTGCTGCCAACCTTAAACTGCTATAAAAAATAGTCTTAATTAATAAAAAAAAAGAAGCAAGGTCCAGAAGTCAAACAGACAAGATCATGGTTTGAATCTTCACTTCACCATTTACTAGCTGTGTGTTCTCTGAATGAGTTATTCCTCTCCTCACACCGTTTTCCTCGTCTGAAAAATGGGGGTGGCGATAGAATTTAGAAAGTTTTTGTAAGGATTCTGTGACATCAATCACCTGAGGCACTAAACATAGTAGCTGGCAAATGATGATCTTGCATGTGAGATCTCTTATAATTATTATTATGTAGTTATGCTCCTAATGGGTCTCTGAAACCAATCCAATCAAATGACTCTGGCTGACATTAAAATGTCATGCTCAAAGTGAGCTCCCAGAGGCTGGCCGGCCAGCTGTTCGGCAGGAAATTCTTCCACGGGATAACCATTCCTCACACAGCCTGTCTATTGCTCTTCTGGCGACACACTGCTTGCTGCTCAGAGTTCTCAGTGGCAGGAAACTGAAGGGACAGACGCTGAGGTCTGTGTCTGAGCTCAGGAATGAAGACCTGGGTCTGAAGGGCTGAAATGAGACTCACTAGAAATTGGGCTTGCATGGACCTGGGTCATCCCTCCTTTAACAGTGGTTTGGGGAGCTTAGGGTTGGTCTTCATGGAATAATTCAGAAAAATCCCTGTTTTGTTCATTAGGAAATGTGCTGATGCAGGACAGAAGATTATCCAGCTAGATTTTAAGACTATCATAAACTTGAGCAAATTACTTCAATTGCCCCATGATACTAAGCTTATATTAAATAGTACTCTCCTTACTCATCCTGCAGAGGCTTGTGACTGTAAGAATTAACTACTTGTTATAGACAAGAAGGAAAATATAGGGAAGTATAAAGAAGAAATATAACCACCCTAAATCAACCTCCCAAACATATGTACAAACACAAGTAATTAATTTTTTCAACAATTAATGTATTTGCCAAACATGTGTCACTGTGATTTCCACTTTGTTATACATGTGTCTATTTACATATATAATTTAAAAATATACAGTCAGAATGACCATGTTTAATTTTCTATCCTCTCTTTTTCATTTAAGCCTGAGCCTCATAGGAAGGGCCTTTGAAAACATCTTTTCATGGGGTGCATAACAATGCATCAATTAAGTGGCTACGAGATAATTATTTTAATTCATCATTCTTCTTCTGATGGTGTTTAGATTGCTGATTATGTTTTTCTTCATTCATATAATTTCAGCCTCTGAATAGCTCTTTAAAGTAGTGTTCTAGAAGCTCTTATTGGTTAAATGGACTTGGTCATTTTTAAGGTTTCTGATAACTTTTCAAGTAGGATGTACCAGTTTATGTTTCCTCCAATAAGGCATGAATATGACACTCTCCCAACCTCTGTTTTTAACATCTACACATAGACCATTAGGGCAGGGTTAGAAATGACCGAGCAGGAAAGAATAGCAGGTTACAGCTTTTCCTGGAGTGAGCTTGGGAACACTGTGGGCTGACAGACACCTGAGCTCAGGGAGTACAAAGAGTTTTTCTCAGGTGGCCTGTGATGCTCTCACCTGACGGGCGTCTGGCTTCCAGGCTCCTGCTCCAAGTAGACACTCTGCCAACATTACTGATGGATGACTGACTGCCCGGAGCTGATGGTCTCAAGGCAAACATCAAGAAAGAAAGGAAAAAAACACAGGCAGGGTTTTCTTTCATTTTAGCCACACCTTCTCTGTGGTTGAATACATCTGCTCTATTTCCATGGAAAATGCAACATTTTGGTTGGTGTGAAAATCTGTGTCAAGAAATGCCCTCAAGAGAACAAAACATGTATCAGGTGATAATGGGTGCTAATACCGGAAGCTACAATTGTCTCCTTTTTCCCCCCTGACTCTCACTCAACCATAGTAAAATTTAATATGTGTGTCAGGTTTCCTGCAATTCATAGAAAATGAAACTCTTTGGGGGACGATAACACTCAAGTGTCCATATGATTTCATGCTGCAGTCTCAACTTAGATCTAAAGCTAATGTCAGTTTTTCATACATTCTCCTGGGGAGATGTCAGCAGAATATGCTGGTTCACAAAGATTGCTTCCCTGTGACTGGTATTTTTGATGGAGCTGGCTGTGCTTCTGCTCTCAGAAACCACCTGCTTCTGTGATCACAAAAAATAGGCCCATCTTTTAAGACAGGAATAATGTTTGCTTCACTAAGCACTGTTTCTTAAAATCATTTTCAAGTTTAAAGTCTTATTGATTAATTTTTTGTGTCATATCTTATTATGCAAAAAAGTTTAATATAGTCTGACTCCCAAAATATGCCCCAAGTTTAATGGAATATGGGTGGTCCTTGAAGCTTTTAATTATTATTTTTGTTTTTTTTTATTTTTGATTCCCCTCTCTCAGCATTCATTTGTAGGCCCTTTTTACCACTTGAGGGCTGAGTCATAATACTTGAAGTCACCATGAGGGACAACATTGACAGACACTGAGAGAGTATGCAGCTGGACTACCATAACTGGGATGGAAGAGGATTTCAGACCATGGTCTATGAATGACAATTAAAAGGACCATGGCTGTGCTGTTTGGATAAGTCCAATTTGGGACAGGGGACAGAACTGGCAATGCCTGTCTTCAATGAGGTGAAGTGTGGTCCGGTGAGGATGTGGCACTACCTAGGTTGTGAAATCCAACAAAGGGAACTAGCATCCATGCATGGGCTCAGCCTCCCAAATCTCTCTGTAATCTTTCTTTTTTAAAATTTTTGTTTATTCTATTACAGTTGTCCCAATCCTTTGCACTCCTTCGTCCCACCCAACCCCCATTCCCACAGTCCATCCCCACGGCATTGTGCATGTCCATGGGTCATTCATACCTGTCCGTTGTTCTCTTCCCCTTCATTCTACCATCCCACCCTCCCCAATTCCTCTGGCAGCTGTCAGTCTATTCCCTGTTTCCATGTCTCTGGTTCTGTTCTGCTCGTTACTTTATTTTACTTATCAGATTCCTCTTATAAGTGAGATCATATGGTATTTGGCTTATTTCGCTGACTGGCTTATTTCACTTAGCATAATATTCTCCAGTTCCATCCATGTTGTCACAAGGGTAGAAATTCCTTTCTCATTCTTTCTGCTGCACAGAATTCCATTGTGCAAATGTACTATAGTTTTAAAATCCATCCATCTACTGATGGACACTTAGGCTGTTTCCAACACTTGGCTATTGTAAATGATCAAAACAAAAATGGAACTGACTGTATGGGAGAACATATTTGCCAGTGATACATTGGACAAGGGTCTAATCTCCAAAATATATAAAGAATTCATGTGACTCTGATGCGGACTCCAGCCCGCGGCGTCCATGTGTTGTGGCTGTCATGAACAAACTCACATGGACTACAGAAGTCCTGTGGAGAAAAAGAGACTGCATGGGCACATTCTAAGTGAGAGAGAAGGCCGCCTGGACAGGCTTTTATTGCTTTTCTGGGTATATTACAGGAGGATGGTTCTCATTTACTATGCATAGGTTGCTGTAGGTGATTACCTTTTACAGGTAACAAAGGAAAGAATATTGCTAATTACTTCAAAGAAAAAGGATATTTGCAAATGCAAAGGGCAAGGTGGTCAAACTGGTTACACTCCATACCTGGGAGGTTTAGCACAGACTTTAGGAAGCTACTTGAAAGTTACACAGTAAACATTTGCTGCCTCAATTCAGGGTGAGGGAGTTTTAGCAAAAAGCTAGCCTCATAGCAGCCTAGGTACAATGCAGACCTGATTTCCCCATGGGAAAACTGACCTGTGGGCTTGGCTCCTGTGTCCCAACTTGCTCCCCGTCGGTTTTCTGAATCAGGCGCTGAGCTACATTCACCATGCCACGTGGATAGGCTCCCTATATGACTCAACACCAGGAAGACAAACAATCCAGTTAAAAAATGGACAAAGGACCTGAACTGACACTTCTCCAAAGAGGACATATAGATGGACCATAGACATATGAGAAAATTCTCAGTATTATTAACCATCAGAGAGATGCAAATTAAAAACACAATGAGATATCAACTCACACCTGCCAGAATAGCCATCATAAACAAATCAACAAACAACAAGTGCTGGTGAGGATGTGGAGAAAAGGGAAACCTAGTACATTGTTGGTGAGAATGCAGACTGGCACAGCCACTGTGGAAAACAGTATGGAGTTTCCTCAAAAAATAAAAATGGAACTGCCTTTGACCCAGTGACTCCACTGCTGGGAATATACCCTAAGAATCCTGAAACACCAATTCAAAAGAACTTATGTACCCCTATGTTCATAGCAGTGTTATTTACAATAGCCAAGTGCTGGAAACAGCCTACATGCCCATTTGTAATCTTTCAATTTCTCTCCATCTCAACCCTCTACCACTGTAGTCTAAGCCATCTCCATCTCTCACTTGAACTATTGCCCCAGCCCCATAACTGATCTACCCACTTCACTTCTGCTCCCTTCCAATTCAGGTCTTTCCCTTACTTACAAGCCTTCACATATCTTAGGTAAAGTTTGTCTTTGATGACCCACATATCCTGAATGATCCTGTTCCTCCTCTGCCTATAGCCGCATCTCCTTGCACGCTTAGTCTCTGCTTCAGCCACAGTGGAATCCTTTGAGGAAGATGACATTCAAGCATCCATGGGATTTCATGCAATCTCGGCAGCATATTCAAAGTTTTGGAATCTCAGATAAATTTTTCTCTTTTCTTGGAACCACCCTTCCTTCTTCAAGAACTCCCTTGGCTCTCCTCCTTGTACCATCTAACTCCGCTCATTCTTCAGACTTCACACACACTCCTCTCTTCTTGCCCAGTGCATGTCCCTCAGTCATTAGTTCTAGTGGTACCATCTACCGAATTTCTAGTGCTTTTCTTGTGATTATGTACAAAATATCTGTTTTCACAGGCACCGTGAACACTGTGTGGAGGAAGAGACTGCTTCTCTTATCCACTATTATATTGTAACCCCTTTGTATTTATTCTAAGGGCTAGTACAGTGACTAACGTACAATAAGATACTTACTTTATAAATATGTGAATGAGGGAATGAGTGAAAGAATAAAAGGAAGTTTATTTTTCCCTAGATGTAACAACTCTGATGCTGACAGCTATAAGAAGATAAAGTGGACTACCTGTGTATGCAGGGGGTCCTCCACTACTGGAAGTATTTTCCAGCAATAGACCAGCAATTTTCAACCAGTGTGCTGCAAGAATTTTTAAAACATGCAATACCTGACTATTTAGTCAAGGGCACTGACCTCTCTTCCCTAAGAATGTCAAATTAAAAAATGAAAACAGCCAACACAACAATAGCATTTGCTGTGCTGTGAATGAATCAAAATTATACCTATTTTTGCCAGATCAGCAAAACATATATTTTTTGGTATGCTGCAGAATTTTAGCAATTTTCTTTATGTGTGCCACGAGGTGAAAAAGGTTGAAAATTGTTGATGTAGACACAGGAAAACCTCTTAGTGGGAGTAATGCAGTGTGGCATTTGAAGCACTGAGTGGGATAATTGGACTACTCCTCTTAGTTACTCTTTCAAGCCCATAGAATGTCAGTAATTATATGATTTGTAAATTATTTTAAAGTGTCTTTTTTGGGTGGGGAGGAGGAAGTCTGATTTTAAAAAAGGCTAATAAGGAAGAAATGGAATATTTGGCCAAGGATGACTGTTTTAAATGCCCAGTCTAGGCAGAAGGATGTGTGCACGTGTGAATGCTGTGACTCAGAGTGCAGGTGGGCGTGACACCCATCCATTCATTCATTCACTCAACAAATGTTTCTTCTGCTGGAGACACAGCAGAGAAGAAGACAAGATCCTCCCCTCAAAAATCTTCATTCAAATAGACAATAAAATCAAGATACATGAATAATAAATGAGTAATAATAGACAACAATGGGGGTAGACAGGATGGCTTTCTTAGCTGGAGTAATCAGAGAAGCCTTACCTAAGAGTGTGGCCTTTAATATGAGATTTGAATGACAAGAAGGAGAAGCTGTGCAAAGATCTGACAGAAGAGGATGCAGGGAAGGATGGGCCCCTAGATGGAAGTGCTGGGGCAGAAGCAAGTTGGGCACTTTGGAAGGGGATAGAGAAGGCCAGCATAGACAGACCAGAGTGAAGAGGGAGAGAGGGTGCATGGTGAGGCTGCAGAGATCGGCGAGACCAGATGGAAGACGAGCTGTAACTATGCTGAAGAAATGGACTGTCATCCAGTGACATGCGCAGTCCTGAAGGTTTGGGGTAGACAAGTTGCCTCCTCAGATTTTGGGCTTGGCCTCATATCCTTATAATAATACCCTTTAGGTCTGTCTACCCCCAGACTCACCATAGTCCCTTCCAATTGTCCTCACACACATCTTCCCTCTTTTCCTGGGTAGATAAGAGTTCTCCTTGTGCTCCTCAAAACCATTCCAAATAAATACCTTTAAAAGCATTGGCTTAAAGAAAAGCATTTTTAGAAGCTGGAAACATTGTGCAAAAGCTCATAGTTTAAATCAATGACAATAACAATAATAGGCTAAGTAATGTATCAATTCACAAATTTTAAAATTCCCTATTCTATTTTATGTAATTACAGAAAAATCATGTTTTCTCCTCTAAGACTTTTTATAGAGAAGGTAAACATATAAAATAAGCCAACCCCATCTTGCACGAGTACAAACAAGTCCATCCCCCCTAATATTTCTGAATATGTCCAGAGTGCTGACATGTCCTGATGGATGTTCTTCGTTTTATCTGAAGTGTTGCTTCTAGACCCGCCCCCTGTCACTAGTGAATGTTTTGTCTCCACTTCTTCTTGTCATTTAACTCTCTTCCTTCTCTTTGCCTTAAAATGTTGACATAGCTCCTTTCTTCATTCCCAAGACAGGGCTAATATCAGCTAAAACCAAGTTATGGTGGATAATAAGACTAACCTGACACCTGAAGCTATTATAATGTCATGTCAACTCAGATGACAATAGTTTTGGCTAGAAGCAGATGTCACTGCCCCCGGAACTGAGCACCCATCCTCTGTCAGAGAAGGTCTTTCTCAACTGTTGCTCACTGTGAAGTAACACTGCTGTCACATGGATAAAGCATGCTCCTATTTTTCTTATGTAGTCTTTTCCACCAGTATAGTGACCCCAAGTTTTTTGTTTCTTGCCCTGCTGAAGGCATCTGCAGTGTTTCTTAGCATCCTTGCTGTGGGCTGAATTGTGTCCCCTGCAAATTCAGATGTTGAGGTCCTAACCCTTGGGAACTCAGAATGTGACTGTATTTGGTTAAATGGCAGGAGGTAGTTAAGTTAAAATGATGTCATTAGGGTGGTCCTAATCCATTTTGACTGGCCTCCCTATAAGAATTCGAACTTTGGATCACACACACACAGGGAGAATGCCACGTGAACATGGAGACAGCCATCCACAAGCCAAGGGCAGAGCTATCAGAGGGGACCAACCCTGCTCACACCTCGCCTCCAGAGCTGTGAGGAAATAAATTGCTGTTTTTAAGCCACACAATCTGTGGTACTTTGTTACAGCAGCCCTAGCAAACCGATGCAACTCTCCAGCCTCCTTGCCATACCTGTGCCAAGTCTTTCAGAGTTGCACTCTCCCTCAATAAGGCATTCATTTATTCGGGGGAATAAACCAAACACTTATCATCACAGCCTGCAATGTTTGTATTCCATTGTTTCTGTTCATGGCCAGATTAGCTAAGATCAGATAGAAATTTGAATGGCAATAGTATGTCCAAGAGGACTGTTTAAGTGATTCTCTTGTAGGAAAAGGAAAAATCTGCCCTAGAGATTTGTTCACATCTCAAAAAAATAAATAAATACATTGGGACATCCTTCGAGTAGCCAGCTTCTCTCCTGTCTCTAGCCATCAGTGCTTCAGAAGCACTGGTGTTTGGTCTCAGGGCACCCCACTGATTTCCTCCATGAGCCCAGGCTTGAGTTAACACTCTTCCTGCGCTCCAAAAGCACCCATTTGCAAATATCAATGTCCTTGGTATGACAATCAGCCCAGGGCTTTTCACACTCCCTGTCAGTGTCCTGCAAGATGGCCAAAGTCATTCCATGCACATTGGTGGCCAAGGAGGATGCCAGTGCAGGACACAGAGTCGTGCCGCTGCATTCTCTGCTGAACCGGCGTGTGCACCTCCCACCTCAGCCACCCAGCTGGGCCAGGCTACGTGCCACACCTTATGAAGGCCTTCTAGAATACTTCTTTTCCAAGCCCTCTGCAGAGAACTGGAAGTACTTTATCCCATTTGGTTCTCACCACCACCCTAAGATATGGTTACCCATTTTACAGAGGAGAAAATGGAGGTTTGGAAGACTTCAGGACTCACCCAGAGTCACAGGTAGTAGAAGGTCGTGCTGGGCCCAGGTTTCTGTAAAACTCAGTTGTAAACTTTCCTAGATTTCTGCAGCCTTCACTCATCACTCACTCCTCTCAACCCCTGTATCCAATGTTCCTGGAACCACTCAGCACTAAATTGTAGCTCACTTTGAATTGCTCCCTGATCAGTTAAGGTGTGCTTGTCTAGTGTATTTGGTTATATTCTCTCCTGTGATGGAGACAGTACTTATACCACATGCACTCAGGGGAAACTGAAAGCTTCTGATTTCCTAGGAGTTCATGGAAATCTTTTGGGATTTTCCTTTGTGATCTCTCATCAAAACAAACACTGAACGAGGGGTCATTCCTGATCATTAGGAAAGCAGTGTAAGGTGCAATGGAATTGCAGCCTAATACTTAGAGTATCACAGTGCTCACCTCAGCTCCCAACTGTCACTAGCTCTTTGGCCCTAGATGAGTTAGTGTAATTCCCCAGAGGCTTAGTTTCCTCGTGTATAAAACAGGGATGATAAATGTCATCTCACTGACTTGTGAGAATCGTAGGTGGGACTAGACCTGAACATGCTTCATAAACTATAAAATGCTGTTCACATATAAGAGCTTATACACTTCAGCATTAGTAGCTTTATTATCAGTATGGACCAACAATGAATGACATGTCTCAGTGATCTTATTTTTCCCCATAAAAAAAAAGGAATGCGGTGGTCCACAAAGTTTCTTCTTGTTTTAACTCTCTACACATTTCTCCTTGTGGTGGTGGCGAGAATGTGTGGGGCTGGTCTGTGTGGGCAAGACCTTCGGAGGTGAGAACGGATGCCTCACACTCAAAGGGCTCATCCCTCACACCCCTCTTGCCAGCAGCAGGATCCCATCTCACGTGGGGGCTGCCTGCGTCTGTGGGGAGGAGGTGGTGTGGTTATATCAGTCACGTTGTCACCACTGCAGATGGAGAAATGCCACTGCCCGTGAGTTTATGGTTCTCGTGACTTTTTCGTGTCTCACGTGTGTCTACATTAACTCACAACTGCATGCTGATGTCTTCCAGCTCTTGTCCCACCCAGAAAAACAAAATCTGGAGATAAATATTTTCTCATATTCCTTTCTTTCAAAGTACTTTTTTTTCCTAAGATATCTTCCCTATACTCCAGAACACAAATTCCTTGCTATTTCTCTCTTCTTCTGACACAAGAGGTGTGAATGGGGCATGTTGGACGGAGGTGGAAATGGAACAAATGTACCACAAACGGACTGATCAAATGCACTTCCATTTAACATGTAACAGAAGCCCTGAGAGTGCTAAAAGGGTCTGGGTGTCTCCGCCAGCAGCATTAGGGATGGCACCAAGGCGCCGTGGCTCTGTGTTCCTTGACCTTGTTGCAGCCTAATTAACGTCTTGAATAGAGGGAAGCGAAGTGGGCCCTGATTGCAGAGGTGTGGCCTCTTCTCTAGCGGTGGTGACAGCAGTGAAGAATGATTTTGGTACTAGCGTGCTTAGAGAGTGAAAGCCTGCTTTCTTCAGAGAAAATGATTGGTGATTTTGTAAATATGTGAAAATGCCTAATTTCTCCCCAGAACTGCAGAGGCTAAATGGGAAGGTCTGAAGGGGTGGGATGACTCGGGGGACCGCAGCCCTCACGAGTCCCAGCTATGCTTCCTGAGTTATCTTTGACACACAGGTTATTGCACAGCCTGTTCCATTTCTTGCCCCCAGACTGCAGTGGCTCCAAAATATCTATGGAAAACAGATGCCATTCCTTGTTCTGCATTCCAGAACCCTCCATAATTTGTTTCCAAACCATCTTTCTGGGCATAACGCTTTCTCTAATCCTCTAGGTGTCCTGTATTCTGGCTGTTCAAGTCACCTAGCATTTTTCACCTATTCAAACGATTTACATCTCCTTGCTTTTTATCCCCAGTGTTCCCCCAACTTGAAAGAAACTTCTAGATATTCAAATTCTTTTCTTTTTTTAAGTCCTCATTGAAATGCCATTTTCTTCCCAACATTGCTCTTGAATTCCCAAGTGGAATATTCATCCCATATTTAATATTTAGTAGTTCATTATTTATACCATTATGGAGTATTTCATTCTGACTTACTTTGAGGCTGTGAAGCACCTGTCCCCTCCCCCGCCAGCCTCCTTTATTTAAAAATAAGATTTTAATGAAGCAGGTCAGACTCATTCACTCATTTATCCACTGAACAAGAACAACAACAAAAACGAATGGATCCATACTAATAAACTAGTGCCTCTGCAACCTGCTTAATTCTTACCCAAACATGTATTTGAAATAGCATCTTCCCTTTTTGATCAGAAGCCACTTGAAGACAAAAATTACGTTATTCACCTTTGAATTCCTTGGCTCCTTTTCAGGGGTGGGCACTTCATAAACACATAGTGGATGGAAGGATGGATAGAAGGATGCATGGACAGATGACTTAGATAGTAGCAGAAACCAATGGAATAAATTATGAACGCAGGATATTATCTTCACTCTCCTTAAGACCATTACTTTTCCTGGGAACCATCATGGTGTGTGCGCTGAATATCTGCTGGTTTTGTCATTCTTTTTCTGGGCTTCACAGCCCTTCATTTTGGGAACCCTCTCTTACCCACTCCGTCATAATCTGCTTAGTTATGAGTCTCAGCTGGACTTACTCATTCTCAAATGTTGGCACATGATCCAGGCCTGACAGAGTATCCCATTCACCTGGGTGCCGCGATTGGTTCAGGGATGGAAACAATCCAAGCCAGAACAGTTAGACTTTTCCCACGACATTCAATGAAGTGAGTGAGTGAGACTGTTCTGGAATTCTGAGTGTGAGGGTGATGTGAGCTGAGTCACAGCAGCCTTTGTTTCCCACCATTAGAGGAAGAGCTTATATAAGAATAAAGCCAGGCTGGAAAAAAGGTGAAATTCAAGGACAGAGAGGGGGAGAAATGAGGATATTGTATTTAAATTGTGAGGTCTAGACCAGCATGAGTAAATAAATTCCCATATTTATTTACAGTTTTGCATTAGTTAAATACTTGGAAATGATAGCATTCTAATGAACACAGGAGGATCTAAAGAAAATGTCCCAATATTGTCACTTTGTAATACACACTTGTATCTCAGAAAAATCACTGAAGTCAAATGGAAATTTAGCTACCAGGATATGGGGTAAAAATCCCTCATAAATTAAAGCATATAACAATCTTTGCCTCCATGCTTTCCCTTCAGCATCTTCAAGCCCTGTTAAAAAAAAAGAATTTGTTGCTTTTTTCCTATTTTATTGAGATATAATTGTCATACAACATTGTATTAGTTTAAGGCATGCTTCATAATGATTTGTTATATGTATATATTATAAAATGATTACCACAATAGTTTAGTTGGCCTTTATCACTTCACAAAGATACAATTTTTTAATTATAAAAGGACTCGCAAGTCCTTTTAAACTAAATCTCTTCTTTCTTTCCAAAACACATCACTTACTTTCCTCCGTATAGCCACTCCCCTGACTGAAGCCACCGTCCTCTCCCACCTCCATCCCCACAGCAGGTCCCCCTAGACTCTGTCCTCTAATCTCTGGACTCTTGATTCTCTGCCTGAAGCCAGGATGATCTACCCCAAACATACATGTATCATGTCAACCCTTCACTTGAAACATATCGCCTCTCATTACTCTCAGGAAAAAGTCCAAATCCTTCAGCTTAATTTACAGAGTACCTTTTTGTTCATCTTTATCTCTTTCAACTTTCCCTTGCCCTTGTTCCTTCCGTCACGCTGATTTTTCTTTTAAATTTCTTCAGTGTGTTATATATATTTTTCATTCTAGGACCTTGCATATTCTGTTTTCTCCACCTGGAATGCCCTTCCATCAATTCTTCTCTAAAATAGTTTCTACTCCTTTGTAGTAGATTGAATAATGTCCCCCGCAAATTTACATCCACCTGAATCCTTAGAATAAAACATGATTTGTAAATAGGGTCTTTTCAGAAGTAATTAAGATAAAGATTGAGAGAGATTTGTAATGGATTAGGAGAGGTACTAAATCCAATGAGAAAGTCTTGATAAGAGACGGAAAAGGACAGACAGAGACACAGAGAAGAAGGTAAAGAGATTGGAGTGAGGCATTTACTAGTCAGGAACCACAAAGGATGCTTTACAACCACTGGAAACTAGGAGAAAGGCGTGGGGCGGTTTCTCTCTCCGAGGTCCCAGGGAAACCTATGCTGTAGACTCTGATTTCAGATTTCCTGGCTCCCAAACTGTGAGATTACATTTCGTTGCTTTAAGTTACCCAGGTTGTGGGACTTTGTTACCACCATCCTAGGAAATTAATACAACTTTTTATGGATATCACTGTACGTGGTACCTCCTCATACCAGTAGTGGGAACCACGTATCCTCCCTGGCGTGTTGTCCTAGAATTCTCTCTGTTTCCACCTCATTATGTTTAATGTTCTGTCGGCTTGTGTTCCGTTACGCTCTGCTGCCTGGCCTTGCACAGGTGTGTGCCCAGGGCCTGTCACAGGGGCCGGCATGGGACAGGTTTCCCTCGGCGTGCTTTAATTGATTTATTGTCTCTTCCCCTCTGTCCTCTGGCACCTGGTCAAGTGGCTGCTATATAACGCATGTTCAGTCAGTGTTGTTTAGTCAGTGATCGCTTGGCCCTCTGGCTTGTGAGGTCAGTGGTGGCACAGCCAGTGGACTGGGCTCTGACTGCTCTGTCCCCACTAAAGAGTGTAAAGCTTGTCCAGCAGGGTTCCATTTGGAAGGTCCTTCCTAATTCCTTAAGCCTTTCTTATGCAAAACTGAAAGTAATCATCCAAAAACCCCATGAAGCCTGAGTAAGAGGTGTTCTTAACTCCAATTTGCAGGGTGGGGGGTGGGAGGAGCCAAGTTTTATGACTAGACTCACAACAGAACTGAGATTTCCAATTCCATAGTCATCATTCCTGCCACTGTATCCTAAGACCCTATTACTACTGGTACAACAACATCTCAGTTCTTCGATTATCCATTTAAACAAATGCTTTTAGTTATGTTTACGATAAGTGAAGAGAAACCTGTTGGGAGAACTTAAACAAGGTGATGGGAAGTGTGGGGCAGTGGGACTGAAAGGGCACAAATCCCTGGAGCATCTCACGGGACGGCAGCTGGCCCTGGTGGTCGTTTGAGCTCTTATCAGTCTTCCTGGACAGTTCCAAACGGGACCTACCTCATCAGAAATGCATTATGAAGCCAGCAAGCTCGTAGTTAATGTGGAAACTAAATGGAAAAGGAGAGAAGGCAGGCCAGGGAGTGCATACTCACGCTAAATGAAATGAGAGGAAATGGGGTTGTGCATCACAGTGAGTCAGGAGTCTGCAAAGGCATGGCGGTGGCCAGCGCGGTGAGCAAGAGCAATTGAGAGTGAAATGCAGAGAACCCTGGGAATGGAGAGGCAGTGAAAAACGGCACAATGCATTCTCTTTCAAAATTTTCACTTGAGGAGTATTTAGAGGCTCGTCTACCTGGTATTTCTAGATTACTCCTGCAATAAATAAATGATGGAATTTGTTCTCTTTGTGTGGAATAATCTCTCTTTCTGTCTCTCTCTCTCACACACACAGACACACACACACACACTCCTTCTGAGAGAAGCAAACCTTTTTTATTAGTAAGACTGAAGCACACTATATGTGGAAATAGTGTACACCCCTTGGGAATGGAAAAATACAAGGTGTCGTGTATGTTAAGCAGGTTCAGACCGGAGGAGCAAGGAGACTCTGTGTGTTCCTACGCTGGGTGACAGGCTGTGTGGTTGAATGCACAGGCTTCACAGTTACACTGACTTGGTGCAAATCTCAGATCTACTACTAACTCATCTGCATGATCTTGGACAACTTATTCCTTTTCTCCATGTCTCAGCTGCCTCATCTATAAAATGGGGACAAATTATATACATAGTTCATAGGGCTGTGATAAGAGTAAAAGGAATTATGATGTAAATGACATAGAATATTGCACAGCACACAATACACAATAAATCTAAGTCCTTATTTTTAATGTGCATTTTATGTGGATTCAGCAATAAAACTAGAAAGGTGAAAGAGAAATATACACAATAGTATATAACACAATGAGTTTATAATACATGCATAGTATACCAATGGATAATACACACATGTATACCAGTATACAAAATAGCTAATGTTGTAATACAATACAACAGTGAGCTTAACAGCTCAGAGTGTGGGGTCAGAGAGACCCTGCCCCTTCTTAAAGTGTGCCATTAGGGAGTGCTTTCATTTCCCTAAGCCTCAGTTTCTTGTTTGGTAAGGTAAGGTGATAACGGCGTCTTTCCACAAGGTTGTCGTGTCATGTAAGACGTTTACTGAATTGCCTGCACATCATACAAGGTCTACAAATGGCGGCCGTTTCCATTACAGAGCTGGATTTGTTATCTCTTGGCTGTGAGAACTGACTGCTTAAGCAAAATACAGCATTGAAGCAGTAACGTTTTTCATTCCATGGGTTGTTAAGAGGAAAAACTAATTTGAGTCAGCTCTTCAAAGAAACAAACAAGCAAACCAAAGAAATAACCTTGCTGAAAGAAGATACTGAATTTTTAATTGTAGTGTAAGGCGTGCTTCTGTTTTGTGTGTATGCATGGGTGTATTTTCCACAGAGGTACCAAAGTGATGGTAGATGTTCCTCTGTCAGACTTTATTTGGGGATGGAACAAAAACCCGAGGCTGCACACACCTCTACTGTGTACCTTTGGGGTATTATTCTTCATCAAGAGACCTCTTAAATTTTTTTAAATTCCCAGCAGAGGGATATTTTTCATTATTGATTTTAGAGAGATAGGAAGAGGGGGTAGAGAGATAGGAAGAGAAAGAGGGAGGGAGGGAAGGGGGTTAGAGAGAGAGAGAGATTGAAACAAACACATTGATAGGTTGCCTCCTGCATGTGCCCTGACTGGGAATTGAATCTGCAACCTTTTGGTGTACTGGGCGATGCTCTAACTCACTGAGCCACCTGGCCAGGGCAAGAGACCTCTTGATCTCCTTCAGAGACAGCTCAGCACATGTAGCCATGAGCTAGCATGTTCATTGGAAGCCTACACAAGTTTGAAAAACTTGAAGAGAGCGTAGGAGTGGAAGATGACTAAATGTTTCACAAAATTTAGCTTTCAGTTGAACCTAAAATGTAAATTCCATAGCTAAGCATCTGGATCTGATGAGTAGGGTCCCACCATTAAGGCAAGAAAGTGTTCATATGGACATCCTCGGAGGTGATTTGAAGGTTATACTGCAAGTCAGGGGTGAGGAAAGATAACTAGTGCTTACTCATCACTACACTGAGTAATTCTCTTCATTTAATCCTTGCATAAGACTCTGAGTAGTATGGTGGGTATGTAAAGCCAGGTATTTGGATTCAGGTAAGCTGCAGTTCCGATCTTAGCTCTACCCGCTTCCCGCTGTGTGAACCCGGGCACAATGAGTTCCGTTTGATCACGGGGTTACTAAATCAGACTTCCTGGGCTCACCTCAGGATTGTGTCAAACCATGAACGTAAAATCCTAGCACGACGCCAGCCACATAGTGATTGGTCATTAAAAGAAGTTATAACTCTTGTTATCCTCATTTCACAGAAAAGGAAATTATGGCTTGAGAGAGGGCAAAACTGGCTATAACTAGAAATTGTAATTAATGGAGAATTTGGCTAGATTATATGAAATCTATGTTGTTTGTAGGCACTGCCAACTTCTCAATCCTCCATCCACAAGCCTGGCGTATGGGCAGTTCCCTAGAGAGCACACTCACCCATCTCCTGCTGTTACACTCAGCGCTCTTCTTCCCGAAGCTGACGGCGAGGCTGACTGCCAGGTGCATACTATGTGCCACGGGGCAGGGTTTGTGCCAAACTGTTTGTACGTGTTAGTTCATTTCACTCCAACAGGAACCTATGAGATAGACAATATTTTTGACATTTAAGGATAGGTGAGGCATTGAGAAAACAACAAATAATTTGCTCAAGGTTTCATAAAATAAGAACAGTAGTAGAACAAGAACTTGAACTTGGTTTGTCAAACTTTAAAGCTCATGTTGTTAACGTATATTTCCCCTTAGACCCCAAATAGTGAAATTAAACTAAATATGAAAATGAACTGTGGGTGCCCTTTTTAGGATCTAGGGACTCAGTAAACACAGGCTTAATTTAATAGGACCCACATGCCACCACAAGTCCCTGCTCCCAAAACATGGCATTTTTTTTTTTCAGAGTTGATGTAGCCTCAGGATTCTGTCAACAGAGACTCATGGGACTATGGTCAGTCAGGTTAGTGAACAAGACGTATATTCTTCACAGTCTCAGATCTATTTCAATGGGCTCCTTTTATACAGGAGGATGGACATTCAGATCCTGTGAAGCAAAGTCACTTTCTCAAGATGTTCCCCAAACAGCATCAGTTGTGGTCCATAACAGTGATGCTGTTTTAGCTAATTTTCACTTACTTATATTACTATAAATATAATTATTTTTAATTCTACACATATATTTATTACTGTAAAAAATTCCCCTTCCTTGCATTTCTGTGTGCTATATATTATCTTCACACAGTGCAATTGCATGTGTGTGGATTCATGCTTAAGTAAATTAGTGTTTAAATCTGTTTTACATTCCTTAGGAGAAAAGTGTTGGCACATACATTGTAAAGAGTCATATGTTGGTGCTTGAAGTCGAAGCACACTGGGAGCCTGAAAGGGTCTGGGTGAAATGAAATGAGTTCCTTTGCTCTCTTAGCAATTTTCATGCTATGGCTCCTTCTTTTTCTTAGTAACAGCCATGTCTCTGTCCACCTGCCATCACCCTCTTCCTCTTGAGAGAAGTGTTGGCAATCATTTTGGTGACATCACCACTACACCTGTGGGAAAGATTGCACCCTCTCATGATGTCACAAGCAGGGTGCTGATCCTAGAAACCTGCAGATCAGGCTGTATATGCACACAGCCCAGAGAAAGGGCATGCAGGCAGAAGGTTGGCTTAGGGATGCTGGGGGACTAGGGTGTATTGTTGTTACATTGTCCCCCATAGAACCTGGCAGTGCTAGCACATAGTAGGCCCTCAGTGAGTATTTGCCAAATAAAGTTGACCTGAATTACTTTACTAATTATAAATTAATTACTTCTTCTAGGGCTTGCAATATTTCATTATTTTATTGTTCCAAGTAAATTTTCAAAATATTTCCAACAGAAAATCAAGGCCATATCGCAGAGTAGGTGGTGCTGTCTAGTGCACCTTGAGCAGCATGAACAGAAAGGTGTCCAGTTGGCCTCTGGATTAAAAAAAAAAAAAGTAAATCATTTCTTAGCAAGCAGTCCACTGTGAGCCGTAAAAGAGAGAGGATGCTGTTTGGGGGAAGGCTCTAGTGAGCTGGAAAGATGCTCAGGTGACTGTAAAGAGAGTCCTCAGCAACCCGTCCCACGTCGGGCAGTCACTCTCCAAGCCCATCACTGGTTACCAAGGCTCGCCAGAGCGGTGTGGCCGGGGCAGGACTCAGATAGGTTTCCAGCCCTCTGCTCCACACCAGGCAAGCTGCTGGGTAGTCTGGCTGCTAACCGAAGGTTTGGGGATCCCAGGCCATGCCCTGAGTCCTGGTGGAGGCAGGCAGAGCCCCCTGGGCTCGGTTCCTGAGATTTCTATTCGGCTGTGTGGGCTGGGACGCACTGTCCCTCTCCCAGCATCTCCTGGCTTTGACCTCCTCCTGACCTGAGTCTCTAAGACTTTAATTCAGTTCTAAAAAATTAGAAACTAGCTTTATTTTCTAATACAAAAGTATTTTTCCATTGTCAAAAAATTAGAAAATGGTACACATGAAAGGAGAAAAAGTACCCATAATCTCACCCCCACACAGGTTTGTGTACGTGCTGTGTAGGGGCATTACACAGTATGTATTAATAAATGGTTACTATGTGTAAACATACAATACACATATTTTCATCTTTAAGGATATTTTAATAGCTAAGAAATGTACTATAACTGATTTGGCTCATTTTTTATGTTGGTACTTAGTTTATTTTCTTAAGATTGTATTTATTTAGTTTATTTTCCATAAAAAAAATGTCAAGGAGGATTCTCACCTGAGGGAATTTGAAGGTGGCCAGGCAGGTATTTGGAGTGCGGAGGAAGGGTATTGCCTGGAAGTGTCAAATCTCATTTCTTCTTGTAAGCACCAGTTCTTTTCAAGACACTACTCCTTTGTTCCAACTAATTAATTACCTTTGACAAAAGATTCAAGAAAGGGTATTCCCAACTCAGATGTAGGCAACACTTAATTTTTCTTCATCTGAGAATCTCTCTTTTGCCTTTCTTCACGGAGAATGTTTTTGTTGAATATAAATGCAAATCCTTTCAAATGCTGCTCAGTAAGTGCAGAATGTACTTAAAGTAGAAATGTATCCATTTCTATAAGAAAAACCTAAAGCAATAAAATTGTTTGCCCTTTTAAAGTTATAATTCAGGGTCCAAATTGGTTGATATCTAAACTATATATATGCACGCACACACATACACACACACACTCATATATCATACATAGGTAGATAGATGATATATATCCTTACATTATATATATATCTCACAAGTAGCACACACATATACATATATATCACATATATTATAATCATGTATCTCCAAAAAGAATGAGAGAGTAGGTTAATACGATAATAGTAATTTACAAGGAGGCTGTTATATGCATTATCTCAGTGAATAGCCTTCTATTCTCTCTCCCATGCCCCATTTTCTGGTTGGTTTCAACACACTACTTTAGGTCTATTTTAGTATGCCACGTACCCTACCAACACCACGGGTCTAGCTCTCATGAAGTACCCAAGCCATCCGCTTGGCTACATCCCGTGGAATGTGTAGTCTCCAGTGATGACGACGTCTTTCTTATCATGCCTTAATGGTTCCTAATGTCCCTCCTCCATTTCAAGATTCTTTTTCTAAGTCTTTCTGGGGTTTATCTACCTCTACTAACCTTTAAAACTTGGCATGGTTCAAGCCTAGGTCCTGCATTTCGTGCCCTTTTTACTCAATAAGCTCTCCCTGAGAAAGATCAATCATCTATACCTTCATGTTTCCTTCTGGATCTTTTTTCCGAAGGTCAGACCTGCATATTTAACTCCCTACTCAAATTTCAATTTGGACAACTGACAGAAGCCTCATTCTCAATATGTTTATAACCAAGCTCATAATCTTTGTGCTGGCAATCCCGCCACTTACTCCTCCTCACCTCCACGTCACATCTGCTCAAGTCATCCACGACTCTTCCTCTTGTGTCATTGGTTCAAGGCACTGTCATCTCCCCCTGAACCACTGCAGGTCATCTTCTAACTGGTCACCAATCCATTCTCTGCACAGTAAGGGGGTCATCTTCTGTAAAAGCAAGTCTGATCTTGTCACTTTCATTCCTAAGATGTTTCCCCTCCTTTTGTCCCCTAACCTCATGGTGAAGTTCATTTCTTATTAATTTGTATTAATTAATGCTCCAAAACTTAAACAAAATGCCAGATAAGTCCTCCCTGACCTCTTTGTCTGGTTCTTCTCCTTTTAATCACTTTTAAGAGACTCCACCCCTTCTTTATGCCTCTTTTCACAATAGCTGAGGAATAATTAATTTTGAAATTACTTGTTTAATGTCCCTCTACTCGATTAGAGTTCCAGTTTAATGAAGAGAATAATCATGTCTTATTACTTTTCAGTTCTATTTCCAGCTCTTAGCGCAGGACTTGGCACATGGTATATACACCAGTAAATGTTTGTTAAATTACTGCGCTGTCCCCTCCAATTAATATCTCCTTCTATTCTCTGCCAGAGTCCCCTCACTTAGCCAATCTTTTGAGTCTTTAAAGCTCACCTCAGACACCATTCAGAAAGACTTCCCTGTTGTCCCCAGACACCCCACCTCTGTGCTCCTATGACTCTGTTTTCCTATTTTATTGACATCATCAAACTACCATATTTTTATTTTATTCTGAGTACCTATATCCCTCACCTGTGAAATCCCTGAGGACAGGATTGTGCCTGTCATGTACACATGCTCAGGGATTAGCATAGTGAGGACTCAATGAATGTTTGTTAAATGAATAAATAGATTAGGAAGTTATGCTGATACTCAATTTTGTAGGTAAAGAAACCAAGGCTCAAGAAAGTTAGGTAATTTTCAGACTATGTGACATTAGATTTCAAAATCTTTTCACTTTTTGCTGTGCTTTCTTCTTCTTGGCCATAGGCAGTAGAATTCTCGATCATTTTAAAGGCTCCTAGCTCACAGAGCCAGGGACTGCTCAATATCTTCTTAGATGGTCACAGGCAAGAAAACTACCTGGTTCAGGTTTTACCTTCTTTCACCTTTTCCCACTTTGGGCAGAAATTCTAATACTATTTTAAGGATGAAAAGTGGAATGAAAAAAAGAGTAAAAAATAGTCTTGCATAATTTGCTGATGGCATAGCACGCCTAGCATAATTGAGAACAGGCTGAGTGTTTAACATGCTCCAGATCCCCACGAATCAGGAGGCATTTGCATTTGCATCAGGGAAAATGTCAGGGAGTGGTTTTGAAAGGCCTCGTCTGAGGGTGAGATGCCTCTGCGCCTGGAATCCATCTTGCTGAGCAAACTACAGTAGTCATAAAGGCTAAGAGGCTTTCATATCCACAATTTTATCACTTCATTTTTCTGGAAGAAGTAGAAATAGCCAAGCTTATAAATTTGAACCTTTATAACTCAGCAAGAAATGTATCTTAAATAATAGTTTTGACTGACTTGCCAAAAAAAAATAATTGACAACTTAGGTGCGAGGTATCTTGTGAAACTTCATCCAGCCTCTGGGAATTCTGCCACGTTGTATAGATCTCTGAGCTCCTTCTGTTTTCCGGGTTCCTAAGAACAGTAAAAGATGTAGTTCGCTCACTGGATTCATTCAACAAGCCCTTACTGACCAGCAGCTATCTGTTAAGAAATTTTTTAGAAATTATGGAAACAGCAATGAACAAACCACACAAAAGTTTTGGCCTCCTAGTGGAGGGAGGCTGACAATAAACAAATAGGTAATTAGGATATAAAGAACATTTGATCTTAGGAGTAGAGAAAAATAAACCTGGAATTGTGGTAAAAAGCCTTTGGGGTGGGAGGAAAGTGAGCTACATTTCAAAATAAAATGATCAGAAAAGGCATCACTGGGAAATTAGCACTTGAGCAAAGATCTGCAGGGAGAAAAGTAGTAACAAGTACATCCTATGAAATGCCGAGTATGCCAATTGGACAACACTTTCCAAAATCACTGGGCAGTACTTAGAAAATCTCCAGGTCTTGCAAGACAGGAAGTCTAAAGGAACTGTTGCAGATGGGAGGAGCCTAAGTAGACATGAGAACCAACTGCCATCTGCTCACCTGGGCTGGATCCTGGGACAGAAAACGGGGACTCAGTGGATGATCTTGTGCATCCAAAAAAGGTCTGCCGTTCAGTTATAGCATGACAGCAATACTATCAATATCGATGGCAGCGTTATCAATATTTTGAGAAGTGTGCCACAGTTATGTGAGATATTAGTACCAAGGGGAGCTGGGTGAAGGGCACATAAGAACCCTGGACTATTTTTGTAACTCTTCTCTAAATCTTTTAATTACCTCGCTCTACAAAGTGAAGCTAAGTGCTTGTGCTGTGGGAAAACGCTCCCAAAGACAGGGAGCACCTGGTGCAGAGGTTCCCAGAATGTCAGAAGAGGACTAAAGACACAGTGTCATCGGGGCTGAGTGGGCCATGGAGCAGACAAGCAGGCCCCAGAATAGGGACAGGAGGTGACGGCCTCTCGGGCCACGGTAAGAACTTTAACTTTCAATCTGAGTTACGTGGAACTTTTGAGCAAAGAAATATGATATGAGTGAGATTTGAAGGGAACCGTTCCGGTGGCTGTGAGGATGGGCCAATGCAGAAAGTCAGGTAGAAAGGTGCCTGGACCAGGGCCTGGCACTGGGGGCCTTACTGAGCTGATGCACTTGCAACGTTGTCTATCGCACTGAATGCAGACCCAACTGTTTTCAGGAAAAGTGTAATATTGGTGACTTTTCTCTTCTCTCTGGGTTACCTCTTTAATCTTCTTTCACCTTATTCATCTATGTCCCATTTTCCCCTCTGTAAAGTGGGGGAGGATATTGATTTAGGTCTTTCCATTCTAAGGGGGAAAAGTATTCAGAATATACCTTTATCTCTTACAATGGAGAAAATAAATGATTGGATTCTTTCACTTTAAGGTATTAAGAATTTCATATGCTCCCCTTCACGGAATGTTTAAAAGGCTACCAGTGAAAGAGAACTGTGCATTTGAAGGAATGAATAACTAAATTTGGCTCTGATACACCAGAGAGAGAGAGAAATTTGGGTGTTCCATGGCACTTTTACCCCTCTCCATGGGGAACCCATGTACAGGCTCCCCATGAGTTTATTCAAGGTCCACCTGTGGAATGCAGCACTAGGCTACTCCTTTAAAAAGACCTGTAACACCCCCAGGATCCACCATGGCTGCTGAGTGGAGGGCTTGCTCTTCCCAGCCAGCCCCTGCAGGGACTGCAGAGGGTGGGTTAGCAGGGTCTGACCGTTTCTGCTCAAAGTGGAGCTCCTCCTGTCGGCGGGGGGCTGACTCTCCTTCGGGCTGGCCGAGACATGGTCAGATGTGCTCATGGTCTGAGGCTCAGTCTTGTTCCTTCTTCTCTTTTGGTTCCCAGGAATCACATACGCACTTCAGTTTGAAGACTGACGTTCAATCCTGCCTCCTCCCCACTCGAACTTTCTCATGTATCCTCCACTCCCCAGACATCTCGTGCACTCTCCGCTCTGTTCTGCTGTCTTTTTCCTGGAAGACCTGCCTATTGAATAAAATACTGGACTTACCTTAAGATCAATTCTACCTTCCCTCTATCTCAGCTGCTCGCTTTATTATTTTATGCTCATCAAATTACATAATTTCTGGCACATAGAGATACTTGAATAAATGCTTGTTGAATAAAATCCAAGGTATTTGAGTTCCCGTCCAGCTTTTCCACAATCGTTCTCTGTGACAGGACAATCAATGTGTTCTTCCTGGCTTCAGTTGTCTCACCCCAGTGATAAGTAGGTGGAAGTGGTTCTGAATGTCTTACAAGCCTGAGAACCCCAAGTCCTTAGGGATGAGACCCCTCTCTTTACTTCTACGCTCCTCTCCAGAGGAGACGAAGCCCAGCCCCTCCGGAAGCATGAGCCTGTTTGACGATAGACTGAGCCCACTAACAACTTGGTGGCGTTGCTTTCCTTGAGGGGACACATTTGGCATCAAAGGCACTGCGGGCACAACTGCCAGGCATTAGTCACTGCTGAGCTGGGTAGTGACACGGGTAAACAGAAAAGTCACAGCCAAGCTTTCTAAGGCGAGGTCAATAGATTTTTTTCTGAAAAGAGCCAGGTAATAAATCTTTCAGGCATTGTAGACCACATATGGTTTCTGTTACATATTCTTTGTTAATTTTTACAACCCTTTCAAAATATAAAATCCATTCAAAGCTTGAGGGCCATATAAAAACAGAGGTGGGCTCATTTGGCCAACGGGTCATAGTTTATCAACTCTATTCTAGATGACAGGCCTTTGTAGGTACAAGATACTTTGGGTAGATGCAAAAATGAATGGGCATTGTATCCGCTACATTTAATGCAAACTCCTGGCTCCACCTACACCGTGCCCTCAGCGGACAGCCTTCTGGTCTATGGTATGGGGTTCTTGTCCCAAGATTACCCTACCATACTGGTCTCCAAACCAGCTCCTTAGGAACTTCCCAGAAGTGCCTAGCAGTTCATCAGAGAAGAGTAAGAACCACGTCACCTCCCCGACCCACACCAATCCAGGGAGCGGCTGTAACACCTTCACTACAGTGGATTTCCATGCCACGGTAGTGGGGTTTCCTTCCTTCCCTCCCTTTCATTAAGTTTTCTCTTGAATCAAAAGAGTTTTAAAAAGAATTTTTCTTGTGTCAAAAGTACAATATGTGAGAGAAGCAATTCCCTGAGGCAGCCATGGTTTGAGAAAAGCAAAATGTAGGGCAAGTGGGTGTGTCCTGGAATCCGGCTCTCCTGGCTTCTAATTCCAACCATGTTCCTTAAGCAGCTGTGACGATTCACCTACTTTCCCCGAGGCCCAGTTTCTTCATCTCCTTTTGGGGATTATTATGCTTACCTCACAGTCTCTTCATGAAGATGAAACAAGACAATGCAGGTAAATATGCTTATTTGAGTGCTTGGCACATAGTGGCTGCCTCTGTATCCCTTTGGTGACCTTATGGTGCCCAGAAAAGGTGCTCTTCCCAGCTCACAACTATAGTGTATGCATTTTATGTGTATAAGCAACGTGGGAAACACAGGAGATAAAATAAAATGATCTGAACTCTCAGAAAGCCTCATCATCTACACAGTTTCCCCGAACTCCCATAAACCCCAGTTCTCATAATCAGATAAACTTGTAATTATCTGCTGCTTGTGGGGGCAGCAGGAGCACGGAGCTCTGCACCTACAGCTTCCTCTCTCCTGCCCTGGAGCACACCCATGAAAGGCCCAAGATTAAGGCATTAGAGCCTCCAGAGTCACCAGGTGAGCGTGAGCAAACAAACAGCAGCAGAAGCGATCATCCAGGACAGCCACTGCTCTCTTTGCAGAGTGTTGCCCTCTGCATAAATCTATGGGCTTCAAATATGGTGATAGAATTGCTCATGCTCTGGCTTTATGTGTTTGTCTGAAAAATCTGGGGGATACACAGGACTAATCAGGCTCAGCTGAACCTGGGTATCTGCCCAGAGAAGGCAGACGGGTAGACTGTAGTCAAATGAAAGTACAAACCAGAGGAACGTGACAGCAACGGACCCCTAAGGGCTTGGAAGAGCTTGCAGAAGAAGAGAGAAGAAGAACTTAGGACCAACTGAAGCTTAGGATTTAAAAAAATTGAATTATAGTTCACATACAATATTATATTAGTTTCAGGCATGCAACATAGTAATTTGATATTTTTATACATTGAAAAATGATCACCACAAGTCTATTTACCATCTGTCGCCATACAAAGTTATTACAATATTATCGACCATATTCCCTGACTTTTTTATCATATAACTGGAAGTTTGCACCTCTTAATCCCTATCACCTATTTGCTCAGCCCCCACCCCATCCCCGCTGGCAACTGTCAGCTTGTTCTCTAAGAGTCTGTTTCTGTTTTGCTTGGTTGGTTTATTTTGGTTTTTAGATTCTATATAAAAGTGAAATCATGTAATACTTGCCTTTCTTTTTCTGGCTTATTTTACTTAGCATGATATCCTCTAGGTCCATCCATGTTGTTGTAAATGACAAGATTTTATTCTTTTTATGGCTGAGTAATATTCCACCATATATATTAATATATATTATATATATGTATGTACATATATGCTATATGTGCTCATTATATAATTACACACAATCATATATAACTATATAACACATGTAATTATACAATTATATAACACATGTATTATACGGCGCACATATTATATATGCATATATTATACACATATGATACATATGTATCACACATGCACATTAATTACACATGCATATATTATATACATATTTAACACAATGAAAAATATAATAAAAATTATACCAGCCAGCAAGGGAATATTGGAATGTGTGCCCTGGGAAGTCTCAAAGGGGTCAGACTCTCTCTCAGGGAGCTGCCTAGAGCACTGGGTTTGTATCCTGAAATGATTCTCTGCCATCTTATTTCATGTTTGTCCACGTGGCCTTTGGGAGGTGGCCAACGAGCCAGCATCCCTAACTAAAGAAACTATTATCTGGCAACCAGTGTGGCACCATTTGTTACAGCATTCAAATGACTGACCGAGGGTCCATTTGGCTGAAGGAACTGATGTGACGTCCCAATTGCCTATTCCATTCCTAGGGAGCAGAGAGGAAAACAGAAGATCCAGAAAAAGGAGGCCCCCAAAGCAGAGACCGAGGCCATGGAGAAGGACCTCTGGAGAGTAGCCAGGGATGGATCCAGGTCAGCCTTGCTCCCTGCACCTTACATGTAGAGATGGTCCATTTCACTCCAACCTATTCAGATAACCAGGAAATATTTACCGTTTGTCCATTGGAAACTGACAGCTATAGGAAATAGGGTTAATACTCATGCAATTATCAAGGAGAAAACTGAGTCAAAGTGTTTTCAGCTCGAGCCCAAGGTACCTCGAGATCCACGAATTCCCTGAACATTCTGGGTGATGAAGTTCTGCCACACAGAGTGGGGAATGGGATGGTTGGAGCTGTTCCTGCCACACGGTTCCTTTCCAGCCCTTCAACCGGGATTTTATGAGGATGAGATAATGTAGGCGAAGTGCTGAGCCCAGAACTGCACTTAAGTAGGCACTTAAGAATTGGTCATTATTTTTTGTATTTTCTCAAATTCTTCCATTGCCACAAGTTTTCAGTTACAATATCTTACAAACACAGCCACTATCCATAAGAAGAGAAAGCTCGCTAACCCCAAAATAACCTAGAATGTCACGAGCACTGAGCTTGTCAAGACTAAACACATTTTGTATTTAAGATGTTTCTGTTAAATATGTCAGTATTTTGGTGCCATTTAGGTATGAGCATAGCTGTTATATAAAAAATAAAATAGAATTGAAGAATGCCAAAGTTTTACACCCCTAGAAATGTACATTTCATGGCATAATTACTCTGATAAATTTCAGCAGAAAAGCATGGCTACAATTTATTGCTTAAAGACCGTGTTAGACAAGCAGAGCTACGGGGACGGACAAGTCAGCAGCAGCCACTGGGAGTTTTGCAACTTCTTGCTGACTGCAGCAACATCTATGTGCTTCCTATTTACCATTAGGGAGTTTTCTAAGTATATTTTCCTATCCACATCCTTGTGTTTAATTTTGGGCCATTAAACCCTGCACTAGAGGGGGAATCTTAAATACTGCCTTTAACCGCCCTGTCCCATTTGTTCATGGTCCCTCTCTCATGGCTGCCTGGGGCTCTTTGGGCTCTTGTCTCGGCCCATTTCATGGTGCGAGTAGCAGGCAGACATTCTGGGGTAGCTGCCCCCTCATAGAGTTCTGACAGACAGTCGATCTCTTTGTTTGCATTTTTTCTTCTGCCCAAATTGCCGCTTACAAAATGGATTCAGTATTTGCCTTTGCGGCCCTCACAGACAACAGGGTGTCGGTTCTGCCTCTCGACACTTCTGACCTGTAATGTATCATGATAAATTGATGACCAGGCACTTTCTTTGACAATTGGAGTGAAACGAGGTCAAGAGAGCCAAATCCACGTGCATGGCTGAGCTGATACTAACGAATATTAATTTTCCCTCTTTATCTGCCTGTCCTCTACAGAGGTGGTGTTTGGAGGGAGGACCTTTCCTATCAAAAAATCCAAATAAAGCCTAAAGTCATTGGAATTTCCTCCACTTTGCCAAAATTTAATCCAAACTGAGATGACTTCTTTGATCTACTCAAAATGAAAAAAAGAAAAAAAAAACTTATGTGAATCTCACCTGATTAGGACTGGCATCCTATTTCACATGTACAAAACAAGTCCAACTGGAATTTTTCCCCTCCATCTCTCATCACTCCCATAAAACAGCTCCAGTCCCACTCCCAAGACGTACTACTCCTGGCTCCAAAATATACTGCACGGTCAGCACGCTCCTCGTTCTATCCACTCCTACCACCTTCGTCTCAACCACCACTGACCCTTACCTAGAACACAGCACTAACCTCTACACTTCCCCTACCTTCTCTCTCGCATCTACAATTTGTTTTCCATAGAGAAGCCAGTATAATATCCTAAGTGTAAAACTCGTATTATTTTCCTCTGCAACATTCTCCAGTGGGGCCCTGTTATAATGTGAATAATATTTATTAATAGTGGACTACAAGGTTCTCAACGGTTTGGCCTCTGCCTGTCTCTCTGATGCCTTCTCTAACACTCTGTCTCTTGCTTCCCTGCTTCAAACACTCTGACTTTCTTCCCATCATTTGGCTACTCAAGAATTATTCCCATCTCAGTCTTTTACTAGAAATGCTCTTCAGTTATAACTTCACATGGCTGCCTGTTCTTCATCATTCATATCTCACCTCAAAGGTGTCTTAACCCAAATAATCTAAAGTAGCGCCTTCACTGCAGTCATTCTTCATTTAATTCTGTGTGAAACTCTGAATTATTGGCCCCAATTATTCATCTTCCCTGTGCTCTTATTCTTTCCGCAGCTTCACCTTTGGGCAAAGTTTACATCTTTGTGCCCTGACTTTTCACTTGTCCACATGACTTCCTTTGACCAACGGCATGTGAGTATCAGTGGTGGCTTACCAGTTCCGGACCCAGAACCTAAAAGACCTCCCTTGTCTGTGCTTGCTTGCACACACCTCTGGCGTGCCATTGCAAGGAACGTTTCACAGAGCCCTCTGGTTCAAAGACGACGAGCTCTGTACACAGACCCACTCCACCGACCTAGAGACGTGCAGGGCTACAACCAGCTCCCAAAGCCTTGAAACCAAGCCCTTTCTGAGCCTAGTCTGAATCAGCTGAACCCCGGGCCACTCCTGGACAAAAATAAATGTTAAATGTTGCAAACTACTGAGTTTTGGAATAATTTCTTTCACATCTTCATTGTTGCAATAGGTACTGATATGTTATATACAGGGTCCAGCACAAATAACGTCCCTTTTTATTACAAAATCATAAACATGTGATTATATAATTACATGTAATTATACATATATAAGTATGTAATTGCATATTTTTATGTAACATAAAAATATCACACTCAAGCACACCATCTGACATTGTAGGTGAAATGTTCGGACTAAAACTATAAATTGTAATTAAAACTATGAATGACTGCATCCATATTATTACCTTAAAGACCACACTCAAGCAGGTGTTACTTCTGCTGGACCCAGTTTTTTTTTTCACAGCACTTAGCACTTTAGAGTTACTTTCATTTATTTTTCACTAGTTGTCTTTACCATTACTAGAATGTAAGTTTCATAGGAACAGGAATATCATTTGTCACATTTTCCCCAAGTAAACAAATAGTGCCTGCACACTAGCCACACACTAGGTGTTCGATAAATCTTTGCAGGAACAAGCAGCGAATTGTTCAAACAGTTTTACCGAAGGGCCTAATTAGCAGTGTAGAAATGAGGGAAAACCGAAAACAAAAATTCACATAGCCATGGTAAACAGAATAATTGGAGTACAATACTCTGAGGAAAGGTTAAAATCTATTGATCCCAATTTTTCTGTTAGCAGTTAAGCTTAGAACATCAAAGATATGAGGTTGTGGAAGGCAAAAGGTACAATGTTGGTAGAATGTAGAGGTGATTTCTAAGTAATTGCAACATGATGTGATAAAAACCCTCGAAGCCGAACTTGGACTAAACTGGATACTCAGAAAATCATACTCTGAATCTAAACATTCTCAGTGTCTTTGAGTCTCCCAAACGGTGTGTTTATTGAGTGTTTTGTAGATGAACATGCATCAGTTCCCAACTCAAACTGGTCTGAACGAGAGGGACAATGGAACTGTTTGCATGGTAGAAATATCTAAAACAGGAGTAAATTTCAGGAAGGGTATGATTTAGCAGTCCAGGGACAGCGCTGAGAACTGTTTTATTCTCCCCCCGCTAGCCATCCCTTCTGTAGTAACTGCCGTCCAATGCTGCACTTCCCTCATTGTCACCAGGTCACTGCCAATAGAACACGAGATGACATGACTTGTGCTTCTTGGTTCACGTCAAATTTACTCTCTTTTTCTTCAACCCTCGAACACAAGTCCTGGCTACCACTCTGACTTACCCATCTCGATCACGTGATCACCCCCAATCAGTCATGGATGCCACGTGCCAATTGGCTTATTTTTGATAGTGTTATCATTCCTGGAAATAGAGGTAAATTAATCTCACTCAAAACAGTAGTCTTTTGGCAGTGTGTGCAGCAAGAGAGGGTCCGGGGACCCCCCAGGTGCTGACCATTTTCCTGCCTTTGCTAGCATCTTCTCTGCTGTGAGCCTGACCTGCTGTCCCACCTGCTGGAACTATGCTCAGCCAGCTTCCGTTCCTTTCCATCAATTTCAGAATGAACCCTGCCTACATATGACTTTTATGCTTACATGACTTGAGTGGCTATGCTACCTTTTTCCCTTTAGATTGAAGCTATGGTAAGCAGAAGAATGCTCCCTACCAAAGATGTTCCTCTTCTAATCCCAGGAACTGCGAACTGTTAAATTCCAAGACAAAGGGGAATTACGGTTGCAGACAGAATTAAGATTGCTAGTCTTGTGACCTTCGGCTGGGGAGATAATCCTGGATCATCCAGGTGAGCCCACTGAAGTCACAGGAGTCCTTGTAAGTGGAAGGGGGAGGCAGAAGAATCAGAGAGATTAGGTGATGTCATGCTCCTGGCCCTTAGAGGATGGAACAGGCAAGGTGGCAGACCTTCCCCTAGAGCCTTCACGGGGATGTTGTGAGCCCTGCTGACAACCTCGCTTGAACCCATGGAGGCCCAGTTTGGACTTCTGGCCTCTGGAATTGTAAGAAAATAAATGTGTGTTGTTTTAAGTCACTAAGGTTGAGGTCATCTGTGACAGAAGCAATAGGAAACTAATAAAGAAACAAACATACTGAATGGATCTTCCCTTTGTCCCTGTAAGCAGATAGGCTTCCTGGAAGGAAGTCAACTAAGATGAAGACTGAACACTGGACCTTAGCTTCTAAACCTAGTATAAGCCTTGCCGGTAGGTGACCGTGAGCATCTCAGACAGTCTGGACCCACTCCTTC
>CM052546.1:21669676-21684801 GCA_028533065.1 Trachops cirrhosus
CAGTTCTAGAGGCTGGAAGCCTAACATCAAGGTGCCAGCAGGTTTGGTTTCTTCTGCAGTCTGTCTTTTTGACGTGGGAGATGGCTGTCTTCTTCCTGTCCTCTTATGGTCTTTCCCTGTATACCTGCATCCCTGCTGTGCTCTGGGTCCAACTATCCTCCCCTTCTAAGGACACCAGTGATCTTAAATTAAGGTCCCCGATAAAGACCTCAATATAAATTAATCACCTCTTTACAGACCTTATTCTCCTAGTACAGTCACATCCTGAGATTGGGGGTGAGGACGTCAACATATGAATTGTGGTGGGGGCACAATTAGCCCAAAACAGAGGTATTTTGAGAGAAAGGAGATATCAATCAGAAGCCCTCACTGGGGTTCCTGGCTCACTGGAAATCTTAGCTTTTATATTATCTTTTATGATAAGATTTGTGTCTTTCTACTAAACAATACAGATAGCTGTTAGAATCTGGGAGAGGAGAAAAAAATCAAATGTTAGCTTTCTGAGACTGAACATCTTACTTGAGAGCTGGGGAGGAAACCCAGAAGGGACCAGCTCAGTGGTCAGTAGGCTGGGATACAACATACTTGTTTCTGGGATCCAGTTTCACTGTCTTAGAAACACAGCCTGGTTTTCGAGGAGGCTTATATGAAAAACATAGGTGTTCTGCAAGCCCAACTCACTCAGTGCGCCGAGAGAAGCAGGTGCAGCTAATTATAGCTCATGCGGCACTGAGGACACAGCTCCCAGCTCCACAAACCCTTCCCAGGTTTGCAAGATTTCCTAGCCTTCAAGGTAACCATGCTAGAAGTCTAACTCCTCAGCTTTTCATAAAGATGGATATCACAGATATGCACTGATATTTCAGTATTTGATTCTGGTTAACATTTAAGGAATTTAATTTAAAAAAAGACTTAATAATGATAATAGGAATAATACTACACAATCATTTGTCATAGTCTAACAATATATAGACACTGTGTGTAATGACTTATGTATGCATTATTTAATTCATTAATCTAATACATATTTACTGAGTGCTTACTATGTGCCAGGCTGTTCTGGTTCCTTGAGCTGATATAGTAAAAAAGACATACGGAATTCATTTCAACAGGGAGTTTATGGATTAGTGGAAAGTGAAAGAGGTTAAATTTATACATAAATAAATATAAACACATTACATTTTACACACAGGTGCACACACCATATGTCAGTTGATAGAAAGCATTGTGAAGAAAAATAAGACAGAGAAAGCGAGTGGGGGGTGCTGCCATCCCATAGAAGGCAGGGGCGGAAGGCTCACCGTGAGAGGTAGCTCTGAGCAAAGATCTAGTGGAGGGGCGGGCCTGAGCCATGAGGACCCCTTGCAGGAGAACACTCCTGGAAGCAGAGAGACCATTTCGACGGATGAAGGTGGTAATGTGCCTGCTATGCTCAACAATTAGCACACACATAATGTCTGAAAGTAAGTAAGAGAAGGGGAAACTTAGAGAAAATAACATCAGAGGTCAGGGGGATGCGCCCTTAGGTGGAATAGTATCAGACCTGTAAGGACTTTTTATCGCATTTCATGGAGATGGAGAGCCAAAGGAGGGTTCTGAACAGGGGAGTAACATGATCTGACTTAGGCTGCAAAAATATCACCCGGTGTAGTCCAAGACTCTAGAGGTGCTCCAGTCCAGCCTAACTCCAAAGCTGGGATCGCTTCTACCTTTACATGTACGTTATGTGTGCAATGTTGTCTGTGCTAAGGAGGGACTGATGATGCAGAAGCAGTATCCATTTCTCAGGGGCTCATGTCAAGGTCCTCATCCAAGTCTGCCTTTTAATAATCCTCCTACCAAAAAGTTGTTGAGCTCGGTCCACAGGAGATCAAAACTTACCTTCTACTCTCATCCTGGGACTGAGTCACCTTTTTAATCATATTTAAATAAATGTTTGAGGAGGGCAAAGGAGAAAGGCTAGCACCCACCACCAAAATCTGACATAATCTTGGACGGTCTGTACTTGTGTGGCTTTTGTCTGCACACCTGACAATGGCCAATGGAAAGCATTGGATTATAAAATTGCCTTGTGGATTTCTAATCCACTGGCCACCTCCTACCAGTCACTGTGGCTAGTTCCTCCTTTTCTTTTTAAATTCCAATGATCATGGTGACAAAGGGCGCACTCCTCTATGTGACCACTCCCGGGAATCTCATGCTACTCAAAGGTGTTAATATCACCAAGACCTGGCAACGCTCAGATGTAACCCTCCCACCCTGTCTGAGTGACAGACTCCTACGCCTGGTTCAGATCACTTCTCTGACCTCCAGCTTGCAGAGCCAGCTACTGGCGTGACATTCTGTCCCGCATGTTCAAGAGGCAACTCAAAGATAACAGGCCTGAGAGAGACTCCTAGTTTCCCATTGCAGGAGCTAGTCTTCACCTCTGGATCCCACTTGGCCCATTGCCCCACCTTCTTTTTCCCTCACACCTGAGGTCCAATTCCTCAGAAAGTCCTTTCACCTCCACCCTCAACTTATATCCCCCAATTAACGTTTCTTATTATCTCTGTCATGGCCATCTGCACACCACTGTCACCTTCACCTTGACCACCACCGCAATAGCCCTGGCTGCTGCTTTATCTTCCATTCTTGCCTAACACAGTCAGTGTCCCTTCAGCAGCCAGAGAGAGATGTTAAAAACAACTCTGAAAGGCAACGAGCAAATGAGCAAAACAAAACACCGTGTGTAGATGAAGATGTGAAGCCATTGGAACACACATGTTGCGAATGAGAATGCAGCATGGCGCAGCTTCTTTGGAAAAGAGTTGGGCCATTTCTCCTGCTTTTATACAACCTCATACAACCTAGTAATCTTACTTCTCAGCTACTTACCCAAGTGAAATGAAATCCTATATTCACACAAAAACCTGTGTGAGGATGTGTAGAGCAGATTATATTGTAAATGGGAGGGAAACTGGGGGGAACTGAGAAAGTTTTAATTTTTTTTAATTTGAAATTAAGTTTAAACATATAAATTCAGTTACAAAAAGGAAATAGCTACTGATACATTCAATAAGAGGGCTGAATCTCAAATGCATTATGCTCAGTGAGAGAAGTCAGACTCAGTGGCTATATCCTACATGATTCCATTTATATGACATTCTGAGAAGGCAAAACTATGGTAACAGTGGGACAGGGTATGTGGCAGAACAGCAGCGATGCATAAGAACTATAGGAGCTGCCAAGAAGAAGAAAGACCACCCAGTTTTATGGTTTAAAATAGGCACAGGCCAGCTCCAACCAACATGGCAATTAATTTCACCTAATGGTAACCCCTAGCTTCATCATATGCTTATTGTAATACATTAGCATGTTAAACCACACACACACATGCTGCCATGATTGGAAACGGAAAGCCCATATAAGGAGGCCAAATGGCCAATGGAGCTAGAGCTCCTCTAAGCAATTTCCACACCTTTCCCCAAGGAGATCCTGAATATTCCTTCCCCTCATTGGGTACCCTACTCCTCCTTACTGATTAAATGAGCCTCAGGAAAGGAAGAAAATTTTGCTAAAGTTGCAGGGCGGGGTGGGGGTGCTGCTCTGTCTGTGGAGTAGCCCACTCTCTGTCTCACTACTTCACTAATAAACTCACTTTCACTTTAAACTTTATTCTGGCTTAAGTTTGAATTCTTTAAAGCATGGAGCAAGAACCCACAGTGGGTCACAGACCATCTAGCCCTGGACCCCCCCAGAAGGCCCCCATCAATAGTGAAAAGATTTAGTAGGATTGGAGGTTACAGCAAAGGGACATTGGCAATTCTTCTGGGTGTTGTAACTGTTGTACATCTTGACTACGGTGATAATTACACAATTATTTGTATATGTCAAAGCTAACATAACTACATGTTTCAAACGAGTAAATTTTACTGTATGTATATTACACTTTAATATTTAAGAGAAGAAAATATAATCTTATATGTTCGAGTTCTTGTATAAAACACTGCAGTGACTTCCCATTGAACTCAGGTTAAAATCCAAATTCCTAATGTGCATCCAGCCCAAGCGCACACCCCATCTGTTCTTCTGGGCAGATACGAGGTACAGGCTCACTTCCTGACATCTGCACTGCCTCTCCTGGGAAAGCCCTTTGCTATCTTCCCATGGTGCTCGATTCTGGAATGTCGTGCAGCCTCAGATGTCCTCTCTGGCTTATCAAGCTAAACAGCATTCCCTGTCTTCTCACTCTTTTTTCACAGCACTTAACACACATGTTTTTGCTAGTGAATTCCTTACATTCCATACTTAGAATGTAAGTCCCACTAGGGAAGGAGCTTAACCCGATAGGATCACTGCTATCTCCCCAGCACTGAGAATGGTGCCTCAGGAAAGAGGTATAATTAACTTCTATTGTTGATATACGTTGAATAAATTAATAGTGGTTTGGAAACCCTAGGATAATACTGGAATATATGCTCAGATATTTGCGAAATAACTTCTAAATTAATATGCGTTATCTTGTCTGGTTCCCATGGTGCTGCCCTAGAATCAAAGCAGAGGTGAAACCCTTTCCTCCTTTTACACAGGAGCTTACTGATTATTTGAAAAGCCCTGGAAAGTGTGATGGCTAAGATCTCAGTAGTTTAATGTTGCTTCTGTGTCTGTCTTCCTGTGTGAATTCCAGGAACACAAGAAAAAGTGGGACCAATTTACCTCGTAAGATTGTACAGATGCATAATAAATGAGTTTTTTATTTTTTGCAAAAAATTAAGCGTTGCTTCAGTTTTTTCCCTTCGGTCTTTGATTTCTCTGATTTTATAATTAGGTTTCTCAGATTCAGTGATTATGGTATAATTAGGCTGTAGCTAATAATGATTGTCATGTGCACATTAGCATGCAGTTAAAGAGTTTCAGTGTTGCTGAGACGTGTAGGAATGTTACTTAGCTATGGAATATACTTAAAAGTGATACGTCTAAAGTAATTCTTACTCAACATCGCATTTAACGTTGGTAACATTTAGAGCTTTTCTTTTTTCTAGCTCCAGATTTCATAAATTCTAGAAAAATCAAGAAAGCCCACACACATATAATTAAGTTAAAATTAGTATAGATAAGAGAAAGGACAGAGTACTATTGGTAATCAGACTGTTGGTGTGTGAATGGCATTGCTAAGTGGGCAAGGATGCTAAAGATAAATTCAAATCCGATTAAACTCTTCCTTTTTACTTTTGACAATTAAGTTACTTAGAAATTGCTCTATTCACCCAGGAACCAAAACAACAAACTTTAGCTGTTATGAATTATCTAAAGCTCTGAATTAACAGTACCAACTCCATAACTAGATTTTATCAGGATGAGGTCAATAATTGAACATTGGTACTCTGCCCTTTCCATCCAATCAGGGAAGAGATTAAAAGGGTGGGGGGTAATTGGCTGAGCTCAGTTAACTCCTGGGAGAATCCCTAGGACATCAGAGAATAAAAATAATTCTATGAATAGTTGTCAAAGAGTGTTATTTGCAAATTCAATGCTTAGCTAACATCCAATTAACTGGTAGGGTTTTAGATGTCCAGGCTTCCCCTCTGGATCAAGAGAAGAGAAAAGGAGAAAGACTGACTTCATTTCTTTTTCATATTTATTCATTGCTCTAGCCAGGAATGTATTCATTTCTAAATAGGGTTATAGTTTGCTTGATTAATTGCTACATGATGCCAACCTCTGAACAAAACCTGAAAATTGCATCCAAAATATCCTTTGTTTTCTATGACTTGCAGATGAACATAAACGTTTTTTTAAATTGAGGGCTGTTGGAGCTTCTGGGTATTATCTAATCTGGCTCCTTTCCCACGGGGAGGCCCTAAGTTTAAACCTCCCCTCTCACTGGCCTCATTTTGCACTTGTACCATTTTGGTTAGAGGTGCCCCAAACGTTTACACCTTTAGGTCCAGCTCAAACTCTCTCCTCACTCAAGTCAACTGTATCGCCTCTATTCTTGTGCTTGCTCTGAAATCCCTGGGAGTGGAGCAAGGGGGAGGGGGAGAGATTTCTTTTCATCAATGGACCATTATAATATGCCAGGCACTATGGTAACCACTTTACAGGCAACATCTCACTTAATCTTCATACTGCAGAGTGGAAATTATTTAAAGACAGGAAACCTGAACAATTAGAGAATTGTGATATTTTCAGGGTAATACATTGAAAGAGAAATAGAGAAGTGATTCAAAGCCCATAGGCTCTATTTGTACCATGCTTTCTTATGCCAAACCTCAAATCAATCAACAAACTAATTAACAGTACTCAAGGAGCTGCAGGTTCTGGTTTAAGTAAAACTATATTAAAAACCAGCCTTTGGCTTCATTCATTCTGCCTAATTCCATTTGTATCCACATGCTTGCCCACAGTTAACAAAAACTATTTAAGAACCTTCAAGCCATGAAGCCTAGAGCACTGGTTGCTAATAGAGCTGCAGAAACAAAAGGCATTTTTGTTCACTGCATTGACTAGTTTGTTCCCATCTTGACCCCTCTCTGTCAGGCACATGGTTGGATTAGAACATGGATGTTGAATTTCATTCGCTCTGTATAAGCCTCAAAGGTCAACCATCTGTTTTTATCCCAATTAGAGTTTCAGGAGGTTGGCTGGCTTTCTTCCTCTGTAAGAATTCTAACTTAGATGCAAATGAACATTTCCTTCAAGAACTGAGGACAAAAATCACATCAAGGGGATTTAATAAGAGGTAAAAGTAAACACACTCATCTTTTTTATGCTGCATTTTGTCATTACACTCTTCAAATATAAAATCATAAAGCTGGAAAAGAAATTCAACATAAACTAATGTAACCACCTCATTTTACAGTGAGAAAACAAGATGTTCACGGATAGGCTATAGTCCTGTTATTGTTCTCATTTCACACAGTTCACATGGTTAGTGAGTGAAGGACCCCCAAACAGGTACCATATATGGCTCTATTGCACATTTAAACATTCCTGGAAGTGTCCTATTTTATGAAAGTTTAAGTAAAAAATAAATTTAAAAGAATTATTAATAACAAGGGCTCAAGCAAGGAAACAGAACCAACTTTAAATGAAAATTTCTTTTTCTCACTTCCCACTTCATGTGATTTTTCCCTGGGGCCAGCACCTGAGCTGGTCATGATGGCTTTTTGGTGCAGGGATCCAAGTCTTCATTCCGCAGAGGGCTCGCCCTCGGAAAGCCTGCCTCTGATGGGCTGCTGTGATCTCTTTAACACTGACCTCTGTACATGGAAGTGCCTACTGATAATTCTCTAGGTGCTGGACCTGTGCAGATTTACCTCCTTGTGTGGCAACAACCTACTTTCCCTTGTTAATTGGGATTCTTCATTGTAACCTGTATTTTGCTATTGATCTGGTGGCACTGGGAACTCATAATGCCCAGGTGGCACTCTCAACTTCTAGTCTACTGGAACCATTTTCTGTTTTCTGGTGAAAGAGATTTTTTTTGGTTATTTATTTATTTATTTTTTGAGAATCAAGACCTCACAGAGCCCAAAGGTGAAAAACATGCAGAAACAAAATGTAAAGTTTTGTAAATGAACATTAGGCAAAATAGTGAGAGAAGCAACTCTAATTTTCACCCCTCATTAGATGGGAAAGACACCGGACACGGTCACTGGTTCAAAGCATATATGACAACTTATAGGGTCAGCTTCCAACCCTCCTAAATGTTGTCATCCTGTCCTCAGTATAATTGAGCCCTTGGTAGCATGTCCATATTGCCCTCAGGTCTGTTGCTTCTGGATGAAGGGGTGCTGGAGAAGTAAATCACAAGGGATTGAGCTCACTGCTTGACTTCTTTGGTGGTGCAGTGAGTTCCTTTGTCAGAAGCAATGATGTGTTTGAGACTGTGGTGATGAATAAGGCATTAGTAAATTCACAGATGGGTGTTGGGGGAAATATTGTGAGCAGTGAAGGGAAGTCCGTGTTCTATGTGTTTATTTCAGTTGGGACAAATCATAGTGAAAGGGGACTTATACGAGCAACCCACCACCAGACACACACTGATATATCAGCATTGGTCTCTGTGGTCAGCAGATTAGGCCCTCAGCACAGGTGGGAGCCAGATTGGTCCTGATGAAGGAAGTCCCGGTCCCAGGCAGTGTTTCTGTCTGTGTAGACCTCACCTCTTCATTCATAAATCCTGCAATCAAGCACTAAATGGTTGGCATCCACAGAATGGGTCATCTAGAACATCTAATTTTTGAGATCTTCCATGATCAGGAAGGCCTTTGACAGTCAGGTGAGATGTACATATTCTCACACTCTGTGCTCATTCCCAGAGGTCTATCTACAAACGACTCTCCAACCGTGTTTCTCCCAAGGCCCTGCCTGTCTCATCAAACTGTAGCCACTGCTCATGGATCATTACAGACTGCATTTTTGGCCATCTCTCCTGCCAGAAAAAGTGCCCAGTGAAATGCACTGCTCCATGTTCTGCTTGCCAAGAGTGTTTCCATTCCACACAAACCCTGAGTGGGGTTTTAATGCTACAGATATCTATTCCCAGCCACTGTCCACACATCATGTAATATACTCACTAATGTGGCCCTAAGTTTTTCTCCCTCAGTAATGTGGTTGAGGAAAATTGGAGGCCATGGGTGTGGGTTGACAGGGAGGTGGCAATGCAATGAGAGCAAATGCCATGAACGTCAGAGTCAATAGCTCATGTAACTTAACTTGTATTTTAAGGACACACCTGAACTTCTCCCCATACATACTACCTCTATTTCATGAGAAATAGGGTTTCTTTGCATGCTCAAATATATGACCAGTAAACACCCAGTTAATGATTGGAAACTTAGCTTGCAGAATTGGTTGCACGCATTATCCGGCAATTGAGCATTATTTCATTTCTTCCCACTGCCAATGAAAAGCGGGAACTATTTCTCAATAAAATAGTAACTTTGTGAAGTTTTCCTCCAATCTCTGAGTATTGGTGTTGTGATTTCCCTACCAGAGTTTCCCAGAAACCCTGCAGAGCACTCTGACCAGTAACGGACACTGGAGCACCATAAGTCAGATCATTTGCCTGAGTAGAAAAACAGCTTAAAATTCAGCTTAGTCCAAAGGGAACTTCAGTCAACACAACCAACTTAGGGATTATTTCATAACTGTGCTGAAGAAACACTTTCAAATATGGTATCTGTTGATCTAGAATCTATAGGGGCCCTCCACATATTGTGGCTCTTTCCAAAGATAAAAGGTACAGCAACTTGTCTTTCAGGTTGGAGGGACTACAGAGCTATGCTCCAGATCCTGTGGACCTGATGCCCCAAATGTCAGTGAGGTCTAGGATCCCGGACACTTTCAGGTTTTTAACTGGGTACTCCCTAGCACACATGTGTCTCAACCACATCATTCATGCTGAACAGATCTGATGGGCATCACAGCATCCACTATAGACCAATATGATGTCACGTGGCATGGCAAGATAAGTATGATTCCTGTGTGCCAGATTTTGACAGAAATCCAGAAAATTGTTCAGCTGAGCTAAAACAGTAAAGTAAACTGTTTCCTCTGTCAGGGAGAAGAAAACTATACCTTGTGGGCTTTGTTAATTGGTACAGAGTGACAAAGCATTTGCCAAACCAAGAGCTACAAACTAGATGCTAGAGCCTGGATTTGCTCTAATAAAGAGACGATATTTAGAATAGCAGGTAAAGTTCAAGTAACTGCTTGGTTGTACAGGGGTGGGCAAAAGTAGGTTTGAATCCAACCACCTCAGGAGGCAGTGGGCTCACCCAAGAAGGTCACTGAAATTCAGGTTTGCTTACTGATCTCCAAAGACTACAAGGATGTGTAAATAACAAAGGCTGGCCATCTGAGCACTTCTGAGATTGTACCTAAGTGCTCTATGCCACTGTGACAGTCTTTTGAGTTAATAAAGGCTACTGTAATCATCATAACTTGCATGTCCTTTTCCATATGAACAATTGTAAACCTACTTTTTCCCATAGCTCCATATATGAGCATCCAATCTAATTCTCTGAGACATGTCATCTGCATAGGCAAAAAAGGTGAGTTACATGTTGTAGGCATTACTACTCCATGTTTCATGTCTAATATTGCCAATAAGTTCTGCAACTTCTCCAGGGACGTAGTATTGCTTTTGGCCTACTAGTTTGTGACTACGTGTGGATGAGTTGGGGGGTGGTAGTGGCAGTTCTAAAGGCTTTCGGCCAGTCCTTGGTCCCATACTAGGTGTCACCTCATAGGTCAGAAGATGAAAGTAGGGACTTGTCCAACAATCAAGTGTGTCTGTTTCTGATACACATTCAGGAACTGAGAAATGACCACTGTGTGAATTCTTAAACCCACCTACTCAGTCCTCAGTGAGATGGGCTTAAGAAAAATCTTTATTCTCAACTGATAAGACTCTTCTTGGTGAACCACAGTGGAGTTTTAATTTCCTAAGGATTAGAGTAGTTCTCAAAGTCCATATCTAATCATTTCTCAAAGGTTCAAGCACTCCTCTCCCTTGGAAATGGCTGCAGAACCCTTTGAGGAAGAATGGGGTGTAAGATTTGAGTCCCTTTCAAAGAGACATGGACTCCCTCTTATTCAAGGGACACTGACCTTGTGAACCAGCTCAGCTCTGAGAACTGGGTGAGGGAGTCTATGTTAGATTACAGTACTGTCAAAACCCCACTTTCACAAGTGAAATAGAATGCTTGATCTAGCTTGAAAACACAGCTTTTCCTCTATAGGCAAGTCACATGGGAAGCCAAATGATCAAAACCATTGGTTGGGGAGGATGCAGTCAGAAGAGCCCAATGTTTAAAGTGTCTTGGTTATAATATCTGGTGGCCCTCTCACTGAATAGTTACCACAAAGACAGCCTTCAGAAGAATGCCACACACAGTATTCACCCATTATTCGCTGTTTTGATTTCCATGGTTTTAATTTCCTATGGTTAACCGTGGTCTAAAAGTATTAAATGGAAAGTTCCAGAAATAAAGAATTCATAAGTTTTAAACTGCACACCATTCTGAGAAGTGTGACCAAACTTCCTGAGGCCCAGCTCTGTCCTGTCCAGGTCATGAATCACTCCTTTTCTGCTCTGCCTGCCTGTTAGTCACTTAGTGGCCCTCGTGGGTGTCACATTGACTGTCACAGTATTGCAGTGCTTGTGTTCACGTTGCCCTTGTTTTACCTAACAAAGGCCCCAAAGCACAATGGTGGTGATGCTGGTGATCCGGAGATGCCAAAGAGAAGCAGAAAGTGCTTCCTTGATGTGGAAAGGTGAAAGTTCTCCATGTAGTAAGAAAATAAAAAATAACTGCATGCTGAGATTGCTAAGATCTATGGTATTAGCAAATCTGTCCATGAAATTGTTAAGAAGAAAAAGGAAATTCATGCTGGTTTTGCTGTCACACCTCAAACTGCAAACATGACCTCCACAGTGCAGTATAAGAACTGGCTTAAGAGGGGTGAAAGACATGAAAAGAAAATGGGTTCCAATTGATGGCAACATGTTGAACCAGAAAGCATGGAGCCTTCAGCAAAGGATCCTCTGAAATAAGTGACACTAAGCCTTTTACAGCAGGTAAGGATGGTTATAGAGATTCAGGAACACGTCTGGCTATTTCACCATCTCACATCATCACAAGCATAGGGGTGAGTGCAGCGAAGTAATGTATTTTGGGAGAGGGAGACAGAGACCACATTCACATAACTTCTATTGTACTATATTGTAATTTTTCTATTTTATTATTAGTTGCTATTGTTAATCTCTTACTGTGGCTAACTGATAATTTAAACTTTATCATAGGTATATATGTATAGGAAAAAAACATAGTATTACTGTAGGAGACCATTCTGCATGGCATGGGCCCAGCTCCCACTCAGAGATGCACAGGACCCACGCCCACGGATAGGTTCTCCCATGGGGAATCAGGCCTACAATGTACCTAGGCCACTTTGAGTCTTGCTCTTGCTAAAAAACTCCCTCACCCTGAATTGAAGACATTTACTGCAAAGTAACTTCCTAAAATCCATGCTAAATCTTCCAAGGATGAGTGTAACCAGTTCAACCACTTTTGCCTTTTCATTTGCAAATATCCCTCTTCTGTGATGTGATTAGCAGCATTGGCTCCTTTGTTTTCTGTAAAAGGTAACCACCTAAAGCAAGCCTGTGCATAGTAAATGAGGACCATCATGTAATGAGCGGAGAAACCCAATAAAGGTCTGTCATGGTGGAGGCTACGGCTCTTGCTCCCCTTGAGAGAAAAGCCATGCTGTCCCTTTTCCTCCACTGGACTCAGTAGTCCATGTGACTGTCTCATTTCATCCATAATGATGCAGACACTGCGGGCTGGTGTCTGCATCATATTACATAGAGAGGTTTGATACTATCCATGACTTCAGGCACCCACTGCAGGTCTGGGAAGGTACTACTCATGGATAAATGGTCTGCTCTAGACTAGTATCTTCATACATGGGACTTACATGGGCATTGATTTATAAATTCTTTATATTCTGCAATGTCTGGCTTAATCATTTTTATCTCATTAGTTTTTTAAAACAGGGTATGCATGCAGTTCATTAATTTTTTGCTCTTACTAAATACCTCTGGTCTTAAATTTGGCATACTCCCAACATTTTTACTCATACTGTTAGAAACATTCTGCTATTTTGCTCCCACAATTGGATTACAGACCTAGTAGGATAATTTTATGACTTTAAGATAAAGAAAGTCACTTTATTTCTAATTGAGGGTGGACGTTGGAGGAGAGACCTCACTGTGCCATCAGTAACCACCAACAGTCATCATTAGCTAAAGCTAAACAAGTAGGTATCCAATACTGACAGAGCAAAAGACTTGTGAAAACTATGGATCCAAAAGTTTTCTTCCTATATACTAGGTGGAGCCAATCTCAGGACTTAATAGTCCCAGGATAACTTTTCTCTTTCTCCAAGTTCACAAAGCTAAGTTTTTCAGACTTAAAATGGATGAAGGTGGAATGAAATCCACATCTTCACAGCCGATCTGTAATAATGGTGATACGTACTTTGTGCAAACCTATTAAAATGAATAATGGTGTCCTGATACACCATTCAAGCCATTTCACTATGGGAAATCATTCATTAAAAGTGCATATAAATCTGGAATTCAATTAATCATCTCATACAATGGGTTAGTCTCTTGCAATTTTTATTCTAATACATTTTTTGAATAAAATGTAGTAGTTACTGGAAAATATCAGACCAGCACCTCTTAACAAATACATATAGACTTAAATTAAACCCAATAAAATCTAAAATAAAATATTAAAAAGTCGAGAGCTAAAATCCAATTGAAATAATTATAGGAAACAATACTGGGTTACTTTGGGGCAGAATACAACACACTTTGTTTTTAACAGAACACAGTATTAGGGGTTTCATGATGAAATTTAATGATGCATTCAGTGACTAGCTGATGGCAAGAGAAGTGTAGCAGCTATCAGAAAATTCCAGTGGTGATGCAATACACTGCATTAAAATAGTCAGGCATGCTACATGTTAACTTTAAAATGTTTTATGGACCTAAAAGAGGAGATTGTGGTTGGAAAAATGCTCTATAGTGCTGCTGCAACTGTACAGCTAGACAACGGGAAGCAAACAGAATTGACTATCAAGATTTAACTCTTTTTGCAAATGGTCAAGTGTTGCTGCCAAGTGAATAACTGATTTAAAACATCACTAAGTTTGAGAAATCTGGCAGTGACTGATTTTATTTCCCCTATTCTTTTCTATTTAGTGTAATCCTGATGTCAGCTGAACTTACTGAATTATCCAATTAATTTACTGACAAAAAAATCCATTGATCTCAAGTACAATTTATAAAAATTTCTAATGATACTTAATTGCTTCAGTATTCCTCTTGATTTCCCTAGAATAAACCTGATTCAAATTTCTCTTTTAAAACTGTTACTGTTTTGACTTCCGGCCAAGATGGAGGCATAGGTAGACACACTGTGCCTCCTTGCACAACCAAGATAGGGACAACAACAATTTAGAAACAGAATAACAACCAGAACTGGCAGAAAACTGAACTGTATGGAAGTCGGACACCCAAGGAGTTAAATTAGACATGTTCATCCAGACCAATAGGAGGGGCAGAGTCGGGCAGCTGGGTGTGGGTCGCAGAGCAGAGATCAGGGAGTGTTGGGACCAGATGCATAAGACAACCGGGTCATGCAAGGCAACCGGGGCATGCAAGACCACAGTGGGCAGACCCTGGGTGCACAAGTGGTGGCTGGCAGACCCTGGCCAAGGGGTGGCAACCGGCAGACCCAGCGAGGTGGCCATTGTGAAGCAAAGCACTGTGCACAACCCAGGATCCCAGCTCCAGGAAATAGAGCGTTGGGGCACTGATTGAAAACACCTGTGGGGGTTGAGACATAGGGAGAGACTCCCAGTCTCACAGGAGAGGTTGTTGGAAACGCCCATGGGGTGCACAAGCCCACCCACATGGGAATTGGCACTAGAGGGGCTCAGTTTGCTTGGGGAAAGTGGCGGAAGTGACTGAGGTCCAATGGAGAGAGGAGCAAGCGCCATTGTTCCTTCTTGGACCCCGCCCCCACATACAGTGTCACAACCAAGCAACTGGGGTGCCCCACCCTGGTGAACACCTAAGGCTTTGCCCCTCATATGTAACAGGTGTGACCAGACCAAAAAAAAAGAGATGGCTCAAACAGAAGAACAATTGAAAGCCCCAGAACCCATCCTTTTAAGCGACCAAGAGAAAGCCAACCTATCAGATGCACAGTTCAAAGCACTGGTGATCAGGATGCTCACAGAATTGGTTGATTTTGGTTGCAAACTAGATGAAAAAATGAAGGCTACAATAAGAGAAATGAAGAAAAATGCACAGGGAGCCAATAGTGATGGAATGTAAGATGGGTCTCACATTAGTGGAGTGGACCAGAAAGAAGAAAGAAACATACAACCAGAAAAGAATGAAGAAATAAGAATTCAAAAAAATGAGGAGAGGCTTAGAAACCTCCAGGACATCTTGAAATGTTCCAACATCTGAATTATAGGGGCACCAGAAGGAGAAGAGGAAAAACAACACATGGAAAAGATATTTGAACAAATAATAAAGGAGAACTTCC
>CM052546.1:21685301-21712931 GCA_028533065.1 Trachops cirrhosus
ATGGACCCAAGGAGGAACACACAAAGGCACATCATAATTACATTAGCCAAGGTAAAAATGAAGGAGAGACTCCTAGAAGCAGCAAGAGATAAGGAAACAGTAACCTACAAAGGAGTTCCCATCAGACTGTCGGCTGATTTCTCAAAAGAGACCTTGCAGGCAAGAAGGGGCTGGACAGAAGTATTCCAAGTCATGAAAGGCAAGGACCTACATCCAGGATTGCTCTATCCAGCAAAGCTTTCATTTAGAATGGAAGGGCAGATAAAGTGCTTCTCAGGTAAGGTCAAGTTAAAGGAGTTCATCATCACCAAGCCCTTATTATATGAAATGTTAAAGGGACTTATCTAAGAAAAAGAAGATAAAAACATGTACAGTAAAATGCCCTCAAACTCACAATTATTAGCCACCATACCTAAAACAAAAACAAAAGCAAACTAAGCAAACAACTAGAACAGAACAGAACCACAGAAATGGAGATCACATGGAGGGTTAGCAACAGGGGAGTGGGAAGAGGAGAGAGGGGGAAAAGTTATGGAGAATAAGTAGCATAGATGGTAGATAGAAAATAGACAGGGGGAGGGCAAGAATAGTATGGGGAATGTAGAAGCTAAAGAACTTATGACACATGGACATGAACTAAAGCAGGGGAATGTGGGTGGGAGAGGGTGTGCAGGGTGTAGGAGAATGAAGACGGGGTAATGGGACAACTGTAATAGCATACTCAATAAAATATATTAATAAAAAAATAAAAAAACTGTTATTGTTTTAAATACCTCTTCTAATGAGCAAAGGAATAATGGAATAATGAGGAAAGAATATACTTAAATGGACTCAGTTCTAATTATACCAGACCACAAATAAGAGTTACCCACCTTCTTTCTCTTTTCCGATTGTCTGAAATCTCTTTATATGAGAGAAACTATGTGTGTGGTATGTTTCCTATTGCTAATCTGACAAATCATCCCAAATTTCATGATTAGAAAGACACAAATTTATTATCTTATATTCTAGAGTTCAGAAATCCTAGCGTCAGGATGTCATTTGGGCTTCATTATGTCTGGAGGCTCTAGGGGAGAATCTGTTGCTTGCTTGTTGTAGCCTCTAGAGGCTTGGATCATGGCCTCTTCCTCCATCTTCAAAGTCAACAGTGTAGCATCTTTCAATTTCTCTCTCTCTCTTTTCTACTTCCATTGTCGCATCTCCTCTGTCATCATATGGCTTTCTTTGACATTGACCTGCCTGCCTATCTCATAATATTCTTGGACTCACCCGAATAATCCAGGATTCTTCCCTCTTATGAAGACCATTAATTCAATCACATCTGCACATTCCCTTTTTTATGTAAAGTGACACATTCACGGGTTGCAGGGATTAGGATATGGACATTTTTGGGGCAAGAGGCATTATTCAGCCCACTGTAGGTATATTCATGATATCCATAGGTTTTATTTTCACATCCCTTTTATTTGGAAAACCCTGCTCAAATATTCATTCATTTAGCTTTAGTATGTTTGGGGCAAGATGAATATCACCTTATAACACTGGCTCATTAATTAGACAAAATTGTATTGGCCCTTGTGTGCTAACCACTGAGCTAGGTGCTGGAGACACTGTGATAAAAATGGCAGATGGATTCATGCTTTCGAGGAGTTTCTAGTGTTTTGAGGAAAAGATACTAGTAAACAGGCTATTGTGTCATAGTTCATTAAGTGCTTTCAGATTAAGGTTAGCCTCTAAGACAGACTTAAGTAACTGGGGAATCTTGCCTGCAAGGTTGAAACCTGACAGATAAGTAGACAAAGTAGATTATAGGGAACATTCCAGGCAGAGGGAATAGTATGTGTGTGGGCATAAAGGCAGTGGAGAGCAAAGTGCATTTTGAGGTGTATAGATAGTTCTGGAATGTAGGTAGTGAGGGAAGAAGTGACCAGAGAGACGAGCATGGAGTAGTCAAGGGCCAGCAGTGGGGAGCCATTAAGAGGCTTAAGGGAAGCATTGTGTAATTAGATTTGTATTTTATGAAGATTATTCTGGTTACAGTACATACAATATATTGTAGAAATAAAATAAGACTGGGGACAGAAAGCAAGTTTAGGAGACTTTTTGCTAGAATCTATGATTTTCTGTTAATGTTTAGAAATCAGTTTTTAAATTACCTGTCCAGTTCTATCTTGAACCATTCAACCCTTAGGTGAGTTTCTTTCCTTCTCTTCCTTCCTTTCCTTTCTTTCACCAACCCCTTTCCTGCCTCAGCGCGTTGATGCAAGTTCTACCCTCTGCCTGCAATACTTTCCTCCCTTTCCTCCCTTGGGAAACTTAACTGGTCCTCCTAGCTTAATCTGGAAAGTCACTTTTTCAAATAACTCAGATTAGAACTCCCAAAGACGGGACTTCTGTTAACAATTCCCATGATGCCCGGTGCCTCTTCTTTTTTTGTGATGTTTATTAAACTTTTAATGATTTTTTTATTGACTTCTAGCCTGACAGGATGTGAATCCCCCCAGGGTAGGGAGAGTGGAATCTTACTGGTGGCTGTTTGTCCAGGGCCTAAACACGTGCCTTGTCCTGCATACACACTCAGCAAATGTTTGCTCAATAAATGAATCACGGACAGAACCTTAAAATCAATGAATAAAATGGAACAAATTGGACCACAGACTAATATTTCTTCAGTTAAAAGTATGGAAATTAAAACTCACAATAAAGTAATACTTGACTTCCATCCATTAAAATTATTATAGCTGCAAAATTTTAAGATATAATGTGCGAATATAAAATGTTCATATTATAAATGTGTCCTGATGACATTTTATAAATTGAATGAACTCAGGTAACCAGAGTCTAGATTTAAAAAAAAAGTATTTTCAGCCTCCTGGAAGGCTCCTTGCTACTGCCAACTTAGCTAATGCCCTAAGCTTGCAAGAACATCCACTGTCCTGTAATCTTTCTTTTTTTCTTAAATCTTCACCACAGGTTGTTTATTGATTTGTGTGTGAGAGAGAGGGAGAGAAAGAGAGAAACATGGATCTGAGAAAGAAACATTAATTGGTTCTGTCCCTTAAGCACCTGATCTGGGATCAAACCCACAACCTAGGTATGTGCCCTACCGGGGATTGAACCTGTAACTTTTTGGTGTATGGGATGTGTTCCAATCAACCGAGCCACCCAGCCAGGGCACTATACTGTTTTCTAACGTACCTAGCTTTGCCTATCATTTTTTTCTTTTTCCTTTTGTCCTATAGAAGAAATTAGTCTGTATGTATTTTGTTGGTATGCCTAGCTTTCTTTTCCTCAACATCATTTTGAGATTTAACAACAGAACCATTGTTTGTTTATTTTACATTTTTAAAAACCTGTAATGAAACATAATTCACACATTATACAATTCACTGATCTAAAGTATATAATTCAATGTTTTTTACCAACTTGACAGGATCGTGTAACCATCACTACGATCTACTTTTAGAACACATTTGTCCCTTCAAGAAGAAACCCCACACCCAATAGCAGCCGCTCCCCATGTCCTGGTCGAACTCCCTGGTCCTAGGCAACCACTAACATGCTTTTTGTCTCTGTAGAGACAGAAAATGGAGTCACACAATTTATGATCCTTTGTGATGGGCTACTTTAGCATTCCTTTTGTTGAGCTAGGGTCCACCTAGCACCTAATTTCACCATTCTGGAATTACTCCTGCCCTTTCTGATTGTTTATACTGTGGCAACGCATGCACCTATCTGCTGGAGATGACATGAAATTGTTGGCCATATTACATGGTGTTTAGCATTAGTATATACTGTTAAATCATTTTCCAAAGTTGTTATACCAGTTTATACTCCCACCAAAAGTTTATGAAAATTCTGGATGCTCTATATATTTACCAATACTTGGTGTGTGTTTTTTAAACTATTTCATTTTAGTCATTCTAGTGTGTGTCTAGGGAAGTATTGCATTGTGGCTTTAATTCACATTAATCTGATAACTAACAAAGTTGGCTGCATTTTCATATTCCCACTGACTATTTGGGTTGTTCTTTTTGTGAATTATGAATTATCAGCTTGAGACTTTTTCCCCATTTTTCTTTTGAGTTGTCTGTCTTGTAAATGGATTTGTTCAAGTTTTTTTTTAAAAATAGATTCTGAATAGCCGTTATTTTTTAGAATAAAATAACAGATAATACATGAATGAGTAAATCTGATGAGAATATTTTGAGGTAATATTAAGAAATTTCAAAACTAAGAGGTGATTTTAAAAAGTATGTAGTATTAAAAAAAGAAATGAAGCAATTTAGAAGTTGAAAAATATTCTGAAGTTATGGCAATTCCGGTAATTTAGGGTCTTAGGTATGTGAAGACTGGATATAGCTGTATTCTTAAAATCCTGTGACAATAAGCACTAATTTTCAGTATGCTCTAGGCACTATGCTAAGTGCTTCACATTCATCTTATTTAATTATTCCAATCCTGTAGGAACACTTTTATTAAGTCCATTCTAAAGGAGGAAATTGAGGCAAATTTGCCCACGGTCACACAATGGGACTAAAGACTGTTGACTCCATAATCTGACTGATTAAAACCACACTATAGAAAAAGCCCAACCAATCTTCCATGCACACAGACCTGGTGAACAAGAGAGATTTGAGAGAGAGAAAATAGGTCCTAAAAGAAAACATTAAATAAAATTAGTGTTGCTTATCTTGAAGAAGAAAAGTTTTGTCTAAATGCCTTTCAGTGCAAAAAGAGTTTTTTGGGAATATAACATCTTTGAAAACTATAATAAGATATGGAAATGGACACATAGTGAAGCATGGAGAATTTAAATTATTAACAATAATAATTTCCTTGGTAATCATTACCAGCAACTCAAAAATTACTGAGAGTAACATTCAAAGTGCAACCTAATTACTTTATTATTTAATATTCCCTTCAGCCTCTTGCTGGCCTAACAAATTGCTGGTCCCCAAATACATCTTTGTGCCTCTTTGATTTCTATATACATAGAATGTCTTATATCACCTTCTTTATTTCACAAGTCTTATTCTGCTGCACAATCTTATTTAAATATCATCTCCTCTGTGAAGCTCTCCCCAATTTTCCCTCTGTATCCAGGAAAAAGTATCACATCTCTCCAAATCTGCTTTAATTGAAGCACATGTATGCTGTAACTGAATTAATTATGTATGTATTTCTCTCTCCTACAGGATTGAGAGCTTTGATGGGGGGAACAAGGGTCTTTCCATCATTATCTGTAGCTGGTATACAGCAAGTCATTAATAAACATTATTGAATAAATATCAGTGCTACAAATTTTCAAGAATTTGGTTATACTGGAAGACAAAAAAAGCATGATAGTACCATGATATGCGGTAGCTGACACGTGACTCAATGCCAAGGGACAAGGAGGCGATGAAGACTCCGACAAAAGGAGAACATTCACCCAGGCTAACGTGGAACCCATTCCCATGTTCTGGTCAATTGTTGCTAAACTAGAATGCAGATTCCCTTATTACCAAACACTTGCATTTAATCAGAAGAAGCTGAAATTCACATCCAAATCCATCCATCCATCTCATCCATCCATCCCCCTTCCCTAAATCCATCATCCATATATGTATGTGTGCAGGTGTGAAACTCCAGGTGTTTACATCCTGCTGATTGATTTTTAAAGGTCACTATGCTAGCCAAACAACAACAATAACAACAACATATTTTTAGGTCAGATTTGCCTAGTATGTCTCTGATTTGTAATTCCTGGCATAAAGGATATTTCTAAGTATCTAGCAATAAAATATTCCACTATCTCTGTTTCCCTCAAGCTTAGGAAAACATTTGGAAGACTCTACTAAAAACAAGGAAACTACAGCCTGCCATGGCCAGGAGAGAGCTCCTTGTCAATCCCTCTTGGAGAATCTGGTCGTCAGCCATCAGTCATCTTGAGAGACATGATCTTGTAGGATCCCACTTTGGGATCTGACAGTAATTCACTTAGGAAAGTATTCAGCAAGGAAAATATGACCCTACATTTGCAGCTTCTGTTTTATAAAGCATATCAGATTCTCCATGGGCCTTATGTAAGCACTGTGTGATCACAGGAGACTTTCGGAGGGGCTTGGGGTTGATACAGCATCAGTGTGAAGTAGCTTACTGAGCACACAGTCAGTTTTGCCAGTCAAAACGAACAGCAAACAAACAAACAACAGCAATCAACCAATGTCCTCCTTGTGAACCTCTCTCATGACTGCTGATAGGAGCTTAGTTCAACTAAGTTGTCAGTGACCAAAGCAAAGAGTTTGCATCTTCTGCCTAAATATGTTAATCAAACAAAAACAAAAAGACCAACTCTTGTTATAGGAGTAAACCTATAACTTGTGATGTCATAAGATGCATTCATTAGCCAACCTTTACAAAACCCAGGAGTTTTGTGAAGATCAAATGGGATTTCTATAAAGAAAGAACATTGCACCCGGGAATGGGGTAGTGACTTAACAACTATTGCTAATAACTTTTGCTATTAGTCAAGATAGCCAGACATGGAAACATATTAATGTTTTAAACATAAATGGTTATTATATATTTATTTTAAAGGATGATTGTGGCAAGTTTCTTATGCCAAAGTGGATAGAACACCATTTGAAGGTGGTCAATCGGGAGCCAGCAGAAGTAACAGAGTGGACGCCAGGGAGAGCACCCTCTCCCATTGAATTCCCGCTCAGTGTGCTCTGATCCCCTGAGGGTCCAAGGTTGGAGGGCATGGAAATCCACTTCACATGCTCACAGCGAGTTACAAGTTGAGAATTTCAGGTACTACGTCCAGATGACTGTCTGCTCTATTACAGGACCCCCCCTCCCCCAGAACCTATAATGAAATATGAATTAATGTTTTAAAAATCTTATATTTAGAGTGAAGAATAATACAATGATATTAAGTTATCACTTTCAGGGTTAAATTATTAAATGTAAATATTAAAATGTATTATAATTTTTGAAACTCTGTTTTAGAATTTCTTCATTTTTTAACCTATTAGGTTACTTAAATAGCAAGGTGGTCTAGGCCTTGCTCCATCTTTGAGGGGTCTGTGGTCCTCCAGCCCTTTTCATACAGGAGCTTTGTTACAAGGTAAGTTCCTTGAGGTGTTAAATGTCCAGTGTAGGGTAGGGACAGTTTGCTTCACTTATTTGTTACCCGTGTCTTTCGCACACAGTCATGTCTCTGTAAAGACTCCAAGAACGGACACTGTAACTGCACTCGAGGTTGCTGAGTGGATCCACTGGTTACACTGCCATAGTTTACAATGATGTTAGCCAAGGGAATAGAGAGAATTACTTTTCTCTCTAGTGATTTTGGGGATATTTTTGCTACATGATTGATGTTAGAGGTAGAAAGTATGCAACCGTTTGGAAAAATGAAGCTATTTTAATAAAATGAAAAGTCTTCGATCCTCTTATGCAGCATAACTGACATATAAAACACCTGAGATGTTATGCTTTATTCCTCTGTTTCTCTCCACATGCACACACATGTCCACGTGTATCCATGCATCTTTGCATGAATGGGCAATAAGTTCTATGGAAAGGATGACATCACTGGAGATAAAAATGCCATTGGTGTCATCTGAGAAGTGCAGTGGGTGTCGTATTTGAAGTAGGGCTGCCAGATAAAATGCAGGGGCCCAATTAAATTTGAATTTCAGATAAACAACAAATGATTGTCTTAGTATAAGTGTACAGTATATATTCAGTATACATATACCCCATGGAGTTCTAACACTGACAACTCTAACTTGGAGATACAGAAAGAACAGAACCAAGGTCTCTGAAACAACCATGTGAAGAGTGGGGGACAGGAAGCATAAATAACACACAGTGGGTGCTCAGTAAATGCCAGGTTCCAACATCCCCCCCAGAGGGCAGGTAAGTGTGAATTCCTCCTTTCAGGTCCTGTGGGAAATCCTAAACAAAGTAACAGATCTCAAGTGTTTTAAAAATCATTATATTTAACAAATTAATAGCTTCATCACCCACCTGAGGTGATGTATTATTCATAGCTACAGAATTTGTTTTTCAACATTAATTCACAAGGCTCTGGACACTGGGTGGTCCAGGGTCAGTTTGAGGTTTAAAACTGGCTAACAAACACCTCCTTCAACACTACCAGTTAATCATTTTAACTGTTGGCCCTTGGTGAGTGCAGTGATAGGCATGGTCAATGGATGGTTTCCATTTCCTTGTGACAAATGGGGAAACTCAGGTCTAGGGGTGTACTGCATAGCCCAGGCTCAGGGAGGCAGAAATGGCAGGACAGGGCCCAGAACATGGGGCTAGGACTTGCTTTGCTGGCTGAGACCTGTACTGAAACCAGTTGACAGAGACAGAGCCTCAAAGGCTTCTGGGTCCTCAAGGGTCATTGGATCATGAAGTGCAGCTGACTGTGGGAGCCGTAATTACCTCACTAGGAAATTATTTCTTTAGTGTGAAGCAGAACTGCTTCTGTTTCTGGTCCTCCAGGCTCAGACACACCAAGAAAACACAGTTAATTAGGCACTTCGGAGCCTAGACAACTGCCTGCAGAATCAAGTTGAAGGATTTCCGTTTCACCCTGAAGGCTGGTAGCATTAGTTTCTGTCAGAAGTGCTTGGAAGATGACCTGGTAGAAAATGATGCCAATCAAGCTATCATTGAAAAGCATGTCAGCTATGAGATGGGTGGTCTGCCTTTCTGTGTGGAGGAAAGGCTTCTGGCTTTCTGTTCACCATTCCCAGCATTCCTGACAGAGGACACAGCCTCTGCCTTTACCCCAGGATGTTCTCCCATCAGTCTGCCTGCCGGGCTTTCAGCTTGGCAGGGACCGAATAAATGGGAATAATGGAAATTAGAATATATGCAGAACAATAGGTCTCAACCAAGGCCGAGTGTATCTCTGAAAGGAAATTTGACAACGTCGGGAGACGTTTTTAGGTGGTTATCACTGGGACCATGCACTTGGCCTCTACTGCACAGTAATCGGGACTATTGCAAAATACCCTCAGTGAGCAGGAGAGACCCTCGTGCCAGAAAGCATTTGATCCTAAACGTCAGTTATGGCTGAGTTGAAAAAAACTGCTGTGGAAGACTCAGTCATACCTTGGGTCTACAAGTATTTCTCATGCCGCTTGACTGACAAGCAGTGCATAAGACCAAGAATTGACACTATCTTCACTCGGCTCCAGAGATCACACACTCTTCTGCTCATTGTTTCCTCCCTCTCAGCAAACCTTCTGCAGCCCCTTGGCTGTTTCTCCTCATTTCCCAGGCCTCTTAAAGTTACCAGGCGTCAGGTCTCAATTCTTGAATATTACTGCTCTACAGACTCTGTAGGTGATCTTGTACAGTTTCAGGACTTTAAACATCATGGGTTTAAACCTAAGATTAGAAAGCCAGCATGAAAGGCAACAAGCACTTATTTCGAATCAAAGAATTACAATGCTGAAAGCCCAGATTCAGGCACAAATCCAAATAGTGTCCTGATCACAGGGTGAAGGCAACAGGTTTTTATGAGAAAAGGAAGGGACTAATTACATTAAAAAAAAGAAGGAATTCCTGTAGGTGCTGATAAACTGAGCTACCCTTGGCTATACACAATTGGTTAGTGGTTCTATCTTCGGATAGAGAGTCCACAATCACTGATCTTTGTGGTGAGGCTGTCCACTTTCCTGCTGGTTGTACCAGCAATTGTTTGTGAGACGATGTTGGTCTGGCCCAGTTCAACCACTCCAGAGGGTCAGCAAACAAGGCATGGAATGTGATTCCTCGAGGATGGCGGCCCTGCTTATGCTGACTTTTACAACACATCAAAGACTCCCGCGTTTGTGCCATTCCGGACTTCGAAGTCCAGACACACATATCTCGCTGCCTACCTGACTTCTCTCCTCTGTGTCCATGAGATATTTCATACCCAGCATGTCTAAAAATTAAACTTCTAATTCTCTCTTACATTCCATCCATCCACAGTCACTCTGTTAAAATTATGCCCCAAATACTGCAATTATATTTACTCTTTATTTTTCTCAAGCCTATTTTTCATCTGCCAGCAAAAATTGATGACTCTAACTTCAAAATATATATAGAATTCGATCAATTCCTATTATTTTCACTGACCCAGTGTCTTAGTCCATTTGAGCTACTCTAACAAAATACCACAGACCAAGTCGCTTATGAACAATAGAAAGTTCTTCTTTACAGTTCTGGAGGCTGGGAGTCCGAGCCCAGGGTGTCAGCATGGCCAGGGGAGGCCCCTCTTCCATGCTGCACACATCTCACTGTATCTTCCTGTGGTGGGAGGGGCTAGGGAGCTCTCTGAGATCTTTTATAAAAGCTCCAATTCCATTCATAAGGGCTCTGCCCTCATGACTTGAGGACCTCTCAAGGGCTCCAACTTCTCACACTACCACACTGGGCATTTTTACTCCAACATGGATTCTGGGGGTACACAAACATTCAGACTATAGCATACACAGTCAAGCCACCTTAATGTGTTGCCTAGGTTACTGCCATAACCTCCTCCCTGCTCTGGACCCCTGTTCGCAGAGGTTGGGATGGCTAAATATCCCCCAGTATCCAAAATTGTGCTAAAGCATGTTTACAAGTCGTACAGATAAGTCATGTACATGTGTTTTATACAAGTAAGAATAACAATTATAATTGCTAATTGTATTAGTTCCTTATTACTGGTATAACAGATTCCCACAAACTTAGTATAGGTTAGAAAGAAATCCAGCATAGGCCTCACTGGACTAAAATCAAGGTATCTGCATGGCTGCATTCCTTTCTGGAATTTCTAGGGGAGCATTTCTTTTCTGTCACCTCCCAGATCCTAGAGGTATTCTGCATTTCCTGGTCTGTGGCTCCTTTTTCCATCTTCAGAGCCAGCAACAGTGAGTCCAGTCCTTCTCACATCACACTGTCACAATACTCTAACCTCCACTTTCATTTCCTTTCTCTGCTTTTAAGGACCCTGGTGATTATATTGTGTCCACTTAAATAACCCATGGAAAACTCCTTCTCACCTGAGTAGCATTCTAACTCCATATGTACTGTTCCCGGAAGTATTGCAATATGGGGTCGATGAGAGGAGTTGATGGAGCAAGCTCCTATTCCACCTCCCAACTCCAAAAAGCCATTTAATATATTGTCTTTGAATAGAGGATGTATTAGATATTGAACTGATAAGAACAGATACTACATTTCATCTTAGCCAGAAGGCCAAGAAGTGATCATCATAGTTTTTCCTAGTCCAGCTCTAATATTTTGATACTTATTGCTTGGCTTCTCTCATTTAATTTAATTAGAGCAAACACTTGACATTACATATTTCTAAAATAAAGCAGCAAAGGAGAAGAAATAATCATAAAATGCTTAAGTTTAAGCCACGTAGTCTTTCATGGGAAGATTATTTCATTTAAAAAAATTGTCAAAGGAAAAGTATCATTTTTGACATGGAATTTGTGCCAAAACCAACTTTTCAGGACTACAACCTAGAACATGGAGTAATATTTCAACTTATTTCTTCTTTGACCAGTTCATGGGTTCCTCCACATGTTCATTTCTTTCAGACAATAGTAGTAACAACAATTAGCTGAGTGTCTGCATTGTGCCAAACTCAGTTGTGTTTTAATGCATGATTCACTGAAGCTTGCCTAGCAATGAGCGATAGGGTGGGCATTTGAAATGAAGCCAGAAAGACTGAGAGGTTTAAACGACTTTCCATGGAGATCCCAGAAAGACAGTAGCAGAAACACCTCTGGAATTCACAAGTCTCAAGTTCAATCCAGTCATTTTGTCATTAACCAGGCAAAAGTCAAGATTATGCTAATGAAGCTTTTATTTTTTTAAAGACGTCTTCTGCCTGGGAGAACCTTCCTTCTTCAGAAACAGTTTGGGAAAAGCCAATTTCCAGTGCTCATGTTTACTGTGATCTTTATTTGGGGAGAGCATCCAGAAATATTTTTTGCCATCAATAATGTCACTTCAACCTGAAGAGTTATGGAGGATTATCTTAGGTGCCCGCAGAGCAGAAGCGACAGGCCAAGGAGCCATTCATTACGCTCACTGATGATTAGACACAAAATGCTAAGCCCAGAAGATCGTGTTCCAACAATGCAATTACTGGCCAAAAATCTTAATAAAATGCACATTTCTTCCCCTCATGCTTCTCAGAGGCAAGCTACTTTAATAATCCCAACCAAAGACAAATGCACAGGTTCAGAATACTTGAGGTTTTGGTTACATACCTCCTCTCTGATCTTATGCTGAGAAGATGAATATAAACAGTGCTGTCAGGGCCAAAACGCTGCTAAATGTGACACCATAAATCATCTCCATTAGTAAATGTAGTGTCAGGTTCTCATATATTTCAGACTATTTTAAACCCACACTCCATTATTTCACGATATGCCTGAATGAATCCTGGTGCTTTGATACAGCGAGTGAGCCAGCCATCAAATCAACCTGTCTTCCCTGGCTGACTCCCAGAGGGTCCCGGAGGTAGACTCCCAGTTTCAGCCAGCATCACCTTGCCCATTTCCCTGGCTGCTGGGTCGATGGGATCCCTTCTCTTCTTTTCCTTTTTTTTTTTTTTAATTCTTACCTGAGGATATATTTGTTGATATAAGAAAAAGGGTAAGGAAAAGAAGGAGACAGAGAGAGAGAGAGAGAGAGAGAGAAACATTGATCGGTCCTCTCCCTACTCGTCCCAACCAGGGATCGAACCCACAACCTAGGTATGTGCCCTGGCCTGGGACCAAACCCACAGCATGTTGGTGTACAGGACAATACTCCAACCAGCTGAGCAACCTGGCCAGGGCCTTCTCTTCTTTGTTTCTTTTCTTCCACTGAAGGGTGTGAGGAAAGGCTAAGTACATACATACATAATTGGTTCTACCACTGAGGTAAGGGCTGGGTGTTCATCACTTTTGCTTAACCAGAATGACAGACGACCTTTCACTCTAAAAGTCTATTTCTTCTTAAAAAACCCCTGATTTTCAAAGCCGAGCTTCCTTGCCTTTCATGCTTAAAGGCTGAGATCTATCAGGGGATCTTAAACATAAGCAGTTTCAGAGGTCATAAATCCCTAGAAATTGCACGCCAAATTTTATGTGTATAAGGGGAAAATATGCATTTTTTCAGGGAGAAGAATTTGTCAGATTTAAAACAAACAAAAAGGTCCTGTGCATGACCCATGATATTTTAAATGTCCTTGGAAAGAGGATTGATAAAGGGTTTTCCTCCTCTAAAATCGAAATGCTGTTTATCGATGTGCTGATGCTGCATTTCTGATCTGACAGGCACAATAGGTACTGATGCTTTTCCCATGTCAGAGAGGACTTGGAACAGGGCTACGTAGAAGTGAATACATAAATAAATTAAGAGAAGAACAAACAAGTGGATAACTTACATGCTTGCGATAGACAGTTAGTTAAAGGAAAGAATTCTCTAATTCACAAAGAGTGTTAAAAGGAGGAGGGCTGTGCAACCAGCTTGATGGGCCTTCTGTGCTTTCAGAAGTGATGGAAAATCACTACCCCCAAAGTTTACTGTGCTTAATCATGGCAGGTTCCTCTCCTCTTTACTACTCCCCATCATGAATGAATACCACTGAAAATATGGTAAGATGGGAGCTACCATAAGGCTAGGCACAGAGTGCTCAGAGCAATGACTGGAAGCACCTGACCCAGCTTCTCAGAGGAGTTGAAATCTATGTTAAATATTCAAGTGTAAGGTCAGAATGAGCTAGGTGCAGACAGGATGTTAGAGCTATGGAGAAAGAGCATTCCTTGGCAGAAAGAATAGGATATTGGGCTTTTTGAACATGCTCTCATTGACAAACTGAAAGAAGTTCCAAGGGACTGGAAACTAGAATGGGAGGTCTCGAGCCTTCTATGGTTACACTGTCCAAGTCACCTGCTCTCAGTCACTAGTGGATTTCCATATGTCGGACTCCGAGATAATATATACTATCATCGGAAATTATCTTTATTGAGTCATTCATTAAACAAGCATTGATGGAGCCCCTTTGGTGTTGAATATTCCAGCCTTCTTGTTAGGGGTAGAACAGGGGACAAAACACATCATACCCCTGCTCCCATGGAGCTTAGCTAGCACCTATTTCAGTCACTCACTTACTTACTTTTTATCTGCTTTCCCCACAGCCTCTGAAATGTCCTTTCCACAAGGGCAGAGACCTTGTGTATATTGCACATTATTTCTCTGCCTAGTGTCTAGAACACTGCTATTTTAAGGAAGAATATAATATGATTAGACCTTTGCTTAAAAGAGCATTATGGCTATATTCTAAAAAAAATGGGTTGATGTGGGAAGACTGAAGGCAGAATAATTGCAGTTTCACAAGATCATCGGGGACCCCACGTGCACACTGATGCTGGAGAAACACTGAGTAATATGAAGCTCTCTCTAAAAAAAAAGATTTTCTTTCCAAATTCTTCAGAAGATAATCCTCTCATGTCCATAATACTTTTTTCCCCACTCAGATCGCCACAGGTAGGTAGATGCCATCACTCACGCCAGCAGGCCAAGGACGCCACTGAGAACCACAGCCAGGGACTCCGCAAGTGCCCAGGGTTTGGAGGGTAGGGGGCAAGCAGGAAACGGATTCCATCGCCAAGTGCCCAAGCTCATCTTCGTGACTTTGTAACAGAATACTTTCAAAACATACATATAGCCAGAGTGGTAAATCTAAGAGTAGAGCATAAAAAGAAGAATTCTAAAAGTTGCTAATAGTGAGCCTTTACTGTGTATCTGGTGCTGTTGTAGTTGTGTGCGTGTTTGTGCTAGTGTATGTGTAACGATTCACATCTGACCACAGCCCTAAGAGGCTGGTATTATTATCACTGGTAGCCGTACAGAGAGCACAATTTTCATAGAATCTATCATGGGGGGGAAGAAATGAAGAGTTAAAGAAACACTACATTATATAACTTTTGGGCAAATAGTTTAGAATGCAAAAAAGGCCTAACTATAAATAAAGTAAAACCCAAACCATAAAACTTTCTCTAAAGAAAGGGAATTTGTCTTAGAGTTGAATGGATTTGGAGGTAGAAATTGGTGATCGGGTTCTGATTACCTTACTGAGGATGCCAGAGATTGGCAACAATCATACCGATTACGGGCCATTTAAGCAACCTCAATTAAATTAGCAGTAATTCTAAACTACTCCGTCTTGCATCAAGATTGCTTTAATTTTTATGTAAATTCAAATTCTGGTTGTGCAACTAATTGTCTCACAGCCTACTAAGCTAGATTATTTCCATTTATCTTTGTGGAAATCTCAAAACTGCATTCAAAACATGGGTAGTTGTACACAGAGACTGAACTCACCCCTGCAAGGTAGCCTTGCACAAAGGACTCAAAGATCAGGCCCATTTTGCTGGCTTTACTCTGAGTCTATACAGGCAGACTCATGCATGAAGTAAGGATAAAGTGACAGATTGAAGACCACCAGGGTTTAAGAGCGAGATAGTGGAGAGAACACCCTGGACCAGGAGTCTGGATCCCTGACTTAATTCTGATTCTGCGATCTACTTACTTTGTATCTGCAACTGTGTAAAGACTTACTGAGAAGGTGTCCATCAGTTAGCTATTACTGTGTGATAAAGAACCACACACTTTCAATGGACTAAGATAAGTTTATGACTTAAGAACCTGCATATGCAAGTTGGCCCAGGTTTTGGCTGATGTTGGCTGACCTCACTCGGGCTTGGCTCCAAGCTCCTGTTCGAGTCTGGGTCTTCTCCACGTGCCTCTCATCCCCCTCTGGCCAGTACTGCCTAAGGCACATTCTGTGTCCAAAAACGGGAATGCTGAAGGGCAAGCTCCTGTCAAGTGCTGGTGTCATGTCTGTCTACCAAATAACTGGCCAGAGCAAAACATGAGCCACTTCTAAGTGGAAGGGGGAGGAAAAGTCCGCTTCGTCCACGTAAGGCCATGACATGGATTTGGACGACCATTAATTTCGAGTTAGCCTACTCTTCCCTTTCTCTTTAGCTTCCGTAGCCATAAACCAAGGTGGGTGGATTTCATAACTATTAGGACACTTCCAGTTCTTACGTCATTCTGCAGATGTAGGAGAAATTCCATGCAATTCTGTAGTGCTATTTATAAACTATTGCCCTGCAGGCAGGATTTAATCATGTTTCAGTTTGTCTGTAGAGAATTTTAAAATAATCTTAATTAGTTGAAAATATTTTTAAATGGAGAGTATTTCACACAAGAATCCAGAACTGAGATTTTTCTCGAAGGCGCAGAGTATTTGGCCATGGTGATTTTGACAAGCAGGGTATAGAGTCCAAACGCCACGGCTCCCCACCCACACCCAGCCCACTTCACTTACTTACATTACTCGCCTGAGCCCTGTGGGCACTTTTTGGTTTCCATCCCAGCATTTCAGGCTTCAGCTCCTGCTCTTCTTCTGTCACCAGCTACTTACTTGCCTAGCTAAGTCATTTAACATAACTGGGCTATATGATCCTCACTTGCTAATGGAGAAGGGGAAGCCTGGAAATCATTAAGGGACTTTCTTGCTCTTCTATCCTGTAATTCTAAAGATGTTAGATCAGAGAGCATGGTAGGTTTCAAGACATCTCCTGGAGAAGGGGAAGTGGTCTATTTCAAGAGACGATGGAGTGACTCTTCAGATGAAGACATGCAGACTGAGCGCTGGGAACCGAAAGCCAGCAGGGCAGTTATGAGTGGCACTTGCTCTGTGGGTCCCAATGGAGCCCAAGACAGAGGAGGAGCAATTATAGAAAAAAAGAAATTGTTGAGTTAGGCTGAGTATCAGCAAGGTTTTCCTAATAGGCAAGTATTTAAACTAGAATGCTTTCCCAAGAGAAGTGGCTGACAGTTATTTAAAATAGGGCCAAGCAAAGCATTTCAATAACTTGCTATAAACAGAATTCTCACTTAAACCAGGGCTATGGACTCAAGGATAAGTTGTTGCTCTTCATTTTAGAAGTTGATTTAGGCTCCAATTCAATAAATATTGGGAAAGATCAAATCCTGGGATGGGGCAAATCCCTGCTACACATTTGCATTCTTCAGGCCTGTTAATTTCAAGCAGATAGTAAAAGCAGCTCAGAAATGGGGATCTATGTTGCACCTGCCATCTGGGTTCAATAAGCATATACAAAGCATGAATGTGGATGCATTGTCTAAGTGTGAAGTTGCAGACTGTCACCCAGTTTGCCCCACAGGAGGCGGAGATTTTTGTTTTCCTCCTTCTCTGCTGCACATCTTTTTGGGGAACTATTTTGGGATAATAGTGCTTGTTATTCAATTATTTAAGACAGAGTGTTTGCTGACAACTTGGTATTCTATTTTTTCCTCTCTTCATGTTGAGTAGCACGGTGCAAAACGGGTAAAGGAAAAAAACTGGCTTGGCTTGGGAATGGAGGGGCAAAACCAAACTAACAAACTAACAGCGAGCAAGCAAAACCCCACCCACCCCATTTCATCAGCCAGAGCATTAAGGGTGACCAAGGAAAAGCTTACCAAAACACTCTGAAGTGCCACATCAAATACACAATCTCCTAGAGGATTAACATAATGAAAGCAAGCGAGCCCTTGGAATCAACTCATTGGCATAAAGGGCAAATTCGATCAGAGGCATACAAGAATGCAAACTGATTACATTTGTCATAATCTCTTATCCAAAGCTCTACCATATTCATTTATTGAACAAACATTTACTGTGAGAGTTATTTTAAAAACTGAAAGGATAGCAAAGGTTGTTTCCTATATACCCCCATTCTCTCGTTCTGTTCCTAACCCCCAACCCCCAACTTCAGTAACTCCTTTGGCATTGAAAGTCATCTGATAAGTGTGTTAAGGATTTAACAAATTCTACCTTGTCAATTTGGGGAAGGAACTGGTTAAAAACAAGGACATGAATCATCAATAAGGACCACAGTGGGGAGGATGGAGGTGGGAGGAAGGGGAATATTTCAGAGGAGGAGAGTATTTCAAAAAATAGAATTCTCCTCCTCCACAGAAAGGCTGTCAAAGAATCAGTTCAGGGAATACATAAAAAAGGAGACACACATTACCGAAAAGTGTAAGAAAAGAAGTACACCTCACAGGTCCCTAAGAAAGTACTGATACCACAAAATAACAAAATACAATGTTAATGTATTAAACTGGAGATAACATTATGAGCATAAGAGGAGTTGGGAGGAAAGCTCTTCCATGTGTGTGAGGAAGACTGTAGGTTAGTTCGCGTGCTTTGGAGGGCAATTTGGTCACATCTGCTAAAAGGTTAAGTGCCTATCCCCCATGACCCGACAGTCTCACATCCCAGAATCTGCCCTTGAGACACTCATTGGCCTTTACAGAAGGTACATTCAGTGTGGCGATGGCCAGTGAGAATGGGGGAGATGGGGACATCTGTAATGGTGTCAACAATAAAAATAAAATAAAATAAAATAAAATAAAATAAAATAAAATAAAATAAAATAAAAAATTTTAAAAAGACAAACCGAAATATCCATAAATAAGGAAAAAGCTCAGGAATCCTCTGATTTAAAATATTGGAAACTAATACAAATCTATAAAAACAAATAAACAAGCATGTATACAATAGGCAAATCACCATACAGTCCGAACAACATGTGGGCGTTGGAAAAATTCAGCCCAAGGGCCCTCAATACACAGCCTCTGTTTCAATAATCATTCAGATCCTCTATATGCTTTAATTCAAAATAGAACTTTTTAAAGTGAATAATACTAATGAATAACTGTACGTTTTTTTAAATATCTGCTAGGTGTCAGTTACTATGGCTAGTGTTTTGCATATATTTTTCTTGTCCTTGCAACCACCATGTTCAATGTTACAGGTGGGGACTGTTTGGAAATTTCCATCCCTGGAGGACAGGCTGTCTTTGTCACAAGTCTAATTTTGAAAGAGCGTCTCAGCCAGAGTGGAGTCGCATTTACGTTGCCAGGGAACTGGGTCCCATTTCAACACCTTTATAACTGTGGGAATCCATAAAGATGCCAGAGCCATCGTTTGGGCGGGGCACACAGACAGTACCTGGGAAACACGTTTCGTGCTCGTGGACTGCCTGACCGAGATGCCTCTCACATCTCCCTCGGCTCCGCTGAACACAGACAGGCTTTTTCTTGACTCTAGGCACTGACCCCCTTTTCTTGAAACATTTTATTTAGGTAACTTGTAATTATAAGTTCTTACTCTCTTCCTTCAAGATACAAATCTTCTTCAAAGCCTCTGGCCCCTTAGGACTGTCTTTTTCAAGGAACCAGGGGTCTGGAAAGGGAAACATTAAGGGAAATAGCACCCCATCTCCTAGTCTCCAAGGAAGAGCAGGGAGCCTAACTTCGGTGGGTCCTTTGCTCCAACTTGAAAAACCACCTCCTGTCACAGAGCTACAAGAAGGTATACTTGTCCTTCTGGTAAGACCGATGTGTGACACAGAGGGCCTCTGACCATCCCCTCCCCCTACCCCTCCCCAGATCTTGAACACTGTCCTTTTCGTTTTTTCAGCTGACTTGATTTCAGCCTCAGTTTTGGCCTCTCTGCTCTTTTGCTATCGCTTAGAATAAACCTGCCTTTACCTGTTGAACGTCGGTGCAGATTTGGCTTTGATATAATCTCCCTTACAATTTTCATGTGATTAGGGGTCAGCTGGGGGAATTAAGGGACATTGCTTGGTGGGGAAGGATAGGGAGTTCCATTAACATGTAGAAAGCAGTGGCCCACTCATATCACTGTATTAAAAAAAACAACAACAACTCCCAAACATATATTTAAAGCTGAGTCTGGCAGGTATACAAAGGGTCATCTTACATTTGTTTAGCAGTTAGTATTATTTAGGTATTTTTGGTATCTTCCTTAATCTTTGCTCAAATATCATCCATCTTTTAAAACCTCTCTTCCAATCAAGACTTGGTTTTTTTGCGAGTGACAGAAGAGCTCACTTGAATGGCCTTAAGTATCAAAGTAATTTATTGCATCCATAGTTTAAAAGTTCAGGGGCATTTAGGCAAGCTGGGATCTCAGTGCTCGACAATGTCCTCCATGGTTGTTCTCTGCCTTTAGCCCCAAACTCTCCTTTCCTGCTTCCATGTTTAAGCTGGAGGTCTTCTGAGACCATCAAGTACAACAGTTGCCAACTCCATGGTTATGGTGTATCCACTGGAAAATGAGTGCTTCCCACAAGCAGTTTCATCTGAAGAACTGGCTTATGATTAAACAAAAGTGTATCCTATGATGTCTCAGTTTGCCAGCAAGGCATGCAGATATTTGAGACAGCCAGCCCTGGGTCAGACGCTATCTCACTAAAGGCATGAGGACTGAGCGTGAGTGAGCACGTGGGTTCCTCCAGAGAAAAGCAGGGTATGTGACCCAACAAAGAAGACATAGAAACTATCCCCATCAGGCTACACTGATAAATAAATGTTTTCACGCAACTCCACGGACAAACAGTACATTCTGCACCCACTCAACACCCTCAGTATTTAGCTACACTTCCTTCAAAGCATGTGGCTCCTTTGTCTTCATGTTACAATTCATTGTGGCTTCTTCAAAGCCAAGGAAGGTTTATCTTTGTATCCCCACCCCTTACAACATGTTTACAGTAGGCCAAGGGTGAATGAACCTTAGTAAGTTAGTTACTCAATCTTCTTATGCTCCAAATTTTTATCTTCCCTGAGAATAATTACATTCATTCTATTCAAACATTGATTCATTCATTCAAAAGTTATTTATTATTTCCAATAACTAAAACCACAACCATGGCAACACTAGCAACTAGGATTTATTAAGTGCTTACTATGTGTCTGTTAGGCTATTGAGTACTGTCTGCCTCCCCTCCCATTTTATTGCTTATAATTTCCCTCTTGCTTATTGGACTCTGGCCACCGTGCCTTCCCTTCTGCCCCCAGGCACCCAGAGCTCATTTCTGTGTCCAGGGCTCACTACCCTCTGAGGAGAATGGCCTTCCCTCAGAGACTGACTGACTGGTTCCTTTAATGCCACTCAAAGCTCAGTTGAATGTTAGATCTACAGAGAAATCCTCCTTGAACAGTGTCCACTATCCACATATAAATGTCACATATGAACCCTTTTCTTCTTTCTCCCACTCCTCTTTTTCTTCTTTTAATTTTATGTATCACTTCTTAACATATTGCAGGTATTGGGTATTCTGGGGTTTTTTCCTCTCTGTTGACTCTTCCCTTGGAATAAAAATCTGAGAGCAAGGACCTCATCTGTCTTGTTTACTGCAATATCCCTAGTACCTAGGAACATGCTTGGCACACAGATGCCAACACTGTGTTTATAAATGCATTTATTTTTAACCTTCATAATGATCCTATAAGGTAGATTCTATTAACCATCCCCACGTTACAGATAAGAAAACCAATGCTGGAAAAACTAATTGCCTTGTACAAAGTCACACAGCTGGGAAGTGGCACAGCCCAGATCTGAAATGAGGAATTCTGACTCCAGTGTTCAGCTTTAAGCCCAGGACACTAAGCTTCTATGGCTAGATTTTGTGCAGAGTGCTTAGCACAGAGCAGGAACACAACAGACTTTGCCCCATCATTCATGAGCTTACAGTCTGAAGGTAGCAAGACTTCAATAAGTAATCAAAAAAATAACTATAGAATTACATTTGTACAATAAGTGATAGAAGGAACAAGCACAGAATTCTATGAAGAAGACGTGAAATCAAGACCTAACTTATGAGGCAGTCAGCAAATTTAAGACTTCAAGGATGTGTGGCTTTCATCTGAGGGAAAGAGGGCGGGGAGGGAGACCACAGATGAATGGACTGACATTGGCAACCCCCTGAGACATTTACCTAGTGCCAGGCGCTCCAAACAAGTGTGTGAAGCATGATATTAAAAGGGGACTTTAAAAGGCTCTTCCATTTTAAAAGATCAAAGAGGCTATAAATAAATTTGGGAAGGGAGAAATAACACAATTAATTAGGTTGATTTATAGCAAGATATTGAATTTCTCTATCTTACAAAATGAGACTGGACCCTCTTTTAAGGACCCATGAACATTTGCAAAACATTGCCTTGTATTGCTCCAGAAGCATAATTTCAATCAACAATCAAGCAAAGTAATGTTACAGTTCACTGTCTCCACAGTCAATGCCATAAAGCTACAAATTAATAACACCAGCAAAAGCAAATCAATTAAAAACAACTTGGAAATTAGAATAATAATAGCTAACATTTACTGGATGTTTACTACATACTTTCAGCGTGCTGAGATTTTTGTCTTAATCGGCTCGTTGAATCCTCACAAAATCTTTAAGTAGATTCTGTTATTATTACCATTTTGCAGGTCAATAAGTTTATGACAAGAGAGAGATTATACTTATAAGATGTGCCCAGTTACTCAGATAATAACTTATAGATGTGATTTAAAACCAAGCAGTCTAATTACTGTGTGTGTGGTTAACCACTTTGTTATTCTGCCTCTCCTAAGTAGTTCTGGGGTCAAAGAAGTAATCAAGAGCATAGTAGCATTTAGAGGAGAAAATGATAATACAAACAAACTTGAAAGGCAAGAGTTAGCCCTGGCTGGTGTGGTTCAGTGGATTGAGTGCCAGCTTGCTCACTGAAAGGTCACCGGTTTGATTCCTAGTCAGGGCACATGCCTGGGTCGCAGACCAGGTCCCCAGTTGGGGGCATGCAAGAGGCAACTGATTGATGTCTTTCTCACACATCGATGTTTCTCTCTCTTTTTTCCTCTCCCTTCCTCTCTCTCTAAAATTAAATAAATAAAATCCTTAGGAAAAAAGCAAGAATTATGAGCAAAACATGTTGATAATTGTTGAAAGTATATAATTGGTACATGAGGGTTTATTGTACCATTTGTCTGTTCATGTGTATGTTTGAAATTTTGCATGATATACAGTTATAAATAACATAAAAACAGAGATTGATGAATTAAAAATAGTTGCTCTGAGCTCCAACAGCATTTCAAGCACACCTTTCTTGTAGGGCTCACTCTTCTCTCCTTTTGTACTGTAATATTTACATAAAAATCTGTGTTGTAAATGGTTACCCTTTACTAAATATTTACTATTAATAATTTCATATATTATTGTATTGAATTCTCATAACAATGCTATGCAATAAACATTATTAGTTCCATTTCACAGAGGGTGGAAGGGAGCTTTAAAAGCTTCACTAACTTGCCCCAAGGGCCTCAGTTAGAGATGGAAAAACAGAAATCTGAGTTTGAATCTCTTTTATTCTGAAGTCCTTGTCTGTGTACCACATCACATGGCAACCATTGTGTGATGATAAACCTTTTGGTGGCAGGGCACTTGTAAACTCATCTTTAAAAAACACATCGTAGGGCATCCAGCCTAGCACCTGCCACAGAGCTGGCTCTTACTAATGACTTTGTGACAACAGTGAGGACCAGAGTAAATGAAATGAAGACCACCAGTCTCTTACTTTATCTTCACATATACATGTCAGTGAGAACTTAATCTTTAAAAAAAAAAACTATTAATTGACTCACCCAAGGTCGAACAGTGTATTTGTGATGGGCCTTGAAATGTGATCTAGCTTTTTCACTTTTTGTGCCCTTCTCTGGAGGGGAGCTGTTTCCTTCACTGAATGTGACCACGAAGTGAGGCTGGCCATGACAGAAAACTCTGCAAGAGTTCGACTTTACTATTTTTTACATTTCTATTATTGTTTCACATGCCTCTGAAAAACATTGGCCTTTCTGTACCCACTTGTCCTCCCTAGCGTTGAGTCATCTGAAAAACATAGAGTTCATCTCTGGCTTCATCGCCATGACTGGTCAAGACTCTGTGAAGTAAAATCATCAAGGACCGGCCTTAGAGCCACTGTTCTAGGGAACTTACAACTCCGGGAATTCACACGCGATCGTACTCCCGGCCAGAGCACGAATGACTGTGTGATTTTTACTTATTTATTTTTTTGCCTGATTTCTCTGTAAACTATGTTGATGAAATTCGTGTCATTTGCAAGATTAGAAAGAGGACTTAAAACTTAGACTGTTAATGAGCTGTGACTTGTGACTCGTGCGGACCCCGCAGCGGACACTGCTTTTCTCTGCGCGCACAGGCCCAGGAGTGAATGAGCTGCTTGTGTGATCAGATTCAGGCGTGTTGGTGTGTAGTTTTTGAAATCAATTTAAAAACTGCATTTCACTATTGGTGAGAATTAATGGAAAACAAAGCCATTTGTCAAATGGAATTCAGTTTCACTTGCAACCCTCTCATACCATATTCTTCTCCTGATTATTACCAAGACTGGCTAGTGTTGCTTTTTTACCTTAAACCTCCCAAAATATATGCCTTGAGTCCCTCTTTTCCTCCCTCCGCTGGAATGTCTACTTCATCTGATGGTAAATGTCATTTGAAATATCTTCATTTATCTCATTTTGACACATTTCTCTCTTTCAAGATATGTCCTGCAAATACATGCTTAAACTTTCGCTGTGGTGTGAGCAAATAACACTCTGGCCTTTAAAATGTGCACCAGCATTTAAGTGGCTTTAAAATGTTAAAAATGTTATCTTGTTTATTATTAATATAAAAGGATTTATAATACCAACCCAGCTAAAAACCCTTTATTAATTTTGTTAAAAGATTTGAAAAAATTGGCAACTGATCTCTAGCATGTACCTTTTATTTGTTTTATCATAATTTGCAATTGCTACAACTTTGAAACAGTCTTAATGTCCAACGGCATGTTTAAAATGATAATTTGTTAAGTTAATGGAAGACTATATAAAATTTAAGAATAATGTGCTGCTCTATGTAATGACATATAGAAATCTCTAGGCCATGTTGTTGAGCCAGACTGAATCAGCTGTAGAAGAGTACATAATATATATTTACATAATTATACATATTTGTGAGTATACATGTAAATCAATCTAAAAGAATAAACCCAAATCTTGGAGACACACAATTATGAGAGAGGTTTCCTTTTTGTCATCTAAGCTTATTGAAAAGAAAGCTGAGTGTTAGTGGACAAAGGAATGGAGTCTCCGTAAGAAATTACCCTATAGACTTTCCATGTTCATCTTTTCACAGCTGGATAGACTTCTAACGGGGCCACTTGGAGGGTGTCTTCAACCAGTCTCTGTTTTAACTCATCGTTGTTGGGATATAGCCAATTAATGGCTAAAAGATATCTACAAAGAGACCAGCAAAGCCTGACTTTGAAGCTAACCGGTAGATGGGGACTCCAGTTACACAAAGGATGGTATATTGCTAACAGAAGTACTAAATATTTCAAAGAGAAAAACCAAAAGCAACCAGTCACAGGAGCTTAACATTCTGATGCAAAGCATTATGGGACACTGAGTTTCTCGTTTCTCAGTCCGCTGACAGCCTTTAGAAGAGTAGAAAGGAATGTGGTTTTCAGGAAATATGCAGGGGGTTGGGGTTTGGGGGGTTTTTTGGACCACCCTGTGTCTTCATGATAATCATAAGAAGAATATGGTATAAGAGAGTTGCAAGTAAAAATGAATTCCATGTTGATAAAAAGTTTTGTTTTCTTTTAATGCTTACAAATACTAAAATACATTTCAGAGTGCATGAGAAATCTTACAAAACAGACAAGCTATCAGAAAAATATTGTGCCATTTTTTAAATTGATTTCAAAAACTGCAAACTGACAAGTCCCAAGAAGTTTTTTTTTATTCCCAGGCTTGTGAGTGCACAGTAAGTGGTGCTCACATTCAGAATTATATTTTCGAGAGTTTTAACATAAAGACTTTTCCTGTACTGGACAACTAACAATGCATGTAGGTATGAAAAGTGTTTGTATTTTGTTTTTTTTAACATCTGAGACTTGCTTATTTCTGCAGGCAAGAGTTGGCTTTGATACATACATGACATTCCCTGAACCCTATGAAAAGCTAGTAAAAAAGAAACAACCCTCTCTCTTTATCATCCTACCCTCTAAAACAGGGGTGTCAAATTCATTTTCACCAGGGGCCACATCAGACGCATGGTTGCTTTCAAAGGGCCGGATGGAATTTATTAGGACTGTATAAATGTAACTACTCCTTAACGGTTAAGTGAGAGCTTGGCTGGGTAGAAACAAGATGCCAGGCCAGATAAAACAAGGTGGAGGGCGGGATTTGGCTCTTGGGCCTTGTGTTTGCCACCTCTGCTCTAAGACAAGTGAAAATTAAGGCAACAAGAGGTCGATAATTTGGCCAGTCATCAGCCTCTAACCACAGATGGCTCACCACTCGGGTGAGTTATGTATTAGTCAGATGACCCAGACCTGTGTTTGGTTCCGGCTGGGACAGTAAAGAGGGTAGCACTTTGATGAGCCATCAAATTGAAGTGCTTAAAGGCCTTCTCTCTACATCTTCACATTTTCTCAGAGGAAAATTCTCAGCTTCCCGCTGTCAACCACGAAATTACTTCCCACTTCCAGTCCTCCGCTTCAGGAGCTCCCTCCCCAACGCCTCTGTGGCCCCTGAGGTCTGAGCCGGTCCGTCTGACCCGAGTGTGGGAAGAAGAGACAGTCAAGGTCAGCTCTGTTAGTGTCTTGAAAGGCTTCCAGAGGAGGAGAATTTTCAAAGAAAAGTTTCCAGACAGGAAACTTACAAAAGAAGCCTTTCCCATCTTGCACATAAGATCTCTCTGCATGCTCTGCGTTCATTTCTTTTGGACCTTGGGGCTGAATGTATCTGTTTAACAGCATGAAGACATTTAGTGCCAGATGCATGCTAGGCATTTAGAGAACATTTACTGGGCGGTTCTGGTTATGTACTGCGACATAACAAACCACCCTAAACTGTCTTAAGCCAACAATTCATTATCATCTCTCACAGCCCTGAGGGTTGACTAAGCTCCACTGGGCAGCTCTCTCCCAGGGCAGCTGGGGCTGGAGTCACTGGGTCACTCAGTGAGACTGGGATCCAAGACACCTTCTCCTCTCCAGATCCAGCCCCCAGGGTTCCTTGTCATCCTCTCTGCTTGTACGTACATGCTCTCTCGTCTTCCATGGGACTCTCCACATGGCTTGGTCTTCCGACAGCATGGTGGTCTTAGGAGAGTCACGCTTCTCTACATGGTGACTGGCTTGCAGGAGGAAGAATACATACAAACTGCTGGGCCCGTTGTAGGCTGCACTCAAAACTGGCACAGTGTCACTTGGGCTATATTCCATGGGTCAAGGCCGTCACAGGGTTCTCCTAGATTTGAGGGTGGGGGCGATGGGTTCGTCTCCTGACGGGGGAGTGACAGAACTGCACTGCAGAAGAGCATGGGACAGGAGATGTCACTGCAGCTACGTCTGGAGAATGCAGCATGTCACAGGTGCTGCTGCAGGCACGGAGAGCAGCAGGCTCCTCTCTGCCCATATTCCTCGCTGTGTTTTCAAATCCTTGAGTCCACTGGCAATGGTGTTTCTTCCCTGTCTCTGCCTTTCCCCCTCCCCCTTTCCCTTCCATAAAAATTTACTGCATTTCCCACAAAGGGAAAACCTCCCTGTTACCGCACATCATTGAATTCAGGCAATGGTCTCAGCGATAGGTTGTTTGTACTAAAAATAAACTTCTCTTATCATGCATCTCTATTCTCTTTTTTTAAGTCAAAA
>CM052546.1:21713431-21734557 GCA_028533065.1 Trachops cirrhosus
TTTGTGGTTAAGATGGATGAGAAAAAATAACACAGGAATAATCTTGCCATGTTAAGGAGCAAATTCCTGTCCCTGGTAATGTTGGCCACCAATTAAGAAGCATCATTCACCTACTTATTAACTCATGGCTCTGACATTGCTTAGCACTGGGGACAGAGATAGAAAGGACATGGTCTCTGGTGTGGGGTGGGTTATATCCCCAAATATGTATGTTGAAGTCCTAATTCCTAGCATAATAAAATGTGACCTTATTTAGAAATAGGGTCATTGAATATGAAATTAGTTAAGAGGAGGTTACTAGCATGGGCTTTAATCCAATATGACTGATGCCACGAAAAGGAGAAACTTGTACACAGTGACGGAGATGCATAGAGGGAAGGTGACGTGAAGCAACAAAGGGAGAAGGTGGATCTACACACCTAGGAGAGAGGTCAGGCACAGATCCTTCCTCACAGCCCTCAGGAAAAACACCCCTGCTGGCACCCTGAGTTCCAATTCCTAGTCTCCAGAACGGTGAGACAAAAATTTTCTGTTGTTAAAGGCACTCATTTTTGTGGTACCTTGTCACAGCACCCCTAGTTAAATAATATAGTCCCCATCCTTACAGATCCTATCAACCAGATTAATCAGACAAATCCAAATAATGGACATAGTTGGAAATGTAAGCTAAGTCACATGAAGAAAAGAAATACAATTCTATGAGAGTAGAGACCAGAGGAGACTTTCCTTGGCTCAGAGAAAGTTTCCATAAAGAAGTGATGTTTGAGGTGAGAGCAAGAATGACAAGGTACTATAACTAACCATGTCCCAGGTGGCAGTGAGGTGGGGAGGCAGGTACAAAGGCCTCTGTCAGGTGACAGTCTGACACAATTGGGAAGCCAAAGCAAGGGTAGTGTGGTTTTAGCACAGAGAATGAGAGGGGGAGAGATGCAAAACAGGCAGAAAGCCATGCCCTCTTAGGCCTTGTTAAAGACAGTTTCTAGTCTCCTAGATAATGAGAATCCTTTTTTAAAAAAAGATTTTATTTATTTATTTATAGAGAGAGGGAAAGGGAGGGAAAAAGAGAGAGAGAAACATCAATGTGCCAGAGATATATCAACCAGTTGCCTCTCGCACGCCCCCAGCTGGGAACCTGGACTGCAACCCAGGCATGTGCCCTGACTGGGAATCGAAATGGCAGCCCTGTGGGTTGCAGGCTGGCACTCAGTCCACTGAGCCACACCAGCCAGCATGAGGACCCCTTTTAATGGGTTTTCAGTTGAGAGTGACACAAGTATATTGGAGTTGTAAAAAAGGCTACTCCCACTGTCCTTGGGAGAATGTGTTGGAAAGGGCTAGGGATGGGCGTGGGAGGAAGACCTGGATTCAGGGAAACAAATTTGTAGGCAGAAGGCTCCTGTAGGTGGAGGGAAGGCTGCCATAATCCAGAAAGGGGTCAGAGAGATAGAAATGGAGACCTTTCAGACATATTTAGGGAAAGAAAAAAATAAGATGCATTGATGGGGGAAGTCAGAGATGACCATGACTATTTCTTTCTACCTTCATTTGGGGAAGCTAGAAAAAGACCCACTTTTAGGGAGACGCTCGTGGCTTTCAGACAGCTCATGTTACATGGCTCCACGTTGAGAAATCAAGAAGGCAGCTGGATATACAAAGAGCTCAAAAACTGAGTTCTGCTTTGGAGAAATGAATCAAAGGGCCATTAGCAAATAGATGGTGACTGGAACTTCGCAAGCAGTTGAGACTGCTAAGAAACAGTAGAAAGTAGGAAGAGAAAGGCCTAGAACAGAGAGCTAAGCCACTCCAACATTTGATTTTTCTCTTAGTTTGCCATTATTTTACAAGGAAATGAGAGTACAGTTTCTGTCCAATGATTGATGTCAGATCACTTCTAAAAAAATTGGAGCCGCTCAAACAAACGTTCTATCTCCAAGTTACAGTACAACCTTGGGCAATTGTTAATCGTATGTGTTTTTATTTTTATTTTTTAAAGCCATGTAGTTTGTTTTTTCTACTTCAGATTACAGGAAGGGAAGCTGTTTTCATAAGTATTTTAGATAAAAATAAAGCAAGAGTTGATTTTGCTTTTCATAGCTAAAAAAAAAAAGGTATCTTTAAAAACACCCTTCTCGCCACAGGGAGAAAGAAGCCTTATCTGATTGAAATGGTGATTGGATTTTTTGTATGTACTGACATTTGGGGCAGGCCCTATCTTTGAATCATTTCATTTCTAGCAACACTATGACATTGTTTGTAAGAGTTTCATTGCCTCTGTTAAAATAGAAGGACACGGACATGGGAAGCCTGCTGGAGTTCTGCACTCGCAAGTTCTTAAATTATGTCCTTGTTAGTATGAAAATTTGAAACTATAAGCTGGCTCACATCGCCAAACCAGGAGAAGGGCTCTGACCCTGACCAAGCCTGTAGATGTTCACAGCTGCTCAGTGTAGCTATGAGACAGGCATGGCTGGGAACGAAACAGGGGGTTAGAGGAGGCGATGAACTCCATCCTTAGGATAGGTTGGTCATATGACTGGGTGAAATGTGTGCTGTGTCCACTTCATTCTTTTAAATAATGATACCTGGGGACAGTGAGAGTAGAGGGACTGCTCATTCTTTTTATCTTTGATAATATGTCACTCAATTAAAAAACTTGCATATTATTTGCCCCAGCAACTTTACTTCTAGAACTTTAAACGGTTTATCATGAAATTCTGAAAGGTATAATCTACAAGAATGTTCATCTTTATTTAGCTCTTAGAAGCCAGAATTTAGGAACAATGACCTCTCCAGCCATAGAACATGGGTTAAAATGGTAAGGTCCAGCTCTGTGATGTAATGGCTTGCAGCTCTTAAAATTATGAGGTGGAAATGGAAATAGTCAATATATAAAAGCAGTTTACAAACAAGTATATGGAGGTTCACTTTTGTGCATGTGTGTGAAATGGCTCTTTATAAAGAAAGGTTTGAAAAGGTATGAACTAAATTCTCGATCACTCATGTCTGAATTTTAAATATACAGGTGACACATTTTCATTTTCATGGGTGTTTTTGGGTAGGGATATTCCAAATTTTTCTCAATGAATGTGACATTTACATAGATGTAGCAAACAAATTATTTTAAAATATGATTACCTTGTCCAAAAAGATGCCTATCCCTTTGCCCCTCATCTACTTGCTAATGTTTGACAACCTAAAACTAGAGTTTGCTTCTCTTCATTCCTATAAAAAAACCATTTCCTTGAGAGGAGGATTTACAAATCTGTATCATTCACTTACACCTCAGTTTGAATACACTCATTAGCTCCTTCCAGGGAGCCAAGTGTGATGGGTCCAAAGGAGGATGAGCAATAGGACAACAGGACACCTGAAAGGACGGTGAAGTTCAATCATGAAGGTTCACTCTGGCTGTGGGAATCTCTGACTTTTTTACATTTCCTCAACCTAGGAAAAAACTGACAGCAATTTAGTAACCTAAGAACTCTGCTCAAGGTCTCGGCATTGAATCATCTCATCACTGGATAAAAATGTCTGGAATTTATTATTTATCCTGTCTACATGGATTCAGACAGGGACCCCCACCTCCTATTGCCCCAGTGTGCAGTAATAAATACAGATATGAGATAGGGGTAGATGATGCAGAGCCTCCAGGATGCCAATCTGTTGGTCTCCACATGTTTAAAGCCACCTGGACTGTCCTGAATCTCTTCCTTCTCTCAGACATTTTCATCAGTTATCATTCCCATTGGGAAAATGCATTTTTGAGTAAGATATAATTCAAACAACCCAAATATTAAGTTTAGGCAGCAGATTAAAATAATATTAGGCCACAACTAAAGAGAAAAACCCTACTACTGCTAACATTTTCATTGCCACTAACACTACTATGAAGGAGACAGCACTTATTAATCATCTATGACTCAGGTACTTTCTATAACTAAATTATGTATATATTGACATATAATTTATATATATTTATATAAATTAATTTAATTATATAAGCAACCCTTAAAGGTCAGTAATTCATTCTTGTTGTACAAATGAGAAAAATGAAATTTAGAGACTCCAAACAACTTGCCCACCTTCACAGAGTGAGGAAGTACCAAACTGGATTCAAACCTTGGTCTTCCTCAACTCCACGGTCCCACTGTCATGCACAGTGCTACACTATCTATCTAGATTTTTGTAAGAAAAAAAAAGAGTGACCTTACCACACCACTACTAACACTGCAGTTACCCCTGCCATCACCACCGATCAGAATGTGCTGTTTAGGGCCATTTTCAATAATGCAGTGCATCAGTGTAGCCAAGCAAATTTATGGCCCCTCTCAATACTTTTTAATGACAGCAACTTGAAGTCAATCATGGACTGTCTCATTCCTAGGTGACCTGTGCTTTCTAAAGCACTCAGCCCCAAAGTCACTCAGAATTCTGACATTCATCTCCATTTTTCTTGATATAGCTGTCACTTCACATGAGTTTATTTCTATCACTTATCCTTAGAATCTTTGCAATCAAGTTATTTTAGACAACTGATGATAAAGGAGCACTCAAGTCACCATTCTGGATGATTTGAGGCCCTTATTTTATCTTTTGGTAGACTTTTTCAGTATTCTGTAATTTTTTACATATCAATGACAGCCTAGGTTGAGTATATTTTTACTGCACTTGACGACTCATTGGACTGAAAGACCTCTAGCCCAGATGGGAATGCACGTGCCAAAATGTCTAAGTTACTTAAACATATATCCTCTCAATCAGAAATGTGAGTTCTCACCAGGCTTGTTGAATGCAATTGGCCATTTTAGTGAAGGCCTCTTGTAAAGAAAGAGAAAATACCATTTTAAAGAACAGATGAACAATCTCATTGATAGCTGACCTCTGAGGCTCTTTCTGTTGTAGATGTGGTAGAACTCGGGGAGAAACAATAGGAAGACTGAGGGTCGTCCAAAGAGAAAATATACTTACATTTTTATATATAGTATATTGCATGTTAAATACATACATATATGTGTGTATACATGTGTGGTATATTTATGTGTATGCTCACATATGGGAATTTGGAAAATAACTTAATGACTCTCAAAATAGCAACAATGTCACACTATTTAAGGAATATTTAAAAATACGATTCAAGTACAAGGTATATGCAAGCACTTTATCAATTACAACAATAGCTAACATTCATTTAGCACTTACTATGCACACACAGGCCCACACAACTGTCAGTCATAGATTGACAATCATAGGCTCACAGGCTCACAATTGTGTGTGGGCCTGTGCGTGCCTGTGAGACATACATAATTCTCCCAACAGCTCAGTGAGTTCTCTTTTACAGGTAAGACAACTGAGACTCAGAGAAGCTGAATAATGAATTTACTCCGATGTACTTGATTAGCAAGTGGCAAAGAGAAATTATAAACACAGGTGTCTGGGCTTCTCAGAGGGATACAAATCTGTATGTTATGCATCCTCCCTAACGGTACCCTGCCAGGTACCAGAATTTCCCAACTTGTGACCTGATGCCATCCGCGTCAGATCTGCCTGAGGAACATGTTAAAGCACAATTCCTACATTCTACCACTGACTTTCCAAATTAGAGTCTCTGGGAGCCAGGCCCTGAGGATTTACTTTTCAAATTTGCACCTCAGGTGACTTTTAAAAAACATGAATATTTGTGAGCCACAGTGGTTAACAAGGAAGCCCGCGACTATGAGAGTAATAGAGTGGCAAGACCATGGTATCAGAAATCAGGTGACCTGGCTTTTGATCCCACCCTGCTAGTAACTAGTGCTGTGACTTTGGGCACATTACTTCATCTTCCTGGGACTGCACTGTCCCATCCATAAAGGGATGATGTTAGATTGTACGCCTACTCGAATGTTTTGCAAATATTTTCAACAAACCCTCACCATTCAAGAAATACTAGTTCTGCTATTCTCCGCATTGGTCAGTCTACTCACAAGTCCTGTTTGCAGGGCCAGCCACTGTATTTCAGAGACTTGCAGTGTCTGGAGTGGAGTCCAGGCCTCCAGGACCACAGCCAGGGAAAAACTGTGGCCTGGGAGCACGTGGCTTCTTCCCTGGCATCCCATACCCTTCTAGGTGTAATTAAAGAGGGATGAGTGAGAGCTGCCCTTCCAAATGGGCGAGGGTTGATGCACAGAGGTAGTTTTCTCTGACCAGCAGCATATTTTCATGGAAAAAAAAAAGCAATATTTCCTGTTTGAGAAAGCAGGGGATTTTACAACCTACAGCGACAGCTCCCTGATCTATTTCAGCCAAGAGGAATCATGTCCAGTCTCTGAAACTGTTCCAGCAAATCCAACAGCATGCATTTCATTTGTGGCCCGCCCAACTGTACTGGCCTTTACAAAGGAAGTAAATATGTCCTCAATGGCTGTTTTGTATTTGCAATTAACTGATCTGTTGGCAGAATCTGGCATCGGCCTATGCAAATGCAGGTTCAGTAGTGCACTGCAGAACGTAGGATTGAGGGACAACGCAGCAGCTAGCAGACATATTTTGGGAGCCTGGAAGAAAATGTGGGCTTTATGGTAATCCACAGTGGTTTGTCCAGTGTTTTCCATACCAACATGTTTACTGAATAAGTGGTTGATATTTAGGTCCCAAATAAACAGCTAATGAATATTCATGGCTGTTGAATGCAATGGGGGGGAGACAAGAATAGAACTCAGAGTGCATACTCCCACTCCCCATCTGTAACCATTAGAATAATAGGACTACATTGCCAGTAGCTAGGCATGGAGTCATTCATTCAACAAACATCTCTTAATTGCACATTTTGTACAAACCAATGAAATAAACAATGGAGGGTTGTTTTTTTTTTTAAATTTCAAGGAGGAGAAATTACCTGAAAGTACAGAATAATAGTTCAAAGTATTCATTCAATATACATTTATTTAGTCCATACTTCATGTGAGACACTGATTATAGGCACTAGAGCTTCATGTAATGAATTTTTTTAAAAAAGTGATAAAAATCATTTCCCCTACAGGGTTTATGTTTAGTTTGAGGACAATAGACAAAGAATAAATGAATACAAACTATACAATATGACAGATGGTGGTAAGTACTATGCAAAAATAAATGAAGTAAAGAAGAGACTAGGGGGAACTGGTGAAAGGAGATTGATTTAAATAAGGAACCCAGGGAAGTCTCACCAAGAAGATAAAATTTGAATGTACGTTTGATGGAGATAAGCCATGGAAGTATCTGTCGGAAGAATGTTCTAGAGAGAGAACATTCTAAGTGTCATGTGGCTGAAGCAGGTGAGTGCCCAGTAAGTTGGAAGAACATAAGGGAGACAGGTATGGGTAATGCAGAAAGAATAGGTTCTGAGAAAGAAGTCATAGAGATAAGAAGATGCTAGATCGTGTAAGGCTTTGTAAGCTATAGAAAGTCTTTCACTTGGACTCTGAATAAGATAAGCAGTCACTGGGATTTCAGCAAAGGAATGACATGATTGAACTTTTATTTTAAGTAATGACATTAGCATATGAGCCGAAACACTATATGGTGCTTGGGCAGAAGAGGGAAGTCCAGTGGGGTGGATTTGCTATTAACAAGTTAACAATTCGTGGAGGCTTGCATCGGGGTAGGAATCGTTCAGGTGGTGGGAAGTGACTGCACTTTGGATATTTTAAATGTGGAGCTAATATGAGCCATCTAACTTTTTGTTTTGAAACATAATACACATGCAGAAAAATTTACAAAATTATGTAAAGCAAAGGACATGTGTCCGCCACTCAGGTTCAGAAATCACTGTCAGCCCTTCAGATGCTCCATATATTCCACACACTGGGAAAGGAAATTGAATATGGTAAGTAGAGCCATGAGAGATGTAAGCGAAACCCAAAGCAAACCTAGAGAGATGAAGATGACCCTATCCTCAATTTAAAAATTCACTGAAGAGGGTGAGCAGCAGAAGAGACATGGCATTTCAGAACAATGGATGAGTGAACTTCCCAAGACAATGTCTTTAATGAACAGGATGGAACTACATTCTTGAGAAATAAGATGAACATCTCCCAAGAGAAGTAAAAGAGAGAGCCCCGGCATTCCCCAAGGAAGTGTGCTGTTCACAGTACAAAACCTAGATTCCCAGCATTACTGGCTTACTGATTGGACTGAAACTATTATTGTTCGGTCCTGCTCTCCAGTCACAATGGCCACAAGTTCTAGAGCGCAAAAGTAAGTATTGGCTAAATATTTGCTAGACACTTCCAACTATCTGGATAATCTATGGTATACAAGTTACATGATTTTAGCTACAGAGACTCTGCCTCTCTTTCCAGAGTGTCTTCTCATTTGATTAACTTGAAAGGAGCAGATACAACAGCAGGAATTGCTTTGATTAAAAAATACTACAGAGCAAAAAAAACTGTGCCAGGCTATTCTGTCCAGTGGTGGAATACAGTATCATAACAAGTCAAGGGAAAGACCATGAAAAAGCTGCTTCTGAATACAGAGGAACAGATTTTTCATCAGAGCCAGCCCCTGTGGTCAGAGATAGCTATAGCATTTATAACGTATTCGAGAAAATGGGTAAAGATCTACATTTAATAGTATCTAACTGTACACAGGCACCACTAATAATTAGACCTGATTCTTGAAGTTCTCTTAACACTGTGTTAAAGTTCGGGGATATTTTAGGTAAGAGGTTCCCTGTGACTGATAATGAAAAGGGCCGCAGGTTGCTGCCATCTCCTCTCAGGGTGACTCAAGGGGATGGTGTAGACATAATACCTTACAAAAGATTGCAGAAGGTGGGAAGTAGAAAACAATAATGGAATAATAAAAATGCTTCCTTTGGGCTGCGTGTACCTTTGCTCTAAAAGTTAATCAGGTATTTCTTCAATTTTTTCTTCAAGTGTCATTATGTTGTTAATTAATGGTTTTGGGATCAATGTCTTCAAGGACCCAGGTGCTGATCCCAACAAAAGAACCAGAAAGAGGTGATTATCTTTAAATAGGACACCAGTAGGAAATTGTGTTGCACTTGAGGAGAGAAAAGGATATCTTGAAGAATTTGGGCATGACCTTGTCCAAACTATCTTCAAACATGAGAAGATGGCAAAGCTATTCATTTGATGGTATAAGAAAAAGGGCGAAGCTGAACACTGAACTGGAAGCTGCATCTCATTAGGCTTTTTCTTGTGTGTGTGTGTACATATATACCCACCTGTGTGATTACACAACACATAATGTTTACTGTACAGATATACAGGGTTTCTTTGTGTTTTATGATACAGTTCAGCCAAATTATTTGTTGGCTTATAGACATACTGCCTGTTCATTTTTCTCTCTGTTTTGCAATGTTGAAGTGATTTCCAATTAGGAAGTGCATTTAACCCTGTGAAAGATGAATGCCAAATTAAGCTTTTTAGGGCCCCATGCCAATCGATAGTAATTTTATCTGGTATTGATCTTTTTACAAATAACAGAGCTGAGAAACTTTAATATAAAATGGAAGCTTAGATAAAACCAATTTGAATAAAATCATCATGATTCTTTATGTTTATATTTAACCTGTATTTTTGTACAAACAAGACTGTGTACGGTTTACTAAAGTTTCAGTGATTTACGAGTCTTTCCAAACTTTCTATGAGTTTTAGAAGTGCAAGCTTTTAAGAAAATACTTGAAAATAAATTACATTGCCTTTTCTTTATTGACCAGCAAATAAAATACGGCCTTAACAAAATTGTTTGTATTATTTGAAAATGATCTTGGAATACACACTATAGATCCAATGTAGGGTATGCATTAATCATTCTACATTAAAGAAAATGATGGTCCTTAGTGGGATGTCTAGGCACTACACAGTGATTATATACTTTGGTCATTGTATTGCACCAGTGAAATGCCAAATTTGAAAGGCCTGAACTGCAATTTTATATGTCAGATATTACTTATGGCTCTAATATGTACCTCAAGAGTTTAAAGAGATAATAGTTTTGGAGGGAATTTCTGCTTCCATTATAAAATATATACATAAATTTAAAAATTGGCAAAAGTGAATATACTGAGTGTATTTATTTGAAATCTTTTGGTCCTGTTATATTTTCCCTTAGGTGTTTAAAAATGAATTGGATAATAAAGCATAAAAAAGATTAATGAATTTTGAAGATATAGCAATAGAAATTATTCAGAATAAAAGAGAGAAAAAATGAAAAGTAAGAGTGATCTGTGGGACAATTTCACATGCCTTAACATATAAGCATTTGGGATTATTCTCCCAAAGGAGAAAAGAGAAGGCAAAAAAGAAATATATATTTGAAAAAAAAGGCTGGAAGATTTGCAAAGTTGATGACAACTATAAACCTACAGATCCAAAAAACTCACCAAAACCCAAGCACAAGAAATATGAAAGAATCTATGTTCCTCTACATATAATTTGTGTATTTATTTGCATTGGCTGATTTTAAGATTTCTTCACTGGTTTCAAGCAATTTGATTGCAAAGTGACTTGGTTTAGGTTATTTCATATTTCTTGTGTGTTACAACTATTCACCATTAATTTTTATAGTGGTGATTATAGGTTGAATTTTTGTCTCGCCCAAATAGATTGTCAAAAAGTCCTAGCCTCTCAGTAACTCAGAAGGTGACCTCTTTGGACATGAGGTCTTTACAGAGGTAATCAAGCTCAAATGAGATCAGCAGAGTGGGCCCTACTCCAATATGACTGATCCTTATAAGAAAGAGAAATATCGACCCAGAGATGGATACGCACAGAGGACAGACAATGTGAGAGCACATGGAGAGAGCACTGTGTGAATACAGAGGATTAGAACGATGCATTCACAAGTCAAGGAATAGCAGAGATTGCCAGGAACCACCAGAAGGTAAGAAGAGGCCAGGAAGGATTCTCCCACCTATTTCAGGGGTCATATGGCCTGATGACAACTCTATTCTTAATACCTCCAGGAATTTGCAGTATTCCAGGTCTTGTTCATGCTCAGAGACAATGGAGACTGAAGCCGGTTCCTTGGACAGCCCTCACGCAAGTCAGATCACTGACCACTCTGTCCACCTCTTTCTCACCGCAGGAAGAGGCTGGGAGCCAGGGTTTTCCATGCCCTCACTCTGCTCTAAACCAGGCAGAGGGGCCTGAAGATTGCCCACCTAAGGCACCATCTTTGTTTTCCCCTGCACAGCTAGAGCATGCCAGATCCAGTAAGCTCTACATGACTCACAAAATAGAAGCTCATCCTCCATCAAAGTCCTGGAAACGTCAGGGCATTGGACATGCCGTGCAACTCTTCCCCCAGTGGGAAGATGGGAGCTCGGAAGTTTCCTCCTGTTGCTGGCACTGTGCCACAGGTGGGGGGTCCTGGCAGGAAGGTGTCTTGATTTTTTCTACTGGCATCCATGTGTCTGGTTTCACACCTGTCCACGGTGCAGCAGCCTCTCAACTACCTTCTGGATTTCTCACTGAGAGAATTTTTCTGTGTACTGTCAAATTGGTGTGTTTGTGGGTGGAAGGAGAGTCCAGGACTTATTCTGCCATCTTGCTGTCACCCTCTAGGAGCCACCAAGTACTTGAGCAGGTCAAAGTCACCACACAGGACACCATGCGACATGCTAAGGAAGCATTAACAAGACTCTGGGAGTCTGGATCACTATTGCCAGTTGATTCCATTCACCCTCCTGTGGAAGCCGGGATAAAATCAGTTTCCAAACCTATAACATGAGGGAAATGTTGGGAAAGGGCCAACTCACTGATTAAGTTCTAGTTATATAACACTTTTTTCAAGTTTTTAGTTTTTTTAAAGGTTTTATTTATTTATTTTTAGACAGAGGGGAAGTGTAGGAGAAAGAGGGGGAAAGAAACATGAATGTGCAGTTGCCTCTTGTGTGTCCCCTACTGGGGACCTTCCTGCAACCCAGGCATGTGCCCTGACTGGGAATCGAACCAGCGACCTTTTGATTCACAGGCTGGCGCTCAATCCACTGAGCCACATCAGCAAGGGCAGTAGCATCTTTTTTAAATACTCTAGTTGGCAAATATGCTTTATGAAAAGGCATTTATTCTCCCAAAGGAGAAGCCAGGGCCAGGGCGGGCCCAGCTACACCAATTCCCCAGAACTGTCTGTGAGTATCTTTTCCCAACCACTCTTTCAGTGACATTACATTGACAACTTGAAATCAGCCACGATGGGAGCACTACACCACGGAAACTGACACTTTCTACAGATAAGGACTTTTTCCTGCCTTTAGAAAAATTGGTTATTAAACATTTACCAGTACAACTTTTGGAGGACTCTGAGCCCAGAAGACTATGCATTGTGGGTACTGAGACAGAAGACATCTTCGATCTGGCTCCCAGGGAGACAGACTCTGAAAGGAAAACTTCTGTGTAGGAAGTGGTATTAGCCATGTCTTTTATTTCCTATATGTGAATGCTTTGACATCAGGAGCCTTGCTGCTGCTGGACTGCCCAATTCCTAGAGACCCTGAACAACCTGCCCACAAGGGTGCTTTTCAAATGCAAACCAAACAATGCAGAATCCACACCACAACCACCCATCCTAACAGCACAAAGGCCAGGGACCAGACCATAAGAGCAGCCCCTCTGCTCCCAGAGCCCTCTGAAGTGATCGTTAACCAGCCAAATCCTAAACACGCATGTGTACATTTGATCCTCCCTTGGAAATCATGCTCAGGGCTCCTGCTCCCAGTGCCTTCCTCTCCCTCCCCCTCCCCTTCCTGACCCTGGTGCTTCCCGGCCTTGCCCTAGGGTGTGGTATGCCCCCTCCTCTTGAGAACTGTAACTATTTCTTCACTGGCAACCATCTCCTGTCGCTGACTTTACTATACCTAACTACTAGTAAAACCTGCATTAAAAGAGAAGTTCTTTGAGGTATGCTCCCAAGATGTACATATCTGAGGAAAACATGGAAATAGGGTTGGGAAGGGAGAGTATTTTCCTGTGAATCTGTCTCAAGAAAGGCCTCAGAAATGTCAGTCTCCCAGAAATGGGGTGGAATTTCCAAGCGGTTCCCTTTGAGGCAAGGGGCCCAGCTTTCACAACCCTGTGTTGACCAGGGTAGGGTGTGTCCTGACCCACGATGGGGGCTTGACCTTGGGCCTTGAAGAAGATCTTTGGCTGAGAGCATTGCCCAGACGGGCTCTGGGGAAGGAAGTGCTTAGAGCCACCGGTGTCCTCACGTTCTCAGCAGTGGGGGAGCTCTTCAGTTCTGAAAGAGGGCTGGGAGGGGCACCTCTGGGTGTCCTGAGTGGCAGGAAGATGAAATCAATCGCCAGATATTGCCCAGCGTATATGACTCGAGGCCTTTCTGATGCAGTCAACATCGCCGAAGAGTGCAAATGCTGTGGTGGAAAGGTCCTAAAAGTTCATGCCAAAGGCACTCAGACAGTCTCCTCAACCCGGGCAGGCAAACAAATGTAAAATAAATGAGCCATTTACAACTTTGCAAAACCCAACATACTGTGAAGATTTGTCAGCTGGACCATGAAAAAAAAATGACTCTCTTTGACAAAGCAATTAAAAATAAAAATTGGTGCAACTGAAGTCCAAATAAAATAAGCTTCAAGAGTAGAAGAAAAATGGGGGAAAAGAAGTTTGTTGGATTTATCTGTCTTCTGTATTTGCCTTTAGAATTTCATGTCATTTTGTTAAGGTGGAATTGGTTGAACAGGATAGGGCAACTGACAAAGGCTGATTAAGCTCCTCATAATCCAAGAACAGCGAGCACAGGGCGTGCAGCCACGTGCATTCTGAATAGTAGCAGGGTGATTCTAAGAAATGTTGTTTGTTCCTAGATGTTTTCTTTCCTGTAACGAGAGAATAAAGGCGGTGCCACCTACACTTACCATTCTTTCATTATTTTAACAAGCCATGATAAAAAAATGTAAAGATATGGTTGAACCACAAAGTCCTATGGATTATTCTGCCTTATGGATGGGAAATAAAAGAGAATGGGTTTTATTCAAAGAAAGTTAGCAGATTTATACAGGAAAAGCAAATACCCAGAGATGTGCTAAAAATTTAAAGAAACACTGTTGAGGAAAAGAGGGAACATGCAAGGGAGCAGCAAGAAATAAATGCCTCCTCACGGCTTTTTGTATTTCCTGAACTGTTCCCTACATTCTACACCTTGGTAAGGGTCCCTAGTTTTGGGTCTCAGCTAAAATGAACCTTCCTCTGCTAGATCAGGTATCCCTGCCAGAATCAATCATTGCAGCCTACACATTTTTTTTCAGATGCCATATCATAGTTTGTGCTTAGGTATACGCATAGATATAATTGTTCAATGCCTCGCATATCCCACTAAAGTATGCTCATCAAGGGTGGGAACTTTATTACTGGGTCTCCAATGCCTAGCACAGTGCTGGGCATGTAGTAGACCTTAAGTAAATGGTTTGTTTTTCAATGAAATGCTTATACATTCCTTATTTGGTCCTCTAGGAAGTGGCTGGATTCAGAGCCATGTGAACATGAACTAGGGCTTTGATAATGACTGAGGGAGTTCTTTTCACATACACATTGAGCATGCACAGTGTCATCCCTTGTGTGTTTTCTACTTGCATCCCCACCTCTGACTCGCAGAGCTCTGAAAGGGGCTGCTGGGGCAGAATGGGACAGCGACCAACCCGACCACCCCTGAGCCCTGCTTTTGGCCGTTGCTTTCTGAACTTCACATGTGTGCTCAAGGTAAATTATTCTTCTCCTGTCTCTCCAAGCGCTTTTGAGAAAGAACAGCTGCAAAGCCTGATGAGTTCTGGAAGATCAAAAGCAGCCTGGACACTGTGGTGGGCTTGTCAGGCCTCACTGCTCAGCTCCCTAAGTGTTGGCAGCCTTAGCATTTGCTAAGTCTCCGCACAGCCCCAAGGAGGCATCATCTCAGCTGTCCTTTCAGAAACAAATTCTTTTTCAGTAAGACTTGCTGAATGCAGCCCCCTCTTCTCTCCTTCCACGTGTGTGAATAAACCCACTCAGACTGCAGTCAGCCCACCCTTCACTGTCCTGGTCAAATTGCACAATTTGTTCCATGAGAATGACTCTTAAATACTGTTACTGACAGACAAGTGAGAAAAGAAACTGCCCCTTTCCCTCTTCTTTCCTCTGGAGCAATAAATCATCTACTCATCCCAGGTGATTTCTATAGACAGTCCGCTTCAAGCAGAATTTCATGATTTAACAGATAGAATGTTTCTGCAACAGACCGTTCCTAACCATTCTCCCTGTGTTCACAGACAACATAATTTTTTTTTCATTTTCAACTTTCCTAAGGGCCAAGTGAATAAAGTTCTTAGGGAACATGGTCTAGGATTTCACATTGTGGCTATTTCTCCTCACCTCCCATTTCCAGGAAGACTATTTCTTTCTTTTTAAAAAAATTAAAGAAAATACGTTTATTGATTTTAGAGAGAGAGGAAGGGAGAGTGTGAAAGAGAGAAACATCGATGTGAGACAGAAACTTTGATTGGTTGCCTCCTATACACACCCCAACCGAGGATCGAACCTGCACCTTTTGGTATACGGGACAATGCTCCAGCCACCTGAGCACACTGGCCAGGGCCAGAAGGAGTATTTCTTTAGGAATAAAATAACTGTATTGGGTGGAAACAGGGACTGTTGGCAGAGCGGCTGCAGTCTGCCCAACCAGACAACCTGTTGTTTTAGGAAGAAATGGTGGCCACTCTGATGCGTTTACCTTTTAATGTTCACAATATCTGTCAAGTGAAATTTGATTAAGAGTAAAAGAGAGGCTTAAATGCGATTGTCCTTCAATCTCAGCTATTTTTTAAACATCTTATTGGATGCATTGACGTTAAGGAAAAGTAATTTCTGCAGTTTAGCAGGGAGGGGACTTTGCTTTTGCTTTTCTAATAAATTATACATACAGCTTAAAGGACACTAAGAAGGTTTTACTTGAAGAGTATACTCAATAGACATGCACAGTAAAATGTTTTTTTTTTTTGCACTTTGCCTAATCTTCTGGTTTTATGTTAAAGCCCTTAATTTAATTTTCCCATTAATATCCAAAGCTTGACTGTGCACAAAATGACACCATATTAAGGATGGCTTTTATTGTATTTAAATGCCATTTCCCTTCCTCTGTTACCCATTCATATTAGGGGAGAGTTTTCAAACTAAGTAAAATGCAACGTTTCCACATAAATGAGACATGGAGACTCACACCAAAGCAGTGTCACTTGCTACAAAGGGTCCCATATTCTGATAGCAAACTGTAATTTCTCTTCCCTGCTTTTGGGGATGAGAGAATTAAAACTTGCAGAAGAAACTGGCGTCCTATGTGCCAAAGAGGGCTTCTTCCAATGTATCACATTTATGCTGGGCGCCCCTTATGCACTAAATCTTAAATCTCACTCTCTGAACTCAAAAATCTTCATCAATGTGAAGGTCATCAATTTTAATTAAATGAAAATCTTTTTTTATACTTGCAAGAAAATGAAGATTAATCATGATAACTTTCATTAAATAAATAGAGCAAATTAAAATGTATAATACATTTTCTAGATGGACCTAAAATGGTCTCATCAAAAACCTATTAGTTGACAAGGAGGGAAGTGTCTCGGTGGATTATAGTAAAAGATGTACCCAGAATTCAGGATAAAAAAATGGTCTGTTTGCTGAGCTGGTGTCTACAGTTGATTTTACTCCAACATTCTATTATGCTTCTATTATTATAGCAGGGAGGTAAAGATAGCATTAACTTTATGGGCTTTGGTTAACATAATTTATTATAATCACAAACCCTGTATTTGTACAGCTTTTGGCAGCTTACAAAGCACTTTTATACATGCGACCTCTTTCTGAATGATTCATTAGAAACAGTACATGCTTTAAAAAGAAATATTCTGGCACACAATTCTCTCTCTACCACTTATTAGCTCTCACTTCAGAAAAACAACTCCAACTCTCTGAGCCTCAGTTGTCTCATATTTGAAGGGGATATAATAATTCCAACCCTGGAATGGCAAGAGACTGAAGTAAAATAATACGTGGAAAAGGGTATGTACAGGCTTGGCACATGTAAGTGCATATGAAGTACAATCTGAAAAAATTATTTTCTGTAACCAGTTTTCCAGGGCTGCCTAACCGTAAGAGTCTGAGGTCACTCGGTCAATTATTTAGCGATCTGGTATTGAAATTTGTGTTTATTCCTCATATTAGTACCTTCTACCTCCTCCTCATTCTGCTCTATTCTTGGATACGTACATAAGAATATTTGACAAAAGGATCTTATTACTAACCAAACCTTTCAACTCTTTCTCAGTTTGAAGAAAATTAGCAGTACTACCACAAACATTAAAAAAGCTTAATGCTCCTGATCTTAGTGGAAAAGATTTTAGTTTTTGCCCATTGAGTATGATGTTGGCTGTAGGTCTCTCCTATATGGCCTTTATTATGTTGAGGAATGCTCCCTCTATTCCCACTTAGCTAAGTGTTTTTATCATAAACAGGTGTTGTACCTTATCAAATGCTTTTTCTGCATCTATTGATATGATCATGTGATTTTTGTCTTTGCTTCCTCAGAAAACTAAAAATGGACCTGCCCTTTGATCCAGCAATTCCACTGCTGGGACTATATCCTAAGAACCCTGCAACACCAATCCAAAAGAACCTATGCACCCCAATGTTCACAGCAGCACAATTTATAATAGCTAAGTGCTGGAAGCAACCTAGGTGCCCATCAGTAAATGAATGGATCAAAAAACTATGGTACATTTACACAATGGAATACTACGCAGCAGAAAGAAAGAAGAAGCTCAAACCCTTTGCAACAGCATGGATGGAGCTGGAAAGCATTATGCTAAGCGAAATAAGCCAGGCAGTGAAAGACAAATACCATATGATCTCGCCTTTAACAGGAACCTAAACAACAAAACAAAGAAACAAGTAAAATATAACAAAAGACACTGAAATAGAGGACAGGTTGTCAGTGACCAGAGGGGAGAGGGGAGGGGATTTCAGGGGAATTTCAGGGGAGAAGGGAAGGGTTTACAGGGTTTAGAGGACACATGGACAAAACTAGGGGGGTTGGAAATAGGAGGGATGGATGGGTGGGCTGGAATGGGAATAAAGGATAGAAACTGTACTGAATAATCTAAAATAAAATAAAATAAAATAAAATTCCAAGTTTAAAAAAAAAGCTTAATGCACATGCTATTTTACCATGAAAACATCAAAAGTGCTCATTTATAACTTAACATTTCTAAAACACTTGATATTTATAGGAAAATAGAGAAGACTGCAGAGTTATATGAAACTTCTCTTTTCTGGCTAATTTTTCTGAAAGTGAAAAAAGTCAAGATCTGAAAGTAGTCACTTAACCAAGACTAAGGGAAAAGTCTGTTTCTGGATCTACACTATGATAAAGTAGTTTTTTATACTCCACCTTTTGTTCTCAATTGTTTTAAATGATTATTGTGCTAAATTAATAGAAGATAAAAATGAGACCAAGAAAGTAAGTGTTAGAACAGTGGGTCACATTTGGCCAACTCTTCTTTCTCTCCTTTCTCCCTCCCCTTTTTCTTCTCCCTTCCTTCTTTTTTTATTCATTATGAGGAAATAATCTCCATAAAGGGCCCAGGGACACTTCTGGTTCAGTCTCCTCTCCCAGGGCTTTGTATGTAGACTATCTTTAAAGCTTGCTCCTGAATGCTTTTTTCTTACTTTCTGCTCTTTGTCTAGCTTTCACCACTTAAGACCTTGGCTTTATTTCTAAGGACACTTCTCCCCTTGTCTGGGTGGCAGCCATCCAACTTCCCACCCAACATTGTTATTGTGTATCACACAGCTTCTTCCTCTTCCTCACATCCTGACCTCACAATCTTCTCTCACAAGTTGGTCTTCCCCTTTTCTATCTCATGTATACTACTCCACATTTTTTTTTAAAAAAAAAACCTGCTCTCAATTTGTAGCAACAATAGGTATAACCATCAGAAACCACATGCTGTTTAGTTCTGGGCCCAGATATATTTCTCAGTAGCTCCTGGGGTCAGTATCTGACAATGTTTGAAGGCAGGGACTTTGGGATCTGACTGCCTGAGTTCAAATCCCCACTGCATCTTATCGGGTCTATGAGATGAGGCAGCTACTTCACCTTGAGTTTACGGTTCTAAGAATATAGCACTGAGAAAGTTAGGTCAGTTTTCTGAAGATCTCATGGTGAGAACTAATTAATTCATACAAAGCATCTTACCTCTGTTGTCAGTACGTGCTTATCATTGCTAATTTTAGAAAGATGTGGGATTGGGTCTGGCTTCTCCATTTATAACCAGTTAGACTTAGAGAATGTTACCTAATCACTTTTTTTTGTTTTTAAAATAGAATTTAAAAATAATTCATTATCACAGCTGTCACGATGCCTAAATGATATGAGGTTCGAACATGACCTAGTTCACTTCTGCACACAGAGTATGGTCTCACACATCTCCCTGCCTAAATAGTCCAGTTTGTACATTTAGGGAAAGGAATTAAAATGGTACTAATGAAAGAGTAACATTAATATTCATAAGTTCAGAGGCTATGACCTGTTTTACAAAACATTTGAGGAATTCTGGAGATAAGACAAAAAGTTGAAGAGTGAAAATAAATCAATTACAATGTCATATTAATTGATGTTGAAGATGGAGGAGGAACTGTCATTGTTTGCAGATGACATGATAGTGTACATAGAAAATCTTACAGACTACACCAAAAAACTACTCGACCTAATAACTGAATCTGGCAAAACAGTAGGATACAAAGTCAATATTCAGAAATCAAAGGCATTTTTGTACACTAACAATGAAATATCAGAAACAGAAATCAGGGAAAAAATCCCATTTGATATAGCAACAAGAAAAATAAAGTGCCTAGGAATAAACCTAACCAAGGAGGTAAAAGACCTATACTCAGAAAACTATATAACACTGAAGAAAGAAATCAAGGAAGATACAAACAAATGGAAGCATGTACCATGCTCATGGATTAGAAGAATTAACATCATCAAAATGGCCATACTACCCAAAGTGATTTATAGATTCAATGCAATCCCTATTAAAGTACCAATGACATATTTCACAGATATAGAACAAACATTTCAGAAATTTATATGGAACAATAAACAACCCCAAATAGTTGAAGCAATTTTGAGAAAGAAGAACAAAGCAGGAGGGATCACAATATATGATATCAAATTGTATTACAAGGCCACTGTAGTCAAAACAGCCTGGTACTGGCATAAGGACAGACACATAAACCAATGGAACAGAATAGAGAGCCCAGAAATAAACCTAAGCCTCTACAGTCAATTAATATTTGACAAAGAGGGAAGAAGCATAAAATGGAGTAAAAATAGCCTCTTCAACAAATGATGTTGGGAGATCTGGACAGCTACATGCAAAAAAATGAAACTTGATCACCAACTTACACCATACACAAAAATAAATTCAAGGTGGATAGAAGACTTAAATATAACTCGTGACACCATAAAAGTCCTAAAGGAAAATATGGGCAGGAAAATATCAGACACTCCCCGCAGCAACATCTTCACTGATATGTCCCCTAAAGCAAGGGACATAAAGGAAAGAATAAACAAATAGTACCTCATCAAATTAAAAAAGCTTCTGCATGGCTAAAGAACATAGCATTAAAATGAAAAGAGAACCAACTGTATGGGAAAACATATTTGCCAATGATACCTTGGACAAGGGTCTAATCTCCAAAATATATTAAAAAATTCACATGACTCCACTCCAGGAAGACAAAAACCCAATTAAAAAATGGGCAAAAAACTTGAACAGTCACTTCTCCAAGGAGGACATACAGAGGGCCCAGAGACATATGAAAAGATGCTCAGCATCACTAGCCATCAGAGAGATGCAAATTAAAACCACAATGAGATACCACTTCACACCAGTCAGAATGGCCATCATAAACAAATCAACAAGCAAGTGTTGGAGAAGATACGTAGAAGATACGTAGAAGAGGGAAACCTAGTGCACTGTTGGTGGGAATGCAGACTGGTACAGCCACTGTGGAAAACAGTATGGAATTTCCTCAGAAAACTAAAAATGGATCTGCCTTTTGACCCAGCAATTCCACTGCTGGGACTATACCCTAAGAG
>CM052546.1:21735057-21762079 GCA_028533065.1 Trachops cirrhosus
CTTAAAAGGATGGGTTCTGGGGCTTTCAATTCTTCTTCTGTTTGAGCCATCTTTTTGCTGTTTTTTTTTGTTGCTGTTGTTGTTGTTTTTTGGTCTTGTCGAGCACCTGTAGTGAGGGGCGGGGCCTTAGGTGTTCACCAGGGCGGGGCACCCCAGTTGCTGGGTTGTGATGCTGTATGTGGGGGCGGGGTCTGAGAGGGAACAATGGCACTTGCTCTGCTCTCCTTAGGACCTCAGACCCTTCTGCCGCCTTTCTCGAGCTAACTGGGCCCCTCTGGCGCCAATTCTGGTGTGGGTGGGCCTGTGCACCCCGCAGGGACCTTCCTTTTCAGTCAGTGACCCAAAGCTCTATTTCCCGGTGCTGGGACCCTGAGTTGCACGCAGTGCCTTGCTTCACATTGGCCGCCTCGCTGGGTCTGCAGGTTGCCACCCCCTGGCCAGGGCCCACCAGCCACCGCCGCTTGTGCGCCCAGGGTCTGCCTGCTGCGGACTTGCGGGCCACCCCAGTTGCTCAGCTCTCTGCTCCACGTCCCTGGGCCGGCCCGACTCCGCCCCTCCTACTGGTCTGGATGAACATATCTATCTTTAAATCCTTGGGTGTCCGGCTTCCATACACTTCAATTTTCTGTCAGTTCTGGTTGTTATTTTGTTTCTATATTGTTGTTGTCCCTATCTTGGTTGTGCGAGGAGGAACAGTGAGTGTGTCTACCTATGCCTCCATCTTGGCCGGAAGTCCCTGCTTATCCCCTTTGATATACATGTTACTAGAAATGATGTTTCCTGTTCTATTAGCATCATTTCCCTGTTAACTTTAAGTGGATAATAATAACGAAAATAATAAGTGACAGTCTAAAAACTATACATATATTAATTCATTTAGTCCTCACAAATCTCCACAAGATGAGTTAGCCTTATGCTAAAGATGAACAAAATGAGTCCAAGATGTGTTTTTTTAAAAGGAAGATTCAGTGAGTGCTAGTTAAGGAGGATCAGAGCCATGATTCAAATCTGGACTGTCTGACTCCAGAGTCCACACATCTTAAATATCACGGTCAGGGAAGACCATATTGAGAAGCTGACATTTGAACAAAGACCTAAAGAATGTGAAAAAGCGCAGCACGGCGCTCTCTGAGGAAATGGCATTCCAGGCAGAGGGAAGCACGTACAAGGCCACTGAGGGAACAGCACACTTAGGTGAGAGACAGAGTGGGTGGCATGACTTCCAGCATTTTTACCTAGAACTAGAGAAGATTTGGGTGATCCAGGTTTGGTGGCACAATCAGGAGTTCAGTTTGAACAGAAATTTGGGGTTCAGTAGGTTTGACTGAAAAATCTATTAGATATTTTAAGAGGAGCTATCAAGTAGGCAGTTAGAATCCAAGACTGGGTTCTGAGGACATAATGCCTGAGGGGGCCACCAGCTTTATGATGCACTTATAGCCACCAGGCTGGTAAAGAGCACTAACAAAAATTACCAAGTACATGAAGATGGGTAAGTGGGCCAAGAACTAAACGCTCCAACATTCAGAGACAGAAGATGAGGAATCACCAGGAAAAGAAACTGAGATGGAGCAGTGGGTGAGGTGGGAGGAAGACCAGGTGATTGTGGAGTCTTGGGTGCCAGGTGAAAAAAGAGGAGGAGGTCATCAGATTTGTCAGATGTCACTGGTAAGGCAAGGAAAGGACTGGAAATTGAGCAATGAATATAGAAATGTGGATTATTCCATCAGTGACCCTGATGAGAGAATTTTCATTATAATGACCAAGCAAAGATCTAATTAGTGCAGACTCAGGAATGATCAAGAATTTTTCCCAAACTGCACAACAAAGATCTGCCAAAAACTAAGCCGTTATCCTTACTGATTGCATGAAAAGGTGTGTCATACTATGGAAATTATTTTTTAAATGATGCATAATTTCTGGACAAAATATAGAATTCAGTAAACTAATAATTTAAAATATGCAAAGAAATACTGAGAAGAGGGATTTAACAGAGAAGAACATCTTGAAAGAATGGAATGGATACAAGAATGTGATTGGGTCAAAGGCTTATGCTTGGAAGTACCAATCACTCAATCCAACCTGACTTAGGAAAAGTTGGGGGAGATCTGCTGGCCAGCATAACTGAGAAAGTTCAGGCGCAGCTGAACGAGGGTGCTCCCTGCCATTGTCTGAGCTCAGTGAAGCTTGTCTCTGCTGCTCTTTGGGCTGGCTTCCTTTCTGGCAAGCTCCCCAGGCACACTGGCCACCGATGGCTCCAGGCTTACCTCTCACTGCCTTTCAATCCCTGTGAGAGGGGCTTTTCTTCCTCAACATACCTGTAAGCTCTATGTATTGGCTCTGATCCGCAAGACTATTGTGCTATATATAGCTCTGTAACAATTTCCTGTGATCCTCAAGGCATGGGTTACATTTAAATCTCATCCTCACCTTTTGGAGGTGGCATAGTGAGATCAGCTCTTTCCAAACCACAGGTCTTAGTGATTAAGTACAGAGTTACCCATTAAAAAGTAAGGTTCTACTCCTATAAAAAATGGGGGAATGAATATTTGGTGCATGAAAAAAGATGTCCATTAGAGAAGAGAAGGAAGGAGATTAAAAGAAAAAAGAATGGGGACAAGTAATTGTGCAGTGTTGACTATGTACTTCACCTGGATTTGTTTACGTTCTCTCATTTAATACCCATAACAACCCCAAGAGGTAAGTGCTAATGTTGGGGAAAGCTTTGAAATGAGAGGGGTCTCTAATATTTGCTTCAGAGAAAACTTGCTGCTAGTACAAAATTATAAACTAATATTTTAAACCTTAGGATATTTGTATTCATAGCCATATAGTGAAAAAATATGTATGGTTCATCTGTTTAGCATTATAATCAACAGCTATGGAAACAAATCAATATATACAAATAGGTATTACTGAAAATTGTAGTCCTACAGTCTGGAACAAGTCTTGAGGTTCTCTGGTTCAATTTCCCCAGCAAGTGAAGCTCTAAGCTTCTCAGGGTGAGCAAAGAGGGGTCGATGGGTGAGAAGGGGTGGAGGGGCCCTAGTGTGAGGTGGGGTAGGGGAGTAACTACCTCTTACAAGGTTTTTCAAACAGTCCTCTCAATTCAGGCTCACCTCTTTCCAGTTCCTTAAGAATTACACAACACCTCCAAAGCCTGAACCTCTCTGAGGTTCTGAGGCTAACACTGGCCTGTTGCAAATTGGCTCTTCACATCAGTACTAGATTTCAGCTTCGTTTTCTTCCTTTGTATGCTCTAGGGTCTTCTCCTCTGTCACTTTCTCTTTTTTTGTAGACTTCTATCTTTTTTCCCCACTGGTGTTTTGAGAATTCACAAGCACAAAACATACATGTCCATTCAAGCTACCTCATCGACCAGAGATTCTTTCATCCGTTTCTCCATCATCATTTACAAGTGTGATGACTGATAATGTTAAGCATGCTATTATAACCCCTCTGGGTAGCCTAAAGCCCCACCTTGTAATTTTAATAAGTCTTCCATTCCAAGGGGGTATATATACCCACCTCTAGACCCTACCTACATTCATATATTTGAACATATTTTTTGGCCTAAGTCCTACCCTCATGTTTATTTGATCACCCTATTTTTAGATTGGTCCCAAATCTGAGGTATCACTAGGTATCAAACAGAATTTGCCTTCTGATCATATTGTAGTTAAGTTGTCAGGAAACAGATGGCAACATTTAGATTAGTGTTTTGAGCTGTGGTCACCTATGTTTCTACACACCTAGATAATAACTGATCCAAAAGGAAGTTCTCATTCTACCTGGAGTTTTCTAACATACTGTGGCAATGGTACACCCACAATTGCCACATCTTTGTAAGCACAAATTTAGATGTAATGTAAACTCATGAATCCTGGTGGAGATTGTGAGTCTCTCCATGAGGCTTTGCTATCTCAGAAAGCATACATGTCTGGGAGAGAAGGACACTGAATCACAGAACCAGAGAAAATGCTGCTCGAAGCAGTCCATTTCTTTTAGCTGTCAGTGACTTTTGGTTGTTGGTTTCTTTGTTTTATAGCTTTCTTTGGCTCTATAAAGTATCTTGACATACTGCCTGAGACCTCTGGCTTGTTCTCCATTCCATTTTTTTTAGAGTAAGTGAGATGCCACTGTGAAAGGCATTGAGGCATCACCATTAAATTACTTCCACTGTATGTGCAGACAGCCATGTAGAGCTCACTCCCACTTCCTCGGCACACTTTGTTTTTTAGCTTAGGGGAGCAGAGGTGATCACAGTGGTAGGACAGACTTGATGCTTAGCTACGGCAACATTCTTCCTTATTAGGTCTAATTGTTACTCCATATGTAATAGGGCGACAGTTTTACTGGGAATTTGGGTATTCTATTTAAATGAGGAATATGTTATAACTTGGAAAGTAGATTAATATCTAGCCCACTGTCTGACATACACTTATTCAATACCTTTCACTTACTCTGTCTCATTGAACACCCACACTGAGGCCTTTGTCCTGTCTGTTCCACTGCCCTAAACACCCTTGTTCCAGATCTTAGGATAGATGGTGCTTCCTCATCTCTCCGGCTTTGGTCTAAATGTGACTTTTTCAGAGAAATTGCCTCTGATCTTTCACAATACTCACTTTATTTTATTTTTTGTACTCATCTGGGCTTGATATTTTCTTGATTTTTAACTTGCTAATACAACAGAAAAAGTAATTGTATTTTTTTCCTTTATTTTATTTCTAGTGCCTGGAATATAGTAGGCATACTCATGTCTCCATATTACACAGAGAAAGGGTCCTTGCCTGGTGTGTTCACTGTGGTAGCTCTAACGCCTTATACATGATGTGGACTGCATATGTGTGCAATTAATTAATGAAAGACTTTCCTCTGTAGTTTAATGCCTAATTGAATTGGACTTTTAAAAGTAAAATATCCCATTCTAGATATTGTCCTGACACAAATGAAAACTTACATGTACACACGCACACAAAATAATGTCTTTAGAGGCTTTACTCATAACTGTTGAATACTGGAAAAATCACAAATTCTCGTGAATGAAAAAAGAAACTGTGGTATATCCATTCAACAGTGTATAACTTAGCAATGAAAAGGACCAAATTACCAAAAGACACAACATGGATGAATCTTGAATGCATAATGCTAAATGAAAGAAGTTAGACTCAAAAGGCTACGTACTCTATGACTCCACTGATATGACATTTTGAAAAGGGCAGCACTATAGGACAGGAAAGAGACCAGTGGTCACTAGGCCATGGGAATAAGCAGAGGATGTTACTGTGAGGGGCAGTATAATGAAATTTGGGGAGTGAGAGAACTGTTTTATATTGTTATTGTAGTGGGGTGGGGGTTACATGATTGTATGTGCTTGTCCAAACTCACAAACTCTAAAGATCGTGAATACTACTTTATATAAATTATACCTCAATTAAAAAAGTGAGATAGCTGACACATTATAATCCACTATACTTCCGAGAACTGCTTGACTGTTCTACAACTGCCTATTTTCCAGATTGACACTATGAAAACATGTCAGATCATTTTACTCCTCCAGCACCCTCCCAGTTCAGTTCTCATAATGACCTACAAAGGCCGACCTGAACTGGCAAACCACAGCTTCGCTGACTGCATCATCTACAACCTTCCACCACTTCCACTCTGCTCCAGCCAGAGTAGCCACCTTACTGACCTTCACACACATCAAGCACCATGAGGCCTCTGCAGTTGCTGTTCTCTGCCAGATCTACCTCACTATCATATCCACAGGGCTTGCTCCTTGACTTCCTACAGCTCTCTGCAAATGTCCTTTGACCAGAGATGTTTCCTTGAGCAGCCTATATGACAAATACCTCTGTCCTTGTATACAACTTTTCTTTTCTCGACAGGAAATTTTAATTTTTAAAAATTTGCATGCCCTCTTTAGGATGTAAGAATCATAAAGTTTAAGATTGTATTTTATGTCCATATTTTAGAATGGTTCCCAGTTTTAATGAGCAATAAAATGTATACATGTGTGATGAAATAAATGAACTAATTAATGTATATGTTTTGACAGAGATCAATCAGATGCTCATAAAACCCATTTTCTCGTCCTCAGCACACAGCTTATTCTCATTTCCCAACCTACCCTGTATATGGGGGGTAATCTGACTAGTTCTCATTAATGGAATGTAGAGGGAAGAGATATTTTATTGTTTGGTCTAAGAAGCTATAGTCAATTTGCCTTCCCTTTGACCTCTTCTCTCCCTTTTTCCTCACCCTGCCAAATGGATGACACCTACATGATGTCAGATTCTTGAAGCTGTTTGTTAAGCTGGAAGAAGCACATGGCATGGAAAGTGTCCAGGTCCCTGAAGACTCATCTGTCAGAACCCCGCCCACCCCTCCACCCACAATGGACTCTGTAACATTCATGAGAAATAAACATTTATTGTGTGAGGCTACCATACTTTTACTCAAAAGTAAAAGTATGTCTGCTGTTTGTTATAGCAGCCAGTGTTACTTACTCTGACTAAAACACACAGATTTGGAATCTAAAGATGCTTCTAATCTGAGGTTGGCCGCATGTGGCCATGATTTAGGTTAGAAAACTATTTTCAGATTTTCTACACTGGGGATAGTAAACGCTAAGCACTTCATAGGATTAAAGTACTCTGCAAATCAAAAAAGACACATGAAAATGTATTTTTTAAAGAATTTCATAAATGCAAGTTTTATAAAGTGAAACTTCTCTTATTTTGTTGATTCAGGTTCTTTTCCCCCCAAACACTCCTTCACTGACTTCTTTTCTTGTTCACTCTCTCGATATTTAACATGTACTCAGTTAGTATATTCTCTGTGCCAAGCACTGTGTCTTGGAAGAGAGTGGAGAAAATAGTAACGAAAGAGTTAACCATGATGTGGAAGTGCCTTCAGATTGGGGGAGGTCTACAGAGTGCTAGGAGAGCACAGAATAGAGGATCCTGCCCAAAAATTGATGTCCCAGAGGAAGTACCATTAAATGGATGCGTCAGTGAGTATGATACATATAGAAAGTTAACTGGATAGTGAGATTTGAAATAAAGTATTCTTTAGAGGGTTTGGAACTATCAAGGAACTTAAAGAAGTTACAGTGAATAGAGGGTAACACGCTTGTAGGAGTAGCAAGAGTATGGGTTGAGTGTGAAGACAAAACCAAGTTCTGAAGAGTCCTAACAGTGATGGAGCGTGTTTGGCCTTCATTCAAAGGAAAGTGGAAACCAATAAGGGGTTTAAAATAAAATAATATGATTATATCTGTTTTTTAGAAAGAGTGATTCGGCTGAATTATAGAAAACAGAAAATGGACAAGGTATATATGAACCTGGGAATGGCATAATACTGCAGGCTGTGGCTGCAATTCTCAAGGTAAAAAGAGATGAGAATTCCAACTGGGGAGATTGTTGTGGGGATGCAGGTAAGTTAGAATATTAAGAAATTAAAAAAATTGATATTTCCAGGCTATTGCTATTATAATTAGTTATGTAGTTGAAAAAAGAGGAGGAAGCAAATTGTTAGTTTTCTAGTTCATTCAAATTCTGCAACTATAGGAATTCTTCAAAGTCCTTTCCTTGGTCATCACTTTGTTTTTCTCTACATTTCCACCTGTAACCTCAATGACTATTTCTAAGTGAGTCAATCCTACATCACCAATCATCAACTCTATATTCAGCCATAACCACAATCCTCTTTCACTATCTATACATATATCAGATAGATAAGTAGATAAATAGAGATAAATAAAATTTGACATTTGTCTCATGATTTTTTCTGGGACATCCAATAAAGTTTAGATAAAGGTAATGAGTACTAGCACCTTGCTTATTTTTACCATTAAGCATAATATTAATTTTTTTTGTGTTGTCAGTTGAGGGAGTTCTTTCTATTCTCAACTTTCTCAGATATTTTTCATAATAAAGGGTACTGAATTTTATCAAATGCTTTTTCTCAATTATTCCCTGAATATGGTCAATAGCATTGATTGACTTTTGCATGTTAAACCAACCTTGCATTCTTGGGATAGTTTTTGTTGGCCATGATGTAATATCCTCTGCACATACTGATGACCTTGATTTGTTAATATTTTGTTAATTATTTCTGCATCTATACTTATGAAGGATATTGACCTTCAGCTTTTCTATTCCTCACCATAAACAACTAGAAAAAAATGAACATATATGAAATAACTATTCTAAAAATCAGGGATTCCTTAAAAAAAAAAAAAAGAAACTAAACACATAAAGTAAGCCCTTAGAGCACCCCAGATTTCTGCTTTGAGCACTTGCTTGACCCTTGTGTAGAGAGGGGGGTCCTAAGCAAGGTGGGGACAGCTTGCTAAATTAAGGACAAAGAAGTAAGTTTTCAGAGAGGCTAAGGCTCCAAGGAGAAGGTAGCTACAGAAGGAAAGAGTTCGATAATTCTGTATAGGAATACCCTCCTATGTCCTACTGGATACTAAGACATGCAAGTATCAAGTCCTGCTGAAACTGTTTTTTGTTGTTTTTTTTTTTTAGATCTACTTTGCATCCTTCTCTGTTTAATGAAATCTCTGGCATAATGGTGGTTCAACCATGAGTTGTGGCTACTTGATCCAAACTGATGAGTTGAAAATTATAAAATGTACTCAATCTGTTGATCGTTTTCCTATATTTAGCAGTTTGTTTTCTCACTGAATTGGTGGTTTCCTGTGTTCTGGAAGAAACAGAAGAAATATCTTGCTTTAGCAAATGGATAGATGAATTGATTAGGCATGGTAGGGTCCTTCTCTGTTTTTGATTTCAGTGATGACTGCTGGTGGAAGGCAAGGAATATGCAGCCTCCTACTCAGATGCGCTCACATGTTGCAGTTAAGGAAATCCACTCAGTCAACCTGGGTGACAGTGATGGATCAAAGTGTCAAATGATTTACTTCCAGTGTAAACTACATTTCCCTGCCCAAAATATGATGACTTATTCAGTAAAAAGAGGGTATCATTAAAGCCCAGACACATATTATTCACAAATGGTGGTCTAATGGCATATGAATGGTGTAATTATTCTCCAATAGGTAAACACAATCAGTGGCTTCTCCACACCCATCCTTATTCTAAATAATGCTTCCAATTAGCGTTATCCAAATGCTGTGTGAAGGCTTTTGTAAAGATGCAATATAAAACAATGTAATATTATTTTTTTATACTCAGTGAAATACATACAAGCCAGGAAAAGAAGGGTTCATGGCAGAGCAGTAGAGATGCAGAGGGTAAACCAGCTTGAAAATTACATAATCAAATTAGGTCAACGGGAAGAAGAGTTATAATCTGGAGGCAAGTCATACTAATTATCATTATTGTCCATCAATACTTTACATTGAGCAGCAATAAACAATGACCCCAAATCACTAGTTAATTTGGTTTAGAATCAATTCCAAGATGTGAGACTTCCTTGACTGTACAGTGAAGAAAAATAACAATTAGTAGGAATGACCACAGTGTGCTCCTCATATTGGCATTGTGTTTGATATTCTTTTCAAAAGGCATTTAATGTCTAGTGTACCACTTCAGCTTCACATTCGCAGTATAATATTGTTCAAGAGCTTGGGCTCTGGGGCTGGAATACCTTGACTTCCATTGCTCTCTAAGCCTCAATTCTCCCAGCTGTAAAGTGCGGGCTAATCAGAGGCCTACTTCTTAGGGATGTGGACATTTAAAGTTCTTGGAGCTGGCTGTTGATGGAATCGAGGTGCAAAACACAACAGACAGCTTTTAGAGTCTGCATTCAGACCACCATGCACACTGCCTTCCCCCTTTCAGGGATTTGAGACAATTTAGCAAACTCATTCATGTTGTGGGGGGGCACTTAGCTCACTGGTTGGTGTGCAGCATTCAATGACCAGTAACTGAAAGGAGGAGGTAGAGGAGTTAGAAGAAAAGGAGGCAAAGATAGTGGCCAGTATAACTAAATTAGAACAGGGGGATGCAAACTTTTACTGTAAAGGATCAGAGAGTAAATATTTTAGGCTTGGCACAGTATGCATCCTGTCTCAACTACTCAAGTCTGCCATTGTAGCTAGAGAGCAGTCACATAAAATAAGTAAGTGGGTATGTTCCAATATGATTTTATTTATAAAATGCTTTGAGTTGGATTTTTCTCTTAGAACACAGCTGGGTATCTGGGTCAGAGAATGAATTCAGTATGACCTGAATAAATTCAGGTCAGAGGACTTGAATTCCGTATCCTCCCCCCCGACCTCTCTCTGTTTTCCAGGTATAATTGACAAATATTAATGAAGTCTGGTATTCTTTTCACTTTCTCTTAGCTGTCTCCCTCTGGATGACTGTAGCAGTGGGAACATTGAGGGAATGAGACCATTGTGACCTCCAGGCTGTTTGCAGAAGTGCTGGTCTAAGATTATACAGTGAGTTATCTAAGGACAATTTAGCAACTGTCAACCAGGAAAAAAATTAAACAATTAAATGGTAATTCCAGGCATCGTGGACATGACTCAGACCATGGTGAAAACCACATTTGTGACTCCTCATCCTCTACTCAAATCAGCATTATGACTTTGTTCAATGGGCGGATATATATTTATATCTGAAACCCTTCACACTTTCCAGTCACTGGGTGCCAGGTGATATTTGCAGATAGGGTGAACAGATGTCCTTGTTCACCTGTGGAAGTTCTGGCACACGCCCGCTGTGCCTACTTAATTATTATTATCATCCTCTTTCAATGTTCTAAAAGTGTCCCAGTTCAGATGAAAAATTACATGGTCATCCTATCAATAGGAAATAGACCCCAATTCTATAGATTTCCACTTCCTTTGGAAGCCACCCCCTGAAGGGATAGAAAGCAATTCTCATCTAATATTCCCTCTATTTTAGCAAACACTCACTGAGTACCTAATATATGCCGTGTATTGTGAAAGACACTGAAGATAAAAATTTCACTCAGAAGTTTTCATTTTACTTGGAGACAGGTTGTCTGTGAAGGTTTATATGAACTCATTCTCTGACTGAACTCTTCAAATTCCACAGGCTGTCTTCTTACAAATTCCCTCCACTCTTTTGTGTTCCACACGAGCCAAAGGTGCATGAGAGCAGAGGGAGGTACACAGCTTCTCCCCCATCACCAGCATCTAGTCATGCTTGCTGTGTACTGAGTGAGTCGTAAGTAAACACTCAGGCAATAAATAACTCAGTATTAGTCAAAGGTTTCCCCCATTAAGCATTATTTTTTTGTTCTCACTTTGCACTGAGAAAGGGAAGTGAGCTATTATAAAGAATTCAAGATGCCTGTATGAGTGGCTGCAGATACTTATCTTCATACTTTATACCTATTATTTATTTAGAGCTTACGATATGCCTGGCCCTAAATTAAAATTTTATGTATTGTATAGCACTTAATCCTCACAATCACCCTATGAGGTAGGAGCTATTGTTTTCTCTATTTTGTAGATAATAAAGCTCAAAGAATTAAGGAAACTGACATAAGGCAACATAGCTAGTGAGCATTAAACACAGGGCTCCATCCCACATTTGATTCCCATGAAGACTGAATTATTCGGAAAGCTGTGAGGCAAAGCACAGCTCAGATGTACGCACTCAATGACAGCCTTGACCAAGGTGCTTCATTCAATACTGCTAGTATCACTACTACAAACATTGCAGGGGCCATATTTATATTACAACATTATTTGTTGTTTAGCTGAAATTCAAATGTAACTGACTGTGCTGTATTTTTATTTGCTAAAGCTGGCAACATCATCAGTTAAGTTACTCAGGCTGTGGAGGAGATTTGTACTAAAAGAGCGCGAAGTCCTAACGCAGTTCTCACCTGAGTTCTACATGCCATTCCTGAGTTCATGATCCTGGGTATATGTGAACATGGACAATATTCCCAGTGCAGCTATGACGAAGTACAGGAGGGCATTCATTTTTCAGCTTTCACCCCAGCTCTCATGGTGTGCATTGTCTGATCTTAGGCAGAAGCCACAGGAACCCAAATGCCCCTGAGCCACCCATATGATATTGAGCCTGTTCCACCACTGCACAAATTAATCCATAGAGTAAGTCATTGAGCTCTCCTTTCATGGAGATGAGAGGTAGTGTAGAGTTCAGCTGTTCAAGTGAACTTCTATTATAAATTACAGCAGTGACCAAAAGCAGGCAGGATGGGATCCAGCTGGGAGCCTAGTAGGTATGTGGGCTACTGTGAAACCTACAAAGAAAGCTGAAGACCAATTTCTCACTTGAAGGTCCTGCCATCTCCTTGCAGAGAAATTGCTGACACCCTGAAATGATGGATAAAATTATGTGCAAACCTCCTGACACAGAGAATGATTATTAAGTTTTGGGCCCCTAGGTTGCTAATGATAACTTCCTAAATTGATTTGTTTAAATGGTTGTAAAACTTTCTACACCATGCAGCTAAATGATTTGCCCATAAAAGACACAGACCCAAGTCCAGTGAGATGAGAGACATCTATTCCTGGAGAGAAAGGCATCTCTCCTACCCTACAGGAGCAATCCTAAGAAATTTTCCGTCTTCCTGTGAATGTAGTGGGCTGGGTGCTTTAGATGTGTGGTTGCATTTTGCTGCCATGAGGAGAGAGAGAGGCTGAAACCTCAAAGGGCAGAGAGCAGAGAAGAGGGACTTAACAAAGTAGCCAGGTTTGGGGTGGTATACTTTGAACTTCTGGATCAAGCTTCAGCCAAAGCCTCCAGATTTTTTGTCTATATGAGTTAACATATTCTTTGTTGCTTGAGCCAAATTAAGGTAGGTTATATGTTGTTACCTGCAATGCAAAGGCTTCTAACAGCTCTATTCATTTGCTTTTTAATTTGCAACCTCCCCAGGAAAAAAATTCATGAGGTGTATTAAAATAAACAGAATACAAAAGTGAACGGTATAGATTAGAACTGTGTGATAAAGAATAGGTACGTCTGTGGGAAAAACATTTTGATGTGTAACAGAGCTAGCAATGAAGACTCAGATAAAAATGCTTCCTGTGGAGTCTTCACCCTTGCTGTGCATAGCCCAGAGACTACGATATGCTTCCTAGCAAGTGATTCCAAGGAAACAGCTTGTTCGGGTACCCAGCTCACAGTGACCTCCAGCTAAATTTCAAGGAATTGCTCAGAAGAACCACAAATTATAAAAATCTAAAAGTGAAAGTTAATAAGTGAGAGGAGAATGATCACTTTAGGGTGGAGCAGTTAAGCATCCTACAAGAGGTCAGACTGAAGCTGAGCCACGAGGGATGGGGTAGGACCTGTAGGGAGGAGGACCAACATTCCGGGGAGTGGGAGCGGCATGAGCAAGCTTATGCTTGAAGTGAACTTGTGTAGACAGCTGTGAGGAGCTGGGCATGGGTGAAGTTGAGAGAAGTTATGGCAAGAAGGAATCAATAATTATTTTAAAACAGAGTCACAATGTGGAGCAGTATGCAAAAAAAAAAAAAAAAGAAATCTAAGAGTGTATAGAGTAGAAGTTCTCAAACTTATTAAGTACTTACATTTCCTAAATTGTAAATATAGCCATGGCAGTAATTCTGGTTTGATGAAAAGTGGAAACAGTCTACAAATAAATCTTGACAAAAAAATAAAACTGAGAATAAACAAACTCCCCTGCAAAAAATAAACAACATATTGAGCTTCATTCTCCTGTTGTATAAATTAGTCCTTAGAAGTAATTTAGGTAACTTTTATTCCCTAACCCAGCAATCTAAATCTTGAATAAAATAATTCTCATTAACACCCTGTCAAGATTATATAGCAGATGTTTTAATATTGTTTTCTTAATCTGGTAGGATGGAGAGTGAAAAAATAACAGCGTTCCATACCTATGTAATAAACTCTTAGGGTCATCATTCTGATGGGAGTGCTCTATGAACTAGCCCTGTCATAATGTCAAATTAAAACACCCATAAATCGCTCAGAAATCATGAATTATCAGTGGATCATTTGTAAAAAAGCACCCACTGAATAGTTGTGGATTTCAATTATATTTCGACATAATTACCATACTAGCTCTGAGACCTTGAATAAGTGAATTAATCTCTCTGAGCCTTGCATCCCTCATTTGCACAATGGGTGCAATAATAATTACCTATTAAGGTTTATGAGGATGAAGTGTGAAAATACATAGTAAGTGCCTAGTAGGAGTAACTATCATTTGAGTGATTACTATCGGTCGAAGTCCTAAGGTTGTTATATGAATTAATTACTTTAATTCTCATTAAAACCTGATAGGAGTTTTTCCCTCTTTATGGTTGAATAAACTCAGACAGAGGGAGGTTTACCAACTTACCCAATATCATCATTAAGTAAAATAATGCATATAATATATAGTACTTCCCAATTTAAGAGAGTACTCTATTACCACCAGAATGTCAAATTAATAAAACTTATTTTACTACTATTTCCAAGGAACCAGAAGAAAACGTACTTTAAAATGAAATTATTGCTCCTCAGAGAAGCCCCTTGAGGTAGCTGAAGTCATATATTATTGTCTTTATTTTATAGACAGCTATAAGAAATTACAATGAAATGTAACATATTAAATCAATGGTTTATTATGGGAGAAATTAGCTTTATTTAATTACCATCTGTTTCAATGGTTCTCAAACTCTGAAGTTTGAGAACTATTTCTGAAGTTTGAGTCTATTTCTAAGACTCACTTAAGGAACTTGTTAAAAATACAGACCAATGGGTCTGATCTTCAGGGATTCTGCATTGGAGAGAGTTCCAGGTCTATTTTAACAGGTGTTATTGGAAACTTTAATATAAGTTATCCACTAGCTTCATTTTAGGAAAAACTGATCTGGAGTTCAGTAACCCCTTTAGGTCAAGGGCTACACATGCATGCACAACAAAAGGACTAACAGAAAAGAAAAAAGAGAAAGAAAAGAGAAAGAGGCAGAGGGTCTCCTTACTGTTTGCCTCCACAACAATAGCATGAAATTTTCTAGTGGGCATTCAGCATTCCCTCACTATCTGTTCATGGTTCTAGGTGGCACCCTGCCCACCTCCCAAGTGATCACGTGATTTAAGCCCCAGCCAATCGGCACACCAGATTACTCCTGCATGCCACAATTGGCTCAAGCTGGCCAAAGCAGGTCCAATCAAAGAAAAGCAGAGACTATCAGAGCTACCAGAAAAAAAAGCACCTGTCTCCTGCAGAGAGAGTCTTAAGAGTATTGAGGTATTGCAGGCATTTGTTGCATCTTGGAGGCTGAGATGAAAATGAATGTGGCAAAATTCGTCCTGAAGATATTGTTTTGAGTTCTGAAGTCAGCCATGCCTGAAGCCAATCTACCTCAGGACTTCTCAGTCTTGTGAGCTAGTAAATTACATTTTGACTTGAGACAGTTCCACTTGCAACCCACAGAGACAAATGATTTTCATCGAAACTTAGGGGCAGGACAGACAGAAATTCACTGGGTGGCAGGTTTTAAAGACATGACCACCTAAAATTGCCTTTAAACAATCTTCCTGTGTCTTACAGTGTGTTCATAGTAATTCAGGAAAAAAATTTTATTATTAATTTTTTTAATAACGTACTGAACATTTACTGTGCTAGATGTTATACTAAGCATGATACCCTTTAATCCTCAGAGCCACTTTCTGTTGGTAGACACTATTATTATTCTAATTTTACTTAAGAGAAAAATGAGGCTTAGAAATATTAAGAAACTTGCCTAAGATCATGCAGCTTGTAAATGGCAGAGTCAAAATTCAATCCCTGGCTGCCTGAGCCCAAGGACTGATACCTCACCCACTGTCGTACATCATCTCTAAAATATTTGGCTGTATTGAACTACTGTAATTAGGCTTGCTCAGAAAATAAATTACCTTGGGGAATTCACTTTTCCTGGACTTAAACTTCAACTTAACTCTTTTATTGGGGGCAAGTGGATTTATAGTGCATTGAACCACCTTACAATCACTCGTGGATGGCAGGTCACTATTCATCTGTTCCTTCCTGTTTTCTAGTGGTTTAACATGTTTTATGAGGAACCTGGAGTTTTCTTTTGGATCATGTTGCCTGCAGAGTAGAGGGGATGCAAGGGAGTGGTAGTGGGGAAAGGGATGCAGCATACACAGGTTTCAAATGGCACCACCCCTTCAGCTTCTATCTGCTGATTAGATTGCTGCTCTTCCTCTTTTTGCTCAATTCATTGATCATTGCCAGCCAAATACACACATGGATGGACATTCGAGGTTCCATTCAACCAGACAGCAAACTTGCAAAGCCTACAGATTTGGTGATTGGGGCAGGCTGACTGATACAGAGGGACACGGCTGGCTGATGGTCTGGATGCCAAAGGCAGCATCTGTTTGTGATACTGCTTCCTGCCTCTTGCTGCACAAACATTTGCTGCTGCATTCTGCCAGTTCTAATCTGCATTTAGGTTGTTAAAATACAAATTTGTATTTTTCTTGCCTGGGCATTGTTTGGACTAGTCAACATTCTTGAGGTCCTCTTCAAATATGAAAGAGTCTTAAAATTTCAAAGTTAAAGTGTTTTTGATCATGAACGAGGATAAATCACTTGTTTGTATATTTTACATGTGTTATCTCATTCATAACAGACCAAGAGGAAAGAGACCATGATTGCTCCCATTTGATGGCTCAGGAAATAAAGTAGTTCAGTGAACTGCCAATATTCATGAAGCTAGTGAGTTGTAAAGCTTGGGTCAAATCCCTATCTGTTTGACTCTGACGCTCTTAATCATTATATTTGACTATCTAGTCTAGTGGTTCTGAAAGTTTAGTGCATATCAGGATCACCTGGAGGGCCAGTTGAAACAGAAATTGCTGGGTCCCACCCAGAGTTTCTGATGCAGTAGATATGGGGTGCTCCATGATAATCTGCATTTCAAATGAGTTCCCAGGTAGTTCTGAGATTGCCTCTGTGAGACTCACAGTTTGAGAACTACCAGTCCACTCAACCGTCTCACTGCAGAACTCAGAGAAAAGTAAAACCAGAACTCAGAGAAGGAAAGGACCTATCCAATATCACAACGTGGATGAATGGCCAAGAGAAAATTTGAATCTAGGTCTTTTGGTGCTCAGGCAGATGGTTTCTTAAGTATGAGGAAGTACCTCTTCCCTCTCTCCTTTACATTAACAATAAAGAACATAATACTTGGCTAAAGTCACAAATGTTCATTTCTCTGATGTATCCTGATTCACCAACATGACAGATATTCATGAATGGGAGTTGACTAACCTTCTCGGGTTTTAAACTCCTGTAAATTCGTAGCAACCAATTCCTACTTTGCGGCTCTGTCATAAAGATTCAATATGATTGAAATTTCCCCCACTGAATATAATCTTCATGACTCAATACTTTGCTTATCTTTACCCCATGATACATTCCTACATCCAAGAACACTGGATGTAGGAATTCATCCTCATACATATTAGATATTTATAAATGATTTTTGAATGATTAAAATGGTTGGTACATTGAGTAGGGATAAATGTGGCTTTATTGCTATTTTAATATCAACACCAGAGGGGAATAAGGGGATAAAAAAATGGAAGGGTCTAATCGATGAACAGGGATAAATGACCCATAGACATGGACAACAGGGTGGGAAGTGACTTTGAGGGTGTGGGGGTCAGGGCAGGGGAGAGCAATAGGAGAAAACTGGGACTACTCTAACAGAGCAATTAAAAACATAATGTACCATTTTGAGGAAATATTCAAAAAAGTATCAACACCACCACCACTACCACCACCAGCACCACCATTGTCATCATCGTCATCATCATCACAATCATCAATTTGGAGAATTTCCTGATTCATTTCCCATCCTACTTTCTCCCTTTCAGAATTTTCTCCACCCTCGGTACCTGCCAAGTCCATTGTGTTTTCTAGTAATGATGTTTCTGGTTTATGGTTTCAGGAAAACAGGCCAGATGTTAAGTTTCCGTTTGTCTATTTGTTATTCTTTCAGCAAATACACACTACAGCCATTGATACCCTGTTTTCAAATGGGGAGCTCTAAATTACGACAAACATTCTGCCTTGCCTGCCTTTTAAACATGTCCAGCTGTCAGCTTTGAAGGGAAAATGGCCATTCATCATCTGGGACATATTTTAACCCTTTGGATAACTCTGAGACCTCTCTCCTCCTGCAATTGTGGATGTGGGTCCCCACACGGAGCTCTCTCCCCTCAGGAAACAGGTGAACAGGGAAGAGACTGCTGAATTTATTATGTAGTTCATTCTTTGAACCTGAGATGGCCTGGCATGAAGTAGTCAAGCTACCTGTGAAAGGTAGCATCATGAGTGCTGATATAAGATACAACCTTGAACAATGAAAAATTGCTGGAGGAAAACAGTGACAAAGAAGGAAAAATGTCTCATGAGCTACAGACCCAGGGTTTGCAACCCTCTTTGCTTTGCAGATTCATCAGGAAAGCATTTTAAAAAATCCCGAGGCACAAACATCATTCACAATTATTTGATATCAGCCTCTCCGAGTGGTGAGTTCAAGGCACATATATGTAGTTCTAAAAAGCTCTCTGTTTGCCCAATGCCCTTCAAGGATGAATGCAGAGTGTTTCAGAAATTTTTCATGGATCCTCAACATGGTGAGAAAAATGAAGTCCAAGTAACAGGATTTTCATAATCTAAACATGGTCCTTTAATAAAGGTTGTCTTTTATTGTGAGAGCACCCGTCTTCCCTAGTATTGCTTGAAGAAATCATTAACCACCACTAAATAAATAAAATGCCACTACAGCTCAGCTTGGAGCAGGCTGCAAATCCCGAGAAGCAGCAAGATGGTAATCAAAGCCTGTAATTTAGAACATCTGCCCTTCTGGCTTCAATCTGGAGCTCACATCTGAAATCAGCACTGTTTTCTTTACATGCGGCATGTGACAATCTCAGTGTGTGCTGCCTGAGTCTCCCTGGCAGCCATCAGGAGGGCGTCTCCTCCTCCGGGCTCAGGTTCAGATGCTCTAAAGGAAGGATGGCTATTGCTTTTGGGGGGCCAACCAAGGTTCCCAACGGGAATTTCCTGTATGACACTTAACCTGCACTTTAAATCAGATTGTCCGAGATGCGTACTCTAAATATTCTTAAAATCCGTATGATAACTTCACTAAAATTGAATGAGAGACATACAAAGACCAACTTAATTTTATTAACATACATTATGTTCTTTCTGCTTGTTGTGGCTTCAAACTATTCTTTTAAAAAATGACAGCTATAGTTATTGTTGCTTCAGAAATTATACATTTGTGATAAAATAAAAAGTGTTGGTAACACTCTTTGCAGGAGACTTATTAATCAATTTATTTTTAGTTGTACTAGCTTGTGTAACCCAGAAGTCTGGGGATACCACAATCTATGATAGAAAGTATCCAGAACAGAACAACTCCCTATCCTTATTGATTTGCCAGTAATCAATGATGACTGTTTACTATTCAAATGAGTTTTAGGAGAAGGTCCCCATTTTCTCTTGGGCCACCAGAAACGAAGAGACAACCATCACTTACGTGCCCAGGTATCACACACAATTCTGAGGACTCAAACCAGTTCCATTATAACTGAGTTCAGGCAGCAAATGATAACAGAAAATTATGTGCTTTGTGAGAAGGACACTCTTGCTACAGCCTTGAATCGCTCCTTAAAATGATATCTTTCCCTCCTGTACCTTCCTCCAGCCCCTGATCAGTCCTCGTGACTGACATTTATTATTGCTTTCTTAACTGACACATAATTGTATATAAGCAAGTCCTTGGCATCCTTGTGAACATAACATGTCCATCTCCATCTCCTCATCAGTGACCCTGAAGGGTTCATAATTTGTATAGTTTGTCATATTGTTGTGGTATGAATTTAGACCACGCTCACTTTGAGCTGTGTAAGAAAAAATGAATGACTTAGCCATTGTACCAATCACCCAGCACCTCCCCACACAGTATAGCTCTGGTGTCCTTTTTCACCATTTCTGAGAAATCAAAATTTCATTTTTTTGTTGGAACAATTAAGAATATCTTAGTGACAATTGAAATAGCAATTAATTGGTGGTGTGAGGCTGTGAGTGGAAAGTGATAGGAATGAGAGCTGACACTGCGTGCTTCCTGTGCGTCTGGCACCACACAGACAGCTTCCCATTCGTGATCTCACCACCGCACAGCTGACTTGTACGATGAAATCCCTCCTGCGAAGGGGGAAACGAAGACTAGAGGGTTTGGTTTAAAGTCACATAGCCGAAGCCAAGAAATGAAAAAAGGTATCTCTGACTCCCAAATGTATTTTTCCCCTTAAAAAATTAGATATCATTGTCATGCAACATCCTATCAGTTGCAGGTGTATAAAATAATATTTTGACATTTGTATATATTGCCACAAAAGCATTGCCACAATAAGTTTAGTTAACATTCAGCACTCCACCTAGTTACAAAATCATTTTCATGTGATGAGATCTTTTAAGATCTCTTGGCAATTTTCAACTACACAAAATGGTAGCATTAACTATAATCACCGTGCTGTATATTGTACCCCCATAACTTATTTATTTTGACCTGGAAGCTTATACTTAAACCCCCTTCACCCAGTTTGCCTTCCCTCCCCCAATCTCTGGCAACCACCAACAACCTACCCTCTTTCTCCATGATCCATGACTTTGTTTTTAAAAAATGAGGTGTGATTGACATACAATGTTATGTTACTTTCAGATGTACCACATAATTATCTAATATTGTATCTATTAAGAAACAATCACCACAATAAGCCTAGTTAACATCCATCACCATACACAGCAACTATTTTTTTTCTTCAGGTGAGAACATGTAATGTGTACTTTTAAATTCCTATTGCTTCAATTTCACCCACTTTCTCCCCATCACCCCACTTATTTTTCATATTCCTTATAAGTTCTTTTTGACCATGAGTTTAACTTCATTTGGATATTCCTTGGAGTACTTAGAACTTTTGCTATACCAGGATTTGTTGAATGTGGAAGGATGGGTAAATGAATATAGGAATGAATGATCCATTGTGTAAATGTCCCACGGCTTTTTTATCCACTCATCTACTGATGGAATATTTTTGGCCATAAAAAAAGAAGGGAATCTTACCTTTTGCATCACTGTGGACAGACCTGGAGAGCATTATGCTAAGTGAAATAAGCCAGTCAGAGAAAAACGATATGATTTTTACCATATGATTTCACTTACATGTGGGATGTAATGAACAAAATCAACTAATAGAAACAGACTCATAGATACAGAGAACAGACTGACAGCTGTCAGAGGGGAGAGGGGTTGGGTGAAAAAAGGTAACATAGATCCAGACAACAGTGTGGTGATTACCAGAGGGAAAGGGGGGTGAGGAGAGGTACAAGAGGGTAAAGGCAGGTAGGTGGTGATGGAAGGAGACTTAACTTGGGGTGGCGAACACACAATACAATATACAGATGACCTGTTATAGAATAGTACCCCTGAAACCTATATAATTTTATTAATCAATGTCACCACAATAAAGTCAATAAAAATTTAAAAAGAATTTTCACTTACCTTAATGTTTACTTCATCAGCAAAAATCATGAGAGAACAAATACACTTTCATGTGTATTTATTTCAGTAACGCTACAGAAAGTCTGAATGTTGAATAACATTCAGAGTTATTTCTCAGAGAAATTTCTCAAAAACAGATTTCTCTGTGTGGAAGGGGCTCCAAGATCAAACAAACAAAACATTTCTTTTACTAAAAACCTTCCACACTATGAGTCAACTTTTATAACTCCTCTGATCATATCCCCATGTCATTTATGGATTTTCAAGGGAGTGCGACCTTGAAACCAGAAAGTATCAGGGAGGTCCTGCTACCTCATGTTCAGAGAAAGGGAACAATACATCTCATTCTTTCATGATAAAATTGACAGACCTAACAATACACAGTTAAATTCTCTATATGTGTATCAGTCAGGGGTCTCCAGAGAAACAGAACCAATAGGATATATATTATATATATATATATATATATTATTATTATTATTATAGGGATCAGCTCACGTGTTTTTGGAGGCTGGGTAGTCCCCGTGATCTGCCGTCTGCAAGCTGAAAAACCAGGAAGGCTGGTGGTATTAATTCATTCTGGGTCTGAGCCCTGAGATCCAAGGCTGCTGATGGTGTAAGTCCAAGTCCAGAGGCCAGAGAGCCAGGAACACTGATGTATAATGGCAGGAAAAGATGGATGTCTCAGTTCAAGCAGAGAAAGCAAACTCACTCCTCCTCTGACTTTGTTCTATTCAGGCTTTCAGCAGATTGAATGATGCCCACCCATGTTGGTGAGGGTGTCATCTTTACTCAGTTTACTAATTCCAATGTTGATCTCTTCCAGAGACACACACATATATAATGTCTTACCACCTTAGTGGGCATCCTTTAGCCCGGTCAAGTTGACACACAAAATGAACCCTCACAATTGTCATATAGTGCCATGAAATGAATTAAACAGTTATTTGTTTTTGGTTATCATAAATGGCAAGAAGGAGAAAGACAGGGGGCTATGAGGGCACACAGCAGTCAGCTATACCCTATTTGAGGGGACAGGGTCTGGGAAGATTTCCCTTCGGAAATGATATATGATCCAGAACTAAAAGAGGAGGCAGATAGATAAATTAGAAAACACATTCAATGTGCATGGGAGTTGAGTTTTTGAAACAGGGAAAAGTGCCCACGGCAAGTGGAACTGTGTATGTGAGGCTGTAAAGCAGACAGGATCAGGAAGCTCTTGAGGAATTAAAAAAGAATAATGTGGGTGAATTTTGGTGATTAAAATCCTGGGAAAAAATTGAATTTAAGCACTGCAGTTAGTTAATAATGTTGTGCCCATGTTGGTTTTCTGGTTTGGACACAGCAGTATAGCTGTGGGAGATGTTATCATTAGAGAAATCTTGGGGAGGGTTCATGGGAGCTTTCCGTACTAGCTTTTCAACTTCTGAGTCTAAAATGATTTTTAAAAAAAGAACATTTGAAAATGACCTCTGGGTTTCTGTCTGAAATTGGGACTTCATGGGTATCAATAAGATTATACACATGCCATGACATTCCTAAGTTTATCCACTGTGATCTTTTGACACGTGGAGTGCTATATTGTCTTCATTTATTAGCGATGATTCCTGTCTGACATATCTCCCCCAGGCACTGATGATAGCATTCGTTCAAGCAAACTACCATCAGGATTCTGGGCAGGAAAAGGTGAGAATTAGCTGTCTACTTCTCTACTTCTCTTCAAATGTCAGCACTCTGCTCTGGAATATATGGTAAGTAGGCATCTGAGATTCCCCGTATTAGCTGAGAACTGCGGCTCAGGGAAAGTCTAATTGAATCACACTGCATGACAATGTAAGTAGAATGTGTTCATGGAAGGTCAAAAGAAGTAACACCTACAAGCCTGTGTGATAGCCGGAATGACAGTCATTTGCTTACATCTAGACAAGACTTTCATCAGCCTGGTGTTGCTTACAGCATATATGGCGTGGAACCAGGAAATGCAGGACCGCAAGCCTCACAGCTCACCGGAGCTGAGCAAGGACTGACTTCCTGTCGACAGCACAAATGCCCTTCCTCTGAAATAAATGCGGCATGGAGCACTCACTTCTAATTATGTCATTTCTCTACTCAAAATTCTACAGCTGTTCCCCATTGCTCCCTGGATTAAATATAAATTCCTTGGAAAATGGTCAGGCCCTCTATGAGTCCGTCCACGACTACGTGTCTAACCTCATTGATTTTTCTTTCATTCCAATATTACAAATTCTTTCATTGATCTTTAAAGACCCTAGGCTCTTTATGCTTCTGAGCAATTGACTGTGATTTCTTAACCTTCTTAACATAAACCCTACCGTATCTGTGAATTCCTCTTTTAGCTTGTCCAAACCTGAGGGCATCTTCCTTATATTCTCATCCACCCTGTACATAGCTATATTATAGCAATGGTCATTTTGTATCATCATGTGTTTCTTCACAAGTCTGTCCCTCCACTAAGCTTCAGGCTCCTTGAGGACAAAGTTCGTCCTTTCTGTTGTACTCAACACCTATAAGACTGCCTGACATAATGTAGTTATTAATAAAAAAATTTGATAAATGGAAACAAAATTGATTAATATTTGCCTTCATTCAAAGACAAATGCTGAAATGATTTACAACAAGGATCATCAACGGTAGTACAAAGGAGTTTTGGACCACGGCTCTGAAGCACCAAGGTGAGCGTGGGCTGTGGATACTCCCAGTGGATTTGCCCACCGTCAGGTCCCGGGCCTGCTGCTTGGGGAGAGCACAGGGTAAGAAAATTTCTCTATTTCAAAACACAGAAAACATAACCAGAATTTTTATGATACCTATAATGCACAAAATTATTTTGTTTCCCATTTTAATGAAGCTATTTTTTGTTTTTTTCTTTTTATTACATGTATTGGGGAGAAGCTATTTTTAAGGATAATTTTTTCATAACCTGAAAGGGCAATGACTCTGGTTCAGCAATTTTCAACCGCTGCACCACAAGAATTTTTAAAACATGCAGTATCTGACTGTAGTCGGGGGCACTGACCTCTTTTCCCTCAGATTGTCAAATAAAAAATGACAACAGCCAACACAGTAATACCCAACTGGTGTGAATGAATCCAAATTATACCTATTTTTTGTCAGATTGGCAAATATATCATTTTTTGATATGTCACAGAAGTTTAGGAATTAATTTATGTGTGTCATGAGATGAAAAAGGTTGAAAATTGCTGCTGTAGATTAAAAATGCTGATGCTTAAAATCCTTTTAGGAAAACTCTTGGGTAAATGGGTAAATATATTTCATTTTCAGGCCAAAACTGCAATATATTACAATTTTAGAAAGAGACTGAATAAGAACAAACATATGAAAGTGGCATGTAAAAAAAGCTATAACTTTGTATGATCTGAGTTTTGCAAAATTATTTCAAGTATTCCAAATAAATAAGTTTCCCAAACATTCCAAAGTATTCCAAAATATTCTATGAAAAAAAAAAACAAAGGCAAAGGGAGACTACAGAAGGAATAGAAAGATCTGTAAGCTGGACACTGACGATACTGCGGGGTTACACCAAATTCTCTGGCAAACATTTTTGATATAAGATAGAATTTAAATGAATATTTTTTGCAATTTGTAGTCCAATTTAGTTAAAGAGGCATCGGCACTAAACACACAGTGACACCTTACTAACCTGTGGCGCGCTGTGATCACTGAAACACAGACTCTGCCTCTGGGGGGCTCACAGTCTGGGAGGCGGCGGAGCAGGGAAGGGAGTAAAGCCCACGTTACGGAATTCTGTGGTCTTTGATTTGGATGCCACGGCATCGAATTATTAGCTGTGGGATCGGGCTAATTAATCTCTCTAGATTGTAGTTTATTTGCCTGCAGAGCAGATAATAGTCACAAGGTTGCTGGGAAGATTATAACGAAAATCCTATGATGTGCTTGGGAATGCCTGGCTGGGAGTAAAAACAAATATATTTTAGCTGTGAAAGTAAAATAATCATTTTTCTAATTTATATTTGTGTAGGTCCTAGGTCTACACAGGAGTAATAAGGATCCACAGTAATCTAAGAAATTATAAGACAGCGTGGCCTCAATTTAAAAAATAAGTGTTTTTAAAAAATCACTGAAAAATTATAACTCATTTCTGAAGAACGAAGGGTGAGGTAAAGAGTGTATATGCTTCCTGAGAGAGGTGGACACAAAGAATAGCTTTCAGCTCAATTTCAGGAGAACATCACATTCATCGGAATCGTCTATCCAAAACCGAAATGAGCTGCCATCAAATTTATCAAATGCCATGAAGAGTAATGTGAGATTGTAGAGAGATTAAGGTAGGTAATAATTTAGGAATAACCAGTAATAAGCAGATGCTCTAACCAGATGCTGTGAAGAGCCAATAACACTGAACCCACCGCCTGACTCACCATTTATTTTGCCACGGAGAGCAGGCTGTCACTTTACCAATCAAACTGACTGTGCGCTAGCTGATTATGAGCTACTTTTAGAGCAACCGTCAAACCGTGCTGTGAAATGACTGATTTTCTAACGACTGGCCATCATTTTGTTTTTCTGGCCCCCCAAAATGGAATCAACAAAATTGAAATCATTACAAGTCACTGATAAAAAGCCTGTGTACTATCATTCCATAGTAGGTTTTTTCATTTTTCATTTGTTCTCGAAACTCTGAAAACAATGTGCTTTTTCCCATTACTGAAGATGCTTGTATTTTGCACTTTTGCCAAATGAAACAGTTGGTTGAAAGGATCAACACTGATTATGCCTGCAGCTCTCATGTGATACTGAAGGTGATGGAGTCTGAAATCAGACAGACTGAGACTTGTGCTCCCTCTGACTTCAGGCAGTGCGACGTTAAGGAGAGGTGACCAGCCTCTGTCGCAGCTTCCTTACAGGCTAAAGTGCTGAATGCACAAAAAAATTCATGGGTTCAAAAAGAGATAATGTTTCACCATACCCAATGGTATTTAACATACTTAATATTAAATACTAAAAAAGAATAAATTTTCTTTTATTAATGTATTTCTACATCTCCTTATTTCTACATCTTGATGGTTTCTATCGTATACTAAGCCATATTGACTATCAAGAGCACTGGATGCACCAGTCTGCAATTCCACCAACAGTGCATTAGGGTCCCCTTTTCTCCACAACCTCTCCAGCACTTGTTGTTTGTTGCTTTGTTTATGATGGCCATTCTGACTGGTGTGAAGTGGTATCTCATTGTGGTTTTAATTTGCATCTCTCTGATAGCTAGTGATACTGAGCATCTTTTCATGTGTCTCTGGATCCTATGTGTGTCCTCCTTGGAGAAGTGTCTGTTCAAGACCTTTGCCCATTTTTTAATTGGGTTGCTTGTCTTCTAAGAGTGAAGTCATGTAAGTATGGAATTTTTTCAGAAAACTAAAAATGGATCTGTCTTTTGACCCAGCAATTCCACTGCTAGGATTATATCCT
>CM052546.1:21762579-21792680 GCA_028533065.1 Trachops cirrhosus
TCTCTGGGGACTAGCAGGGAGAAACAGCAGCGGGGCCTTTGCTACCAGCCTACACTTAACTGAGTCGCTCTAGTTGATGCTATATTACATCGGCCCATACTATCTATAGGCTATCAAATGGGAGGACGGAGAGGCCTACAGGTTAGATTTCACATACCAAAAGTTTGTATTTGCACCCAGAATTGTTTAGCGTTCATCTTAAAGCTGCCCATAAAAACAGGGTGCTGGCATACATTGTTAGGAATTCTAGAAAAAGAATGAATACAACTTAGTGTTAGGATGCTATTTAAAATGCCGACGAAGTAGCTGATCTCAACCGCACAGTTGTGATTTACTTTTTCTTTACATGTTCCCGATGGGCACAGGTGGCAGGGAAGAACCTGCTCTTCAGTTTCGGGAACTGTGGTGTGATGTGCCAGCATTCGAGCGGCCTTTTAGTTTTAATGTTTTAATTGTCTTGTTAGGCCAAGGAACCAAACATGTTTTGTTTTCCCAAAAGGATTTCAAATGAGAGGCACGGTCAGAAACATCTCGTAGCTCTCTTTATGCCGACCAAGTCCCAGGGGCTGTGAGTAATCAAACAAACAAACAGGCTGCTTTTTCTCCATGTGTAACTGAGAATTTCTGACTATTGCCTTCCATTGTCACAAATCCCCCACAAAAGAATCATGCCTGGTCCTTTGCAACCCTGTTATTTTGGCCTATAATGTCTGAAAGAATCTGGGGGAAAAAAAAAGAGTCCCTACCAGAAAGAGCCTAATTAAATTGTTCTCATCCTTATTAAACTCATATTCTGTGTCCCTTGGGAGATACAAAAAAGGTGACTCTCCCCACTGGATCATATGTTAGTTAGTGTAGGCAAAGTTCACATTCCATGACGTATGGTGGAGCCCCCCATCTTGGTCTTTCCTTCAACCTCATTTATTGGAAAGTAGGAATTTTGCCACCTGTTATGCAATTCAAGTCGTGGTCAGGCCTCCAACTTGGGGAAGGTGATGAATGTATCGATGCAAAAGAAAGTAATGTTCATCATGAGTCTTATCTCCACCTTCCCACCGATCCTTGGGTTTGAGTCTCAAACTCCCCTTAACTTTGAACCCTCCCATTCTTCAGAGTGGAGCTTCTCCAAGACTCCCAAGTTTCTTGCTGGAAATGATTGCCTTTTATTCTTTTACTGTAAATAAATCATTCCTTTAGAGAAGGGAGAAAGGTAAAGTATTAAGGAGGACTAGACACAGAGATTTCCATCCCACCTCATTTGTCCTAACCCTTGAGGTCATGTCACTGTGAAGAGTATGATGTTGGAGGGTTAGTGGATCTCCCCAGCCAGTGGTCCAGGCAAGGAGTCTGTGGATGCAAGGAATCAATGTGTGTCCCCTAGGGGCTGTGAGCTATAATGAATTGCATGCAGCATAGTAAGTCAAAGTTCACAGGTAATTGTTTTCTTTGCATTCATTTATTCATTCCCTCATAGACTCATTCAACAGAGATTCATCAAGTGCCTGCAGTCTGTAAGACAATGAGCCAAGTGCAAGAGAATGAAAATGAATAGAAGCAAACAAGAAAAAGCTAAACACTCTAAAAAATCAACAACTTTTCTTAGATCCATTAGAAAAGTGAAGTCTCAGGAAAAGCGCTGCCCTAAAAAGTAGTGAGACAGACAGATAAAAAGAATCACAAATGACCAGAGCAGAAGACCAGGGGCAGAAACCTTTGTGGAACCAGAGGTGGGGCTAAGAAAACCTCACCTGTAACTTCCTACAGGCTCACTATGGACAAGGCTGGGACCCAGGCCCGCTGCTGTGAGTTTTACCTCAGGGAGCACTACCAGATCCTGAAATGGTTGGAGAAAAATCTCCCCCACCCCCAGCTTCCACAAAGGGAAGGAAAAGGAACCGTTTTTAAATACAACAGAGCACTCTGTTCTTCTCAACAAGGCCTGCCCTCTGAAGGAACTGTTTAGTGAGAAGTTAATCTGAAATTTTATCAGAGTCTGATGTACCTGGGGGAAGGGAAATACTCACCTCCAGTTTCCTCCAGCTGCCCTGTTTCACCTAAGGAAGAGAAAACAAACAAACAAAAAACAAGCTTTGGTGAAGTTCACAATCTAGGGTCCCAGGCTCACCGAAAGACAGATCTAATCATAAGATCATAAAATACCTCCCTTTACCACTTCACATTACCATTACATTCCTAAAGACCTATTTATTATGGTTACTTTTATCTAGTATACCATGACCATCTTTCAACAAAAAAATACAAGACAAAAACACAGTCTGAAGATACTGAATAAGCATCAGAAGCAGCATCAGATATTTCAGGGATGCTGTAATGACCAGATGAGGAATTTAAAAATTGATTAATATGCTTGTAACAGGGTGCAGCCAAGGGCAGCGGGGCATGGAGATTTGTAATGGGTTCCAGAACTCAGGGTGTCCAGGAAATATTAGAAAAAGATTATATATATATGTATGATGTCCTCACCCCCACAAGTCTGAGCTGGGGGATGGGATGCATGGAACAGGGCCATTGAGAGTTGTCTTGAATAGCAACAGTTTTTCAGATAACCTCTAGAATGGTCATTTAACATATCTACAACCCTTAACTGGTTTCATAGATATGTTAAATAACTGTAGCCATGCTTTGAGCCAGGGGGATGGGAGTGACTTCAACCCCTGATGCAACTGGGAGGCAACTCCCCCTGGTCACAGTGCCATGGCTACGCCTGCCTGCCCAGACTTACTGTGCCAGCCCAGTAAAGCTGGAAGAATATGGGAATGCTGGTAGGTGTAACTGAGTGTGGGAGGAATCAGAAATGGTGCTGCAGAGGAAGATTGGCACTGGGATTTAAAACCAGGCACAGCAATCATGTAGGGGCTTTTGGGGACCACGTGGCTTTGGTGAAGGTTGGGACCATGCAGATTTAGGGTGCGCCCTTTTTGCCACATGGCTTAGGAAGGAGGAGAGACTTTGGAAGAAAAGGGATGAAAGGATTCTTGCTGGTGGGCCATGAGAAGGTGCCACCTGATTTTGGATTAACTAGAGATCACGGTGGTGACACAGCTGATGGTGCTGGAATCAAGGGGCTGCCTGAACCATGGACTTCTACTTCTTTTCCCGAGATACGGTACATTGGACTGGGCAAAGGGAGAAGGAAGGACTGTGCATTTGTGGGTATTCTAAAGGACTTTAGTATTTTTAATGAAGATATTAAGTCATTATTCTAAGCCTGTACAACTCTTTAAATAAATAATCCCTTTCCTTTTCATCAATCTCTGGCATTGAGAGATGTCTTTCCCTGGTGGTGGGCAAGGCAAACCTAGTATAGAGACGGGGGACCCCCAGAGCACAAGGATGGGTCCATTCGGTCCTCCCCACCCCTGGGTCTGTTCTGTAACATGCTAAGGACTTTAAAGAAAAAAGTAGGCAACATGCAAGAACAGCAAGATAATGTAAGTAGATAGATTCTAAGAAAGAATCAAAAAGAAATGCTAGAGATCAAAACACTATCAGAAAAGAAGAATCTCTTTGATGGGCTCTTTAATTCGCTGTACCCAGCTGAGAAAAAAATCTGAAATTGAAAATATAACAATAGAAACTTCCTAAATTGAAAAACAAAGAAAGACAGAAGGAAACAGAACAGAAACAAAACAATCCTATGTCATAAATTTGATACTTAGATTAAATGGACCAATTTCTTAAGAGATACAATTTGCCAAAACCCACACAGGAAGACATAAATGATCTGAATAGTCCTACATCTATTAAAAAAACTGAATAAACAATAATATTTCAAACAGGAAGTACCAGGCTCAGATAGGTTCACTGGTGAATTCTACCTAACATGAAAGGAAGAAATTATACCAATTCTCTACAGTCTCTTTTGGGGGTCGGGAAAGGGATAGAAGCAGAAGAAACACTAACTAATTCCATGAAGCCAGCATTATCCTAATATTAAAGCCAGATAAATACATTGCAAGAAGAGAAAACAGACCCACACCTCTCTTGAATGTAGATGTAAAATCCTCAGAAAATATTAGCAAATATAATCCATCAATATATAAAAGAAATTAAACATCACAACCAAGTGGGATGTATTCCAGGTATGCAAGACTAGCTCAACATTCAAGAATCAATTCATGTAATCCATCACATCACCAAGCTAAAGAAGAAAAATCCCTTGATCTATCAATAAATGTAGAAAAATTACTGACAATATCCAACATCCATTCATGACAAAAATTCTCAGAAAATTAGAAATAGAGGAAAACTTTCTCAGCTTGTAACTAACATTGTTCTTAATAGTGAGAAGCTGGAAGCATTCCCATAAAGATCAGGGACAAGGCAAAGATATCTCCTCTCTTTGAAAAGGAAAGAAAATAAAATGTATATAGACTAGAAAGAAAAGAAATAAAACTGTCTTTATTCACAGATCACATCATTATCTATGTAGAAAACCCAAAGAATCGAAAAACCAAACCAAACCCTGACACTAATAAGTGATTGTGGTAAGGTTGCAGAATAGCAGGTGAATGTGCAAAGGTCGATCTCTTTTCCACATTTCATCATTGAATAAATGAAATAAAAAATAAAAAATACCACTTACATTGGCTTCCAAAAACATTGAATACATCTAACAAAGTATGTACAACGTCTATATGAAGAAAACTACAAAACCGGTGAAATAAGTAAATAAAGAGAGAGATATTCCAAGTTTGTGGATAGGAAAATTCAATGTTGCAAAGATGTCAGTTCCCAACTTGCTCTACAGATTCAACCCAATCTCTACCAAAATATCATAAAATTATTTTGTGAAAATTGTCAAACTGATTCTAAATTTATATGGAGAGTCGTAAGACCCAAAATAATGCACTCAATATGGCAAGATAAGGACAAAATGGCAGGAGTGACACTACCCAACTTCCAGTCTTACAATAAAGCTACAGCAATCAAGACAATGTGATATTGATGAAAGAATAGACAATTACATCAATGGAACAGAATAGAGAGGCCATAAATATACCCTCATAACTATAATCGATTGATTTTTGACAAAGGAGCAAAGGCAATAAAATGGAGTAGAGATTATCTCTTTAACAAATGGTGCTGGAACAATAAAATATCCACATGTAAAAAAGGAGAGGAAAGGAGGAAAGAAAGAAAGGAAGAAAGGAAGACACAGACCTTACAGTTTTCAGAAAAATTAACTTAAAGTGGATCATAGACCTACATGTAAAACGGAAAACCATGAAACACCCATTGGATAACAAAGAAGAAAATCTATATGACCTTGGATGATATAATGATAACTTTGTATATGCAATACCATAAGTATGATTCATGAAAGAAATAACTTATAAGCTGGGCTTCATTAAAATTAAAAACTTCTGTGAGGGGCAATGTCAAGATAATAAGAAGATAAGCTACAAATAGGGAGAAAGCATTTTCATATGAGAGATCTAATATAGGACTATCCAAACTATACAAAGAACTCAATTAAAACTCAACAATAAGAAATGAAACAACTGATTAAAAATAGGCAAATTACCTAGATACCTTACCAAAGAAGATATATAGATAACAAGTAAGTATATCAGAAGATGCTTGCTCTACATCATCTACCATTAGGGAATTGCAAATTAAAACCACATGGAAATATTACTACAATCCTATTAGAATGGCCAGATTCCAAAACATGAACCGCACCCAATGCTGGAGAAAATGGGCGGTCCTGGCCAAGGTTTGGTTACGATGGCTCTGTTGGGTCTGCAGACATACCTGATGGCCATCTCCCAGGTCTCAGAATGTATAATTGAGTTTAACATAATTTGCAGTTGGTGCAAACTCCACATTGGGACCTTGGTTTGAGAGGTAAGAGCTATCATCATGTGGAGAAGGCCAAGTACAAGCCTCGAAACAACCACCTTTGGCCAAAATAAAAAACATAAAAAACTTTATCCCATCTTGGTAGCTCATGAGATGGCAAAAATTAGTGCCGACCCAACCTCAAGGATCTGTGGAGTGCAGGGTGGCAGGTTTCCATCACAGTGCAGGGTATCCGCAAGCACAACCCTGCAGAACCTGGATGGTCTGGAAGATAACAGCACACTACTGCAAGTGTCACGGGATGAATTGTGTCCTCCCCCCCCAAAAAAGGTATTTCAAGTCCTAACCTCTAAGATCTCTGAATATGATCTAATTTGGAAATAGGTTCCTTGAGGAAGTAATTGGTTAAATTAAGATGAAGTGACTGGAGCAGGGTAGGCCCTTACTCCATTAGGACTGATGTTCTTATAAAGAAATGGTCTTATACAGGGAAGATGGCCATGTGAAAACACAGAGACAACAGGGAAAGAGTTCCACGTGATCATAGAGGTAGAGCTCAAATGGCTGCCTTCGAGCCAAGGCATATCAAGGATTGCTGGCAAACCCCCAGAGGTTAGGAAGAGGCAAGGCAGGACTCTCCCCTCCAGGTTACAGGGAAGCTGGCCCTGGCCACAGCTGGACTTCTGACTCCCATCCCTCAAAACTGTCTCATTCGCTTCCTTCTGGGCCGCTTTAGAAAGCTACTCAAAAAAAAAAAAATGGAACTGCTTGTATTTGCACAAATACACAAATTCATTCACTTTGAAATGAATTAAAAGGGCCATGGAAAGAAAGGTATGACTGAGAGAAAGGGGGTCAGTCACCATAACCAGAATTCACTCAGGATTTTGCATTCACTTTGGCTTTATCTGCTCATGAAAAAGAAATTAGATAAATTTATTTTATCAAATACACTCCAATTTCAGTTTCACAAATTTTTGCTTAAGTGGCAAAGCAAAGCTTGCCAAAATATAAAATAAAAATACATAAAGGCCATGGCCTAATGGGGTTCATTGTTTGTATATTTTATACACCAGCCAGCTGTCTGCAATGAGCCACATCTGGAAATGTGGGAACTAAACTAGACACCAGTGGTAAATTATATATATGGATCAGTAGTTTTATCCATGAAGAGGCAGTAACACAAATAAAACTAATCTCTCCCTATTTTTCCCTTTCTTGAGCCCCTGGCATCCACCATTCGACTCTCTGCTTCCATGAGTTTGATTATTTTGGATTCCACATAAGTGAGATAAAGCAACATTTGTTTTCTGTGTCTGGCTTATTTCACTTAGCATAATGCCCTCTGGTTTCATCCATGTTGTCACAAAAGGCAGGATTTTTTCTTTCTCTTGGCTGAATGCACATATACCACATTTTCTATATAGGACATAAGCTTTAGTCCAGTTTATATTTTAATATGAAACCAAAATGGCTTTTTTTAATTTCAACTATCATCTTCACAATGCTGTGCAATCTGTTGCCCTTTTTTCCTAGTTTTTTCAAAAAATCATTGGAAGCCTTATTAATATTCATTAGTATCTCAGAAATAGAACTTCAGGGTATTGAAAGAGTCAACTGTATTAAATTATCCCCTGAATTTTCCAATGCAAAGCATGAGGGTTTAAAATAAAACTCTCATAAGGAGGGTGTTGAGCTTGAAGTTCCCAGACTAGACACATACGACACACACACACACGTGCGCTCGAGACTGGCGTCAATCCCTGTTGATTTTTAGGGATTAAATTAGCTTCAATGTGGCTTCACCAAGGAATGATATCATATGATTGCAGACCCATTTTCTTCTTTTAGTCTCCTTTTCTTAGCAAGACTTCCTGCTTTCTCAGATTTTCTTTCTCTCTCACTTACCCCCACCCATCCCCCCACTCCCCAGGCACCACACCGCTTCTCAGCAACCTGTTCTCAGAATTAGCTCCTTACTCAGGGAGGCTCTTTCCCTACAATCTCAAGACAGTTCTCAGCACATCAGCACCACACTTCCTTGTCTGTGTCTTACTTGGGGAAGAAACAATCTGCTTTCTCATAGCTTAACTGAACAGCTTTAATTGAGTTTCACTGACTTTTGTCAACCTAGTTTTTTGGTCTTTTGCTTATGTCTGAGTTCTATGGCTGTGACCAGGAAGATAACAGATGTTGATGGACTTAAGAAAATTGGGCACAAATCATGGAACTGGAAGTGAGATCAATTCTACTCATCAGCATGGCTGGGAAATTTGGAGCCCTGCTAGGAAGAGGGAAAGAGGAAATGAATATTAAAGAGGTAAACATTAAATACCCACCAAAAAGTTTATGTAGAAGTTTAAGCCAAATATGTGGAAATACAGAGTATCACCTTGGGCCAATCCATAGTGAGGAAAACGAGGATTTTTGTCTCTGGAGATGGCATAAAGGGAGAGAATTGGGACAAGTAGCTGGTAGTCAGTTGTCACCTTAAGAGATCAAGAGTCTTTAATCACGTTTTCACCAGTTGTTAAACTTTTGAATGACTTCAACTGTATGTAATTTCTCACTAGCAAGCTGATTTGAAACAAAATATAATTTTCCTGCTTCTAGAATCTTTGCTAGACTCTATGGTTAGAGGCCTAGTGGTCATACAAAAATGGATTCATTTTGGATCATGCTGAATTGCTGGCACCAGATTACTACGTGGGGAAAAAAAACTGTCTGATTTAACACTGGCATTGATCTGGTTTGTGTGCCTCAATGTTAAGTGAAGAGAAAAATCAGATAACTGACATTTGGACATAAAAATACCCCTTGTATGCCAGATATGTACATAAGAATTCCTTCTGTCAACTTACCCCCTTAGAATCTGATGGAAGAGGTAGGTTTCCTTACCTGCAGTATTTGAAGCTAAATGTAAGCATGTTTAGAAAATGGTTTTGAAACTAACAGAACCAAATATATCACTTCTATAGGAAAACCTCTTGGAACTTAGGCAGGTACTATACAGAACTACTTTCTTGTCGATTGAAAAACATGCAGACCAATGTGTCTATCTGGACAAAAGTCTCAAAAATTTCCTGTCTTTAGCTTCTTTATTCACTTACTCATTAGGTAATTCCAACACTGTTTCTGAGTGCTTCCTTTCTTGTGCTGGGTACTGGGAATATAGAGATGAAACTGAAATGAGACCCATCTTCCAATGAAGCTGAAGGATTTTTTAAATGATTCTGACTTATTAGCCACTAATATTTCTCAAGATAATGGTAATCATACACCCAGTTCAATTTTCTGCCAAAACTAATTTATGGTAGAATCGTTCATGCTAAGTTTATGGAGCCTGGACTCAGACTGTTTGATGTTACAGTTCTCTCATCCCACTTACTACCTGAGACTTTGTATAAATTTCTTAATCATCCCAACCACCAATTTCCTCTTTTGAAAAAAATGACCAAAAAACCCATAATCAAAATATTTTTTTGGTAAAAGTTAGATATGATGTAGGTAGAGAGCTGAGTAGAGTTTACAGTGTAGATAAGTGTTCAATAAATGTTAGGTACTATTATAATTTTATTGTATACATTATTTTCTATAATTGCCTGGCCACATAGAATATCTATACTTTAGGTACTTGTTCTCTTATCACTAAATACAATATCAAGCTTACAGTATTAAAACATTAAGCTTATGTATTAAAGATTATATTCTAAGAAATTTTCAGATAAGGCTACTTGAAGTACATTCAGTTTGTTGATTCCTCCATTATTTTTTTAATTTACCAGGGTTATTTTGATTAATTGCACTAGATATACTTCCCTCTACTTTTACTTAGGATCAGTGTGAGGCATAACAATAATATGAGATATAACAACAATGATAAATCTATTATATGCCCCTTTAGAATGTTTTCAGATATGATGTTCATTATACTTAGTGGCCACTTGACAATGATTGGCAGGGTAGATTCCATGTCATTGACTGCCAAGAAAAAGTGTGCTTCCCCCTAAACAATATGTATATTTTAATATTTTGGGGCCTGCCATTTGTGTAACTGATCACTTTTCCCTCTTTTGTCAAAAGTTTAGGTCCAAATTTTTCATTCACCCATAAACAAGTATATAGATCCTGGGTTCAAATTATGGCCAGATCACCCTTTCTGTCTGTGTTGAGACACCACTGTTCAGACACAGCACTGCTGCCCATGAAATGTGGGCTCGGAATCCTTCCCAACACAGTTCCTCAGGTAACTCATTGATGAGAGGCAGAAAAAGGGATGAAAGCCATTAGATATTCTCAGAATAAATCATATAATTTACATTTTAAGCCTCATTTCTGGTAATATTTTATGTTTTTCTGTTTTCTTGTCTTCAGGTGTATCACTATCCTTTGGACTTCTACTATGTGTCATATATTCACACTTACATATCACTTTAATTCCTTTTACACTGATATTGTGCAAATGAATCCAAATACACCTACCTATTCTATACCTTCAAGAAGCTCTCACTATTTGGGGGACTGAGATATGTAAACAGAAAAATTACTCAAAGTATGAAAATTACCATGATAAAATAGAGCATCAGCTAATTATATGGGAGTTAGGAGAGGCACAAAACCTTTTTAATTTGACAGAGTGGCATTAGAGAATGCTTAGCGATGTGATGTGAATGCTGTGAACCTAGATGGACAAGCTGATATTAAAAAGGTTGGCACAGAGAACTTCGCTACCAGTTGTAAGTTGAGTAGCCTACTGCAGGTCTAAACACTGCATTATCATGACAGTAAGGTGATTTTAGAAGTCACTGTCTAGAATATTTTAATTTCAAATGTCCAAAATAACCCGACTCATAATGGAGAAAACAGATAAAGAGAATGAATGGGTCTCACGTCTCGTAAATCCGGTGCTAATCTGGCTTTCTATAGATGGATTAGTAATTCCTTTTTCTGAGTGTGCTGACTGATATCTTCAGGGTAAGTTCAGGGCAGGATGGTACTGATAAAGTGGATCAGGGAAAGCAAGAATCTATAGAGAATGGCATGGTGGATCCTAGAAAAGACAAGGGATTCACGGGTTCCCCATTCAGATATACTCCCTGACTCACTCTCTTCTTACACCCTCCAAAACTCCAGGATATATTCTCCCCTTAACTGTGGTTTTGACTACTCATGGTCAACCATGGTCTGAAAATATTTATTTCATGGGAAATTCCAGAAATAAATTTTCATTATTTTCAACTGCATACCATTCTGAGTAGCATGAGGAAATCTCCCATCATCCTGTCCCTCCCACCCACCACGTGAATCATCCTTTGTCCAGTGTGTGCACACTATATATGCTCCCCACCCAGTCACTTAGTAGCTGTCTCAGTTATCAGATCTGCTATTGTGGTATATTAATGCTTGTATTTAAGTCACCCTTATATCACTTAATAAAGTCTCATGTGGTATCATCACATAGGCATTGAGTCAGCTCACATCTTAGCAAGAAGGGTGAGCACAGTGCAGTAAGACGTTTTGTGAGGGAGAGACCACATTCATCTAACTTTCACAGCAGTGTATTGTTATAATTGTTGTATTTTATTATTAGTTATTCTTGTTAATCTCTTGCTGAGCCTAAATTATAAATTAAACTTCATTATAGGTATATATATATATATATATATATATATATGAAAAAAGTACCCAACATTTTAGGCATCCACTGTGGGTCTTGGGAGGTATCCCTCGCAGATAAGAGGGCACTACTATTTTGAGTTGCTATACCCTTAAAATAAAGAAAGAAAAAAACAACCTCTAATTCAGGTTTTATTTGACCTTTTGAGTTGTAAGACATCATTCAGGATGGATCAAAAGTATACCCTAGGTAGAGCTTACAATATTGCCCAAGCTGCCACTAAAATGTTGTTGCTTCTCTGTGACATTCAAAGATGGTAGAGTTTGATGAGATAGTCAGGTCCCCAACATACAACTGTCAATCATGCCAAAGTCCAAAGCCAGGAAATAAAGAGCAGGCACCTGCAATTTCCACAGTTAGATCTAGCAAGTTCTTTTTTGCTTATTTCTACAGATTTTATATGGGATACAAAGGAAAAAGTGCTCACGTGAAGCATAACTGATTGGCTCTCACTACCTGTGTGTAGAGCTTCAGTTTACTTTCTACCACCTTGACCTTCTGATGTAAATCTCAAAGGGAGGATTTGGCCTGAATAATAAACTGCTGTATCCCTCTCTTTAGAGCGAGGCCTGGCAGATGATATCGATGGCAAAAGCATTTGACAGTAACTATGAATTGGTTAGGTAATTTTGCTTATAAATAACTGAAAACTCAACTGAGAATGGTTTAAAACCTGTGTAAACCGGTCACTTCAAAAGTCTAGATATCCAGAGGTACGATGGGCTCCTAGACTGACTTAATCTAAGGTCTCTGGCAACACCTTCTTCTGTGTGGCAGTGTTCTAATCTGTGCATTAGCAAGACAAAGGATCATGCCCAGAGGGAAAGTGCATCATTCCTTACAACTGGCCCACAGATACTTCCTGTTTCTTCTTTGGCTCAAGCAGATTTGCCTGTCCTTACTCCCTTGATGTTAGATGTGGTCAGGTGACTCACTTTTGATCATGAAATATCATGGCTGGGAGCTATCTAAGTTACTTCTGGTCATGGGCTCTGCTGCAGTGATGAACAGCAGCATGGATAGTTGCTGCTCTGCCAGCCCACGTCCTGGGGACAGAATAGGGCAGAGGAGACCCCACTGCGCTTGTGATGGAAATTAATGGGAAAAGCACAGAAACCTTTGCTATTGTAACCTACTGACAGCCCAACCTATCCAGACCAGTACAAATAGAAAGCCATTCATAAATGATCTCCTAGAAAAAAGAAAGATAATCTTAACATGAATTCCCCCAAATCCTGTGAATTCCCATTAAGGAGTCAATCATTGTCAAGGGAGGTCACTGCTGTAAGACCAAGTAAGCCTAGATCTTGGATCCTGAGTTCAAATTCCCTTAAGTCTCGTGGGATGCATAGGGGGAGATGAAATCTTGAGTAAAACAGGATTTTGTCAGTTAAAACCAAGGAACTTAACATCCACTAGTCAATATAATTTTTCCCCCTTCACTGAGTTTAAGAGGGGGCTTAGTAGGGTGATCTTCTTAAGCACAGCTGGTAGAAATCCCTTTTTGGACATTTCCCATAACCTCAGCTGGACTATTCAGAGTAGAAAATTACCACCACAAACAAGTGTTTATATGATCTCACCTCCCTCTTTTGGAATAAGAGATAGAGACAACAGAGGAGTAATGATAGATTCACTTTTTTCCCATATGCTTTTGTCTAACTCACATTTTATCTATATAAAGAAAGGCATAGGTAAGAAATATCCAAATAATTAATTCCAAGTACCCGAGAAAGTCCAACTGTCCTTGTTATATTCACTAGTAGTGCCCTGAGAGCAGAATATCGGCAAACGGTGGGGGGCAGTCTTGGCAATTACTGTTTACATGTTTTTAAATTATGACTTCTCTCATACGTTCATCCTCCCAGACTTTTCCTAACAACCAAAGCAGAACAGATTCCTTACACAACAGATCACTTCCCAATCAAAAACTTTACTCTCCAGAATAAAACATATAATAAAATCGTTTGGTGTTCTGAGCATCATATGTGAGTTAACTCACCCCAAGTCTCAACATTAGAATGAGTTACAGGAAGAGCAAGTGGCCGTGTACTTGATCCTAGAAATCTTATCCCAAAATATTTATCAAGTTGGTTAATACCTCTGAATTTATTGTTCTCAAACCCAAAAGGAAGCAAGTCATTGAAAAATATGCTAAATACATCTTGAGGATGTAAAGCCTTTAATTTTTAATTAAAATTATGTAGAAATATGGCTAGAAGTGAAGTTACCCTAACTCACTACTTTGAGTCTGATTTAGGGGAAGTCACACCTCCAGTATGTATGGTGAATTTGAAACTACTAAAAAGGCAGAAGATTAACAAAACAAAACAAAACAAAACAAAGCAAAACAAAGCAAAACAAAAACACAAGTTCTAAATACCACTGGCAATTCAGAGACTACTAAACTTTTGTTCCCAATATCTCCCTATTAGCTTACAGAAAATCTTTCAAAATTGTCTGTTATATCAACCATGAATATCCAATATATTTGCTCATTTATCCATATGTGAATGCATTTGGAGGAATGAAAGAAGAGAAGAGAGTATCTTGGTTGCACATGTAGCTAACTGCATAAACACTGCTGTGCCCAAATGTGTATAATAAGGCCTCCCTGGAAATGTTATATCCTGGACTATGTCTTTGAGTAATGTTGCTCATTTTATTTCTCCAAGATGTTTTGAAAATGAAGCAGCAATTTCAACATATGCAACCCAATTCAACTGGGTTACCCAATTCAAATGTATAATTCAATTTCAACATATGTAACCTGCACCCAAGAAAATAATCCTGATGGTAGGCATTAGGGTCTATAAAAATTCAGAGCAGCACATGAACAATTCGTTTCTAACTCATTTTGTTGCATGTCCTATAATATAAAATACAGACACTTCACACCTGAAATAACTTACCCTCTATGCCTAGAAAGAAAGAGTAGGAATGTTTCAAAAATTTAAGACATTGCAGCAACCTGAAATTGTATTAGGACCTTGGTTAACCAAAATTTAAGCAAACAGAACTTTAAACTAAGCCAAGAACCAGAAGAAACTCTAGGGGTCATTTCGTCTAACTTCCTGGCAACACATCCTTTTAGCCGTGGTCATCTTACCACTGCAAGTGTATTTCCAAGAATAGGGATTGACTTCTGCACACTGTCTATTCTATTCTTGAAGTTATAATCACTAGATCATTGTTTATTAAGATTGAGGTGAAATCTTTGTTCCTCTAACATGCGTATAGTTTTTCACTCTAAATAACAAAGAGTAAGTCTCATCTTTCTTAAATTAATATGGCAGTCTATTTTTATTTAATTATTTAATTAATTTTTATTTTGAGAGTATGTTTATTAAAGCTGGGGACAGCTTTATATGTAAATTATGTAAAATATGTAAAATTACATATTTTATATGTAAAATAAGGAAGGGCTTAGGATAGAAGAAGCAGCAACAAGATAGAGCCTGGGGTGGGGGGCGGGTACTGCTTTGGCTCTCTAAGAACATTTGGGAAAGAAGTCAGCCTAAGCAGAGCTGCTGTTAGCTCTCTAGAAAGTCAGAGGAAACGGGGCCTTGGAGACGGGTTGAGGGGGTTAACCTGGGATGAGCTGCCACTCCCATTGCTCCGCTGGTTGCAAGTCTCATGGGGACCTTTAGAATTTAGGAGGTGCATGCCTGAGAGGAAGGAAAGGGTGTGGACATGCTCCCAAGAGGGAGTGTGAGCCTATGGCACTATATTTTTAGATGGAGGTGAAGAAGTAGGGAAGAATCGAGCCATAAAAAGAAGCAGAAACCAATTTTTTAAGTAATCAACATTCTTAGGTATTGTCTGTGCTACATCCACGCTTCCCCTTAAACCCTCACCCTTGCAAATCCACAGCAAAAATGATAAACACAAATTCATCCATGTTACTCTTCTGCTTAAAATACTTCAAAGGATTTTATGTTATTTTAGGGTACTGTCTAAACTTCTTTATATGTAGGGCCTTCTTTATAAGGTCCTACATGCTCTGGTCTCATGCTCCCTTAGCCTTCTGGATTCTCATGCCCATTTGGAAATCAACCATCCATTCATACTACACTCTCTACTCTCTTTTGTTGCTTTCACCTCCTGAGATTGGTACTGTTCTCTCTGTCAAGAACATTCTTCCACGCCTCTTGCTCTGCATAACTGATTCTGGTCTCACATCAGACATCTCTCAGAAAGCCTTACCTAATCATCCAAATTTGAATTTGATGTCTCTCCTACAAGGTTTCATGGTTCCTATAGTCTCATTAATGTGCTCTTCATATCCAGTAAGTTACTCACTAGAACTGTAAGCTACAGGAGAGCAGCAGCTGTATATAATTCATTCACTATTTCAGCTCTTGTCTCTATTATAATGCCTGAAAAACAGTTGATGCTCAATGAATATTTGTTGGTGTATGAATGAATAAATGATCAAATATGAATAATAAACATAAGTCAGTTCAAGGTCACTTATCCAAGAACAATAAAATTATTTTCAGTATATTCCATCTATTAAAGCTGAGTTTATTTCAAAAAACTTCCAAAATCCAAAGATGATAACAGAAAAAAGATTTCTAGCTAATTAAGCTGTGAGATTCTTGCAGTTAAGGTCTATGTGTTATAGTTAGTTTTGACAGTCCTTGGTTTGCACAGTGGTGGTTGTGTAATTATACCTCTGCTGGTGGACTTCTTTAAGTCTTGGTTTATAATGAAATTATGAGACATGTATTTATAAAGCAGCACAGTTCTATGACAGTTCTTTTCTTTAACAACAGTTTTAAAAGATCCACACAAACCAACCATTATTTTCAACACTAGAAGGGTATAATGACCCAAACAGATGCTATAATTCCTTTAGGAATGAGTGAATTGCATTGATTTCAACTCCTGTAACTAGGGTGGACCACTAAGTTACTACATGTTATCTCTTATAAGATAAGATCATAAAAAAGGACTTGAAAAAAGGAGTAAATCAGTGACCAAGAGATGGACAATTTGCCTAGTCAGTCTTAAGCACATACCCAGCTTTCCTTATTACTGAGCCAGGAAAGAAGCTTGGAGCTACATTTTGCACAATCAATGCTGTAAGTTACTACCTGGTCCCTTTGCACAAGGGCTGTTTCAACCTTGAACGTGGCTTTTTGGTTGAATATATCACCATATGTTCCCAAATTGCTGTGCAAAGACTAATTGTTCCACACTCTCTTGTTAATACTTTTCCTGGGCATAATGATCACTTTATTCATCAGAATTGTTCTAAACTGCCAAGCAATTTTTAAAGTAATTGTTAAATTTTGCAAGTATTACCTGCTATTATGTCACTGAACTGCATAGTTGAAATATGTGAAAATATCAAGGTATACATGACAGTTGTCACTTTCAGCTGAAGGAGTTGGGACTGGGATCCAGGAAGACTTTGAATGTATTTTTTTTCTTTCTATTGCCCTTCAGAATCAGCTCATTAGTCTTGAAATATCAATAACACAGTTGAATGATCTTTCAGGGAATTTAAATCACTTGAACATATCATTCCAGAGTCTCTAGAAAGGGGAGCATATGTCCCTAGTAAAATCCTCAATATTAATGGGTTTAATTCCTTCTTTGTTTTCTTCAAGGACACAATTAGTGTGACTCCAGAGCTCAAAGGATGGAGAGAGACTCAACTGCAGAAGAGGACTTCACCCCTCCTCCTCACACCAGCCTGCCTGTCCCCCTTCATTCTAGACTTGTCTAAAAAGTCGCAGCCAGTAACCTAAGACAAATGTGATCTAGGAAGACCATTGAACAGCATACTATTAGAGGAAACAATAGGAAAAAGCTTGCTCTCTCTCTTTCTCACACACACACTCACACACACACAATGCAATGCTAATTACAATGTCTTATTGGCAAAATATAAGAACAAGGCACAAATTAGACACGAAAATGGACCACCTTTAGTCCTACACTGCCCTATCATGGTGCTGAAAGTACTTTTTCCTTATCAGGCTCCCTCCATAGACTCCCTCAGGGAATAGGAAGTTTGGTTGTCCCTTATGTTTCTAGTGCCTCCTGGGGACTGAAAGGCACAGGGAACAGAAACTGAATGTTGGAGTCCGCACATTTGGATCTGAACCCTGGCTACCCTTCTTAGTGGCCAGGTGACTGCAACTTGCCACATTTTTCAAAAGGGAAAAATAATAGTGCCTGCTTTTTAGGGGTGATCTGAGGTTCAAATGACATTTTACATATAAAATATGTAGCCCTGCACCTGACTCATAGTTATTACTCAATAAAAGTTTAGCTGTGATGATGAGAATGAAGATAATGATAGTGAGCTACTTTGGCACATAAACATTGGTGAATGCTATAGGATATTTTCATATTTCCTCTATCCTAAATAAAAAAGTTACGCTCAGCAGATGGGTAATAGACTTATTGGGGTGATCATTTAGTAAGTTATATAATGTCTAACCAGTATGTTTTACACCTGAGGCTAATATAATACTGTATGTCATCTGAAATTAAAAAATAAATTTAAAAGATTTAAGAGACAATGCAAAAAAATGTTACATACTCAGCCTCTGTACAAACTGAGACTTGGAGATTTTTAATATGTTACCCAAAATCAGACGTGTAATAAGTGACAGAGCTTTGATGTAAACCAAGGTCTGTCTCCTTTTGCAGCCGTTGTCTTGGCTGATTAGCCCTATTCACACCATGGCCAGACGCCCTGGGAAAATGAGTGGCTCTCTCATAATTATGATGACAAGCCCCCATTCTGTCTTTGCTTCCTATACTGGCCCCTTTGCTTGGGGTAAACATATGTCATTGTCAAGTGCTAACCCTGTGAACTTGAGCACATTTAACCTTTGCTTCTCCAGAGGTAAAATGGGCATGACGATAACACTAATAACTGTTCTGTAGGATTAAGAGAATTAAAGAAGTCAGTAAGCATAAAGTACTTAGACCCTTGCCTGTCATATAGCTAGCAAGCATTATATGCATTAATTTATTAGTGTTAATATTATTATTATCACCATTGTTACTTAAAGTATATAGCAAGTAACAGAGATCCAACTGGAAGAGGCTTAAGCAAATAGTGACATTGTTTTGCCTTATGGAACAAGAGGCCTGGGTATGGGGCAGTTCCTGGCCTTGGTTCTGTGGCCCAGTGATATTCACAAAGAGCAAAATGCTTTGTTTTTACTGCACTATGCTCAGTATGTTGCTTTGTCACTCTCACAGCATCAGAACGGCTGCCAGGGATCCTGCATTCACACTTACATTCAATTCAGGAAAGGAGAGGAAGAGGCCAAAGAGATCGTGCAAGCAACGACTGTGCCTTTCATCAGAAAAGAAAACTTTTTCTCAAAGGCCATCCCTCTACTCTCGCAAGACCTTCACTTCTATTTCCTTAACAAAATCATATCACATGGCCTCCAACACAGGCTGGGAGGACGCCTTTTTAGCTTGTTTCAGATTCCGTGTTAGAGATGGTCAAGAGAAATGGATTTGGGAATGGATGTCAGGTTAGGCAACCAAACCTGTCTGTTGTTTTCACACAGAGAAATTTATAAGCCCTGAAATATGAAATAAGTTGATGGTGAAAGTGTCATCAGTATTCATTCAACTTTAAGTTTTTATTTCAAAAGCATTGAATAAAATGATAGCAATTTTGTTTCACTGAAAGAAAGGCAGTGTTCTGATTTATAGCACCATGTTCAAGATAACAGTGAACGTTTCAACGTTCAAGCGTCCGGGGGATTTATCTGCACAGACAGGCGCCAAAGCCAGCTTTGGAAGCCGTGATTATAATATGTAAAGTCCTGCAAAATGATTGCCTTTTACACATGGACCCTGTCAGTGGGAAAGTGACCATAAAACCCTGAGAGGTCATAATACAAAAATGAATCTAGAAAGAATCTCACTTGACTTGTTTCCAAAATAATGTAACTTGCTATCGCAACAATAAATTAATAAATAAAAGCAAACAGTACAATTAGTTTTGGTTGATAAATGAGATTTAAATTGAGTGTTTGTGTGATTATTTCCACTGGGAGTATTCTTTGATTTGTGGATTTGAGAGCTTCTATTGTCTTTGTCTAATTTAAAATAACATATCAAGTTGTGTCTTAGACAGGCAAACATACTTTTAAAGGCTTAAGTCTAATGGCGAGTCACTTTCAAGACTTGCTAAGTATATATTTAACACCAAATTTTAACAACAAAAGCAAACTCATAGTATTTTGAAAAGACATGTCTTGAGAAACCAAAATTATAGGGGACAGAAAATATTTTGGATAAAGACATACAGGAAAAATGAATGACATCATCACTGAACAGCTTCATCTGCATCGTGTTTTTTTACCAAGTTCTTGCCTTTCCTACACCAGAGTGTGCGTGAAGGAACTGCTGGTCACAGCCGGGCCTCTGAGGCCTTGGGGAGAGGTACACGTGGCTTTGACTTCTGGCCTGGCCACTTCCCAGATGCATGACTTTTCACAAGTCACTCTTTCAGCCTTTTCCCCATAGGCACATTAAGAGCAATTGCTGCCCTACTCTGTGGTCAACACAGAGGTCTAAAATGTGGACGTGAAGGTAAAAGGCCATTGTTACACCTGCCACGGAGAAGATCCTCAGTACAGTTCGGGCACCTTCACATTCCCTTCGAAAATCAGCAGGCCTGCCTTTAATGATTATTCTAAATGTCTATGTTGTGTCAATTACATTTTTTTCACTTTTTGTTACTGCCTGAGGGTATATCCCTTTCAAACTAGCAGGAAAGAGTTGCCCCCGGTGGGCATTATATTTCTACCAAATGAGTATAGTAGCTAACACAGACTCTGGAGTCAGAATTACGGGATTCAAATCCTGGCTTCATTTTTAACTCATAGGTTGACCTTGACCAAGTTATTTAATTTCTCTGCACCTCATTCATAAAGAAGGGATACATACTCCTTGTCCCATAAGATCTTTTTAGAAGTGGTGGACATACCTGTGATGGTTAACTTTATGTGTCAACATTGTGAAGGGTGCTTACTGGTGAAATGAACATTTAAAGTAGGTGAACTTTGGGTAAAGCAGATGGCTCTCCATAGTATATAGGTGGGCCTCCGCCAATCAGTTGAAGGCCCGGAAGAACAAAACTACTAGCCTCCCCAAGCAGAGGGAGTGCTCCACAAACTGCTTTTAGACTCAGCTGAACCACCAGCTCTCCCCGACTCCAGTCTGCCAGCTCCTGACTAGAACTGGGCCATTAGCCCTCCTGGGTCTCCAGCATGCTTTGAACTTGCCAGCCTCTAAAATCTTGCCTGAGCCAATTCTATTCATTTATTCAATCAATCAATCAATCAATCAATGCTATTGGTTCTGTTTCTCTGGATAGCCTTGATTAATACAATACCCTAGGGTGATTCCCAGGATTTCAGCAAAGGAAACATGGAATGGGAAATGGTAGCAAGAAGTTATAAATGATGCGACCAGTTCAGGAAAAAGGAAGGAATATGATAGTTGGGTAAATTTTCACTTTTGCTTTGATATTAAGATATCTGCATTGTCTTAATCTGTTTGGGCTGCTATAACTAAATAGCATAGACAGGGCAGGTCATAAACAATGAAATTTATTTCTCACATAGACTCTGGAAGCTGGAATGTCCAGGATCATCACACCAGTAGATTCGACGTGGTGGCTAGCGATGGCTCACTTCCCGGCTCACAGTGGCACCTTCTTGCTGTGCCCTCACATGGTGGAAGGCCAAGGGAGTTCTGTGGAGCCTCTTTCATAAAGTCACTAATCCCATTCAAAAGGGCTTCGCCCTTATGACCCAGGCACCTTCCAAAGGCCCCACCTCCTGATACCAACACACGGAGCATTAGGGCTTGAGCATATAAACTGTGGGGGGACACAAACATTCAGATCATAGTAGCATATATTTACCCATTCGTTTGCTTTGTTCTCTCACTCAATTCCATTTTATCTAATATAAATGTATGAATAAAGTTTCAACCCATAGCTGCATATCTCAATAACAAAATATCAAAGTGAGTGTGGAAATTAGTTGGGAGAGGAATGAGTATTGTCAGAGATGGCTTGAGTCCATGAAACCTGTGTCTCCTCATTTGGGGAGAGATTCATTGTCTTCAATTTTGTATGGAATACATACAGTTATACATGTGAGGGTGCCATCATACTAAACAGAAGCAGAGTGTAATTTTTAGTGGGAGCCTATATATGGGTATAAGGGGATGGACAGGGCTACTGAGTTGACAAAGGGCACTGTGTCAGAATGGGTGCTATCAACATGGTAGCATCACCACCAACCCATTTTTTGATTGAAAACTATGATTTCCAGAATTCCTTTTGACATGCAGTCTCCATTTAGAATAGTCCAGTGAGAGGAACTCATGTGCTCTTCAGAAGGCTAAGTGAAGCAGACACTAGCCTTGTTTGGAAGGCTGTGGCAGTGAATGAGAGGTAAGCTTCTAGACCTCTTCACATGCTCCCCTCACGGTCGTGGTGCCCTGCAGATTCACTCAGAATTGGTGGCTTTGTCACCCAGCCCAGAGCTTCAGGCTGTGTCATGAATATTTCTCCAATCCTGCGGCTGTAGTCTTCCATGCCTTCATTTTCCCAGACCTTTCCACATTGATGTGACCTTAAGTCACATGTGAAACCCCTTAGTTACACACTACCGGTAGTGTCTTTTTTACTGATCGAGTTCATAGTGACACAATTCACAAAGCAGAGCAGATGCTGAGGCAGTGCTACCGCACACTATTTCCAAGTCTCGTGTTTATGCGCAAATGCATCTTGCTTCAATTCTGTCCTACTTTATCCATTAAGACACCAAAACACATACCCACAAGGGGCTTTCTTTTCTATTTGAGGCTCAAGAACTAAAGTCATGATTTGATTTCAATGCACTTCCTGACAGCATGATTTTTGTGCATGAGTGTAATGGAATGCCATCTCCACAGAAAACAGACACTATGAGTGATGGCTAAAGATTTGCCAGATTGAAGTTTCTGTTCTGTGATGAATTGCTTTGGAGCATGAGAAAAGTTTTTGTTCATTTATTGTATTCAAGACAAATTGACTCAATAGGAGGAGATCTCAGAGCCAGGAGACATACTTCCAATTGTTCAAATATATGAGAGGCCCTTGGAAAGTTCTTCCTCAGCAGGGAAGGCCTTCAATGGAGAGCAGTGCTTCCTCCATTTATCTACAAGTAGTCTCCCTGAGTGGTTACTTGGCGGGCAGGCCGCTGCAAGAGGTGCATCATTCTCTTGCCATATAACAATTTAAATAAGCTATAATAACACTATGCTATACCCACACATATCTTGCTTTGTATATTGACATTTTTTGAAATTGGAAATATTGCTATTGCCACTTGTTAATATTACTATCAAAGGTAGCCTGTTTCTGAGTATCCCAAATTAGAAAAGAAAATTGAAATTTAATATTGAATCATCTTGGGTTTAAAATAAATGTAAAACACTCTTCCCACTAAAAATATGTGGATAGCGAGCAGATCATGTCCCTAGAGCTTAGTGATAAATAAAACTATTGTTGTCCATCCCTCCTTAGATGGAATCCCGCAGATTAATTTCTGAATACTAGTTAATACTAAAAAAATAAATTTGGTTTTAAAAGTATAGCATGTATATGAAAGGGCAATAAATACCAGTTTACAGACTGCTGAATTATCACAAAGTGAACCATCCATTCAACCACCATCTAAATCAAAACATAAAATACTACAAAAAGGTGGAATCTTCCTTCATCTTCCTTCCATCCATTAACTACCCACTGCCTTAAAAGTAACTACTCTCTGCCTCCTAATGCTACAGAGTAGGCTGACCACAGTGGGCCCATATCGCGCTATTTTGTGTTTGAAGGATTTGCTCGGAATCATGTTAGGATTTACCTAACATGTTGTTTCATTAATAGCAGTTCATTTTTAATTGCTGTATGTATTCCATTGTATAAACATATGTTATATTATTTATCCATTTTAGTGTTTATGGAAAGATGGCTGCTTCAAATCTGGGGCTATTATGAATAGTGCTCCTGTCCTAAACAGCTATAAAATTTAGTGCCTGTGTGCTAATAGTTTATGTCACGTAAAGTTTTATTTTGGAAGGCTCAGTATGTGGAAGAATATAAACATTTCCTCTTCATGATTGGAGAAGCCTTCCAAGTTCACTGTTAAGCACCCCACTTTTATGAGCTGTCAGCACCACTTCTCAGGAATTAAAGGCACCCCTCCTCCCATCGGTCTGCATTCCAAGTTTATGTGTGACCTACTTGGCATTTAATAAGACTTGGATTTCTTCCACTTAAGCGCAAAAAAAAAAAAAAGCTGTTATAGATTACCCAGAAGTCTCTTAGCAACCAATTCTATTCCCTTCCTTTAATATGCTTTTGGATGGGCATGGTTTAAGTTCCTCCAACTGGGGTCAGCCTCAGCAAGCATGTAACGCAACTGTGGCAGAGGGTGTAGACACTGAACAGGTTGGCTGTGCTTGGGCATTCCCCATTCAGTCTAAAAGCAAACTCTAATTACAATTCCTCTGTCTTTGGAAGTCTCCAGGTTAGAAAATATTTTTTACAAGCACTATTATATCTGAACCAAGCAGTAACAAGACAACAGAATCACTCTTAGTTGTCTGCCTGAAGAAGGGAATTTTTAATCATATTAACAATTCTGGGCTCCAGACATAGAGAGTGGGGATGGCTCATTTCGGGGTGTTTAGCTCAGCACTAACCAAACTATTTGTATAGACTGATGCTCAAGGCAAGTGGAGAGACTGTTCCTATCCCTTGTCATTTGTCTTAGTTTCTCCAGGACAGAATTTGTTAGTCCTTAGTTATATGTATTCACTCATTTCTTTCAACTTTTTCAATATACAAGGTCACATTTTTCATATGTATACATACACACACACCACACACACATATGAATGCCTACAAAGCACAAAGATTAAGAGGCTTTCAGCATTTCTGTATAGTATATATTCCCCTCTATTGGGCAGAAAAATCATCTATCCTCTGGATGACGCACAGAGACCTGTCATAAACAGTTGAAGAACAATAGACACAATCTGTTAGTACCATCCCTTCCTGTGAGAGGGAAACATAAATCATCCCATGAAAGTCTCAGATTCTATTTAGGGACTTGTCCTATATGTCTCCCAAATATCATGGGTCCCTTCAGTGACTGTGGTTTTTAAAAAAATATTTTCTCACAGTTTCTCTCTTACAGCATATGTAGGAAAGGAGAACACTCTCTATTGTCTCCAGCTCTTATTATTTTTATTCCAGGCTAGAATATTAGCACGCAACCCATTTGAAATATCTGGTGCAGGTCAATACGTTTGTTGGTGCTGATTAGCGTCCAATTACCATGGCGGACGGGACCTGGCTGTGTCTATGCCAATTTGTTTACTGAAATCCACAGACTGGGTCAGTGTGGCTTTCATTAAATGGATCCCAACATTGAAGAGAACAGTTTTCATAATCCACAGACAAATCCTCCAGTTAAAGAAAACCTGATAGTATGTGACATCTACATTTATCAAACTTATTGAAAATTGCCTAGTCTTCCACTTCATATTCCCTCTGGATGTAACCAAATTACATTAAAAAAATATGTCTTTTCAGTAACTCAAGTGGACTATTTTGGTCTAAAAACTCTACTGAGACTTCCTTCTTAAAAGCCAACTGTATTTAATATGTTCTGCCCTGGCTGGTGTAGCTCAGTGGACTGAGCTCAGGTTGTGAATCAAAAGGTTGCCGGTTTGATTCCCTGTCAGCCCACATGCCTGGGCTGCAGGCCAGGTCCCCACTGTGGGCCATGTGAGAGGCAACCACACATTGATGTTTCTCTCCATCTTTCTTCCTCCCTTCCCCTCTCTCTAAATAAATAAATAAAATCTTTAAAAAAAATATGTTCTGAGAGAAGTGTAAAGCTGAAAAACCAACACATTTTTAAAATAAGACAAATTAATAAATTTATAGGTTCTTTTGTACATTAACTTCTCATTATCATTCACTAAAGTGATGTGCTTATAGAACAGATATTGATATGTTCATACTCCAAATAGATTCCTTTAACCCACATGCCCAGTTTCAAATGTTTAACCAATGATTTTTTAAGGGTCATAGTTTAGGAAAGTTCTCTGTTTTCAACGAGAAACTTTTGACTTCCTGTAATTAGAGTTTGTATCATTCTACAAACTTATAGTAAAGTGACTCCCTCAGAATACTGCTTGATTATTCATCGTGGTGTTATCACTGTTATTGTGGTTATATGTTATTGTAATAGCATTATTTGTGTATTTGGGGCAGGAGGAACATTTTCCAGATAGACTGTCACCATGGCTAGCTTTACTACCTTATTTTTGTTTGTGTGCTTGAAAATAACTCAATGATTGTTATACATAATTGGGAAAAGATCTAAGAAGAATTTTATAACTTGAGTATTTGGAGGTTAATTCTGATACATCACAAGACTGATATAATAAATTATATGGGACTAATTAAATTACAAACAAACCCACCAAATAGGGACACTGAATGGCCAAGTCAATAATAGTATATTTACCTACAGAATTCCCTGTAGCTATGGATATGAATCATTATGAAAATAATAGTTAATGTTTTAAATAAACATAGTATGTGTCATTCACTGTTTTAAATGTTTTTGAACTCATCAATCTTAATATAGGCCTATAAAATAGATACTATTATTATCTCAACTTTATAAATGAGGATATGGCAAAAGAGATTAGGAGCTTAGAGAAGATCCTACAAGAAATTAATGAATAAGCCAAGTACTAAACCCAGAGAATATGACTCCCAAATCTGCACTCATATTTTCCTCACTTTTTTAGCACAAAAATATCTGTGATGTAATGTAAACCAAAGCAATGCATTTGTTTATAAAATGCATGGATTGACCAACCATTCAGATGGCAGAAGAACTATTTCTGAGAATCTTTAGGAGCAAATAATCAGAACTAAATCTTTTGCTTCAATGTCAACATGATTTTATGTAGAATACAGAATGCCTTTAAAATTGTTCTGTAAGTAGCCTAGAAGGTAGAATCCAAATATAGTGGAGATACTCTAGTATCTTCTTCCTTGTAGAAGCTAAGGGCATGATTAGCTTCTAGAGTGTTATCTACATATAAGAAATGAGTAGATTAAGTATCTCCACTCCTCACCTCAGGGCACAGACCTGCTTTAAGATTGCTGTAACTTCATTGTCTATGATGTTATCTTAAGAGTATGAAAAACTTCTTTGGTGAATTGACTTAGTCTGTGAAGGACTGATTGGTTTGTTTAAAAAAAAAAAAAAATCTCTGACCACATGGATGGATCCTGAGAATATCATGCTAAATGAAATAAAACAGACGGAAAAAGTCAAGAACCATATGATTTCACTCACATGTGGGATCTAAAACTGAAAACAACAGATGAAAAAACAAGACAAACTAACACACACAGAACTCACAGACACAGACAACTGGTGGTTACCAGAGGGAAAGCGGGGTGTGGGGAGGTAGTAAAGGATAAAGGGAGTCAAATATATGGTAATGGAAAGAGAGGGACTTTGGGTAGTGAACACAAAATGCAATACACAGATGATGTATCATAGAATTGCATACTTGAAATCTATATAGATAATTTTATTAACCAATGTCACCAGATTAAATTTAATTAAAAAATCTCTGGCATCTAAATCTTTCAAAACTGTCCTTTCTTTGTTGAATGTAAAAAATTATGAAGAGAGAGTGAGCTACTTCCTTTCTTGGAATTGTCCTTATAATTTCAGAAATTCGCTGTAATCAGTCAGCTCACAGTATAATCACCAAGCAATCTAATGGAAAATGTTCAAAACTACATTTTTCATTTTGATTAAAAGTAGTGTTTCCCTTCAAGTGACAGTGGAACGAGATTAAAGTGGTAATATCAATTAATAAATGAAAACCTTCATCTCTTTTTCTCCTTGTCTTCGTGGAATCAGTAAATGTCCCTAGATCCCAAATCTCAGTGGCTCAAATATGTCCAAAAGTTTCCAGAACAGTGTTTGCCTACCTGGAACTCCCAGTCACAGCTGCCCTTCTCTTCAGCAGTTCTGCCACACTATTAAAACACTTTTCTTCCCTGTTATTTCTGAATTGCTCTTACATCAAAAATTTCAATCACATCAGTAAATTCCCCTTATTTTGCAGGAAAAACCTGACATTTTAATGTAATTTTAAAGCAAGGACAAATTAATGTGAATTGTTCTTTCCCTTTGCTTTTACAGCTGCTGATTTCTCTGTATATTTTTATATTGTTCAATTTAGTTTAATTACAGTGTAAATCCCAGAGAACATTAAAATGAAATTAGACACATACATGAGATCTATATGATTCTGCAAAACGTGTTTCCTAGAATGATTCTTCTCAACCAGAAGGAAATATCTAACACCTTCTTAAGCATATTTAATGCATATTTATGAAGTTATTTAATTAAGATTCTATTCACACTTTTCCTATCTACTGGAAACATTAATAAATTTCTATCTACACATCCATTCTTTGATAAGTATCTATCAGAATTTATATAAACATCTATATAAAAAGATTTATATTACCACCTTAACTTATTAGAATATTTATATATTATATAAGTGTTTTCAATTTATTTCTTTTTGTTCTGCTCTAAAATTGACTTTTACAAAACAAATACATACAAATTCTTTCTCTACATTCATAACCATCTCACTACATTATGAGCCCTTCAGTGCAAGGACTAACCACTTCTCACTCAGTTTTTGTCCCAACTTTCCAAATTTCTATATTCAAGGACCTAGCAATTTTTTAATGTAAGAAACACTATTTGATAATTTGTGGAATAATCCCTATAGCTAGTCAAATAGAGAAACTATCATTGCAACTGCCAATGAGATGATGATGTTGGCAATCAATGATAGGGGGAAATGTATATGATAACTAAGTGAGAATTATTTGCATTCAGACAGTCCTGGGCTTAACTCTCAACCCATTACTTACTAGCTGTGATCCTGGGCAAGTTGGCAAATCTCTGAAATCTTCAGTTCCTTCCTCTATAAACTGTAAATATAATAGTACCCACTTTATTGGGTTTTAAAGGGAACCAATTGATGTAATGTTTATACAAAACGTATCACAGTGCTTGGCAGACATAATCAATGCTAATTAACTGCTACTGTTATTATTAGATTAGCCATTTGCATTAATCAGCTAACAGATAATTTGTGGTGCCAAATGCCTTAAATATTTACTTATGTATGAATATTCCTTTATACTTAAAATAACCCTTTTTACTAACATAATCAGAACTTGTACACTGTAAAAATGTTGAAAATAAAATCAAAGAGTTAAAAAAGGTGACTTCCTGCCAAGATGGAGGCATAGGTAGACACACTGTGCCTCCTCACACAACCAAAATAAGCACAACAACTATGTAGAAACAAAAAACAACAAATACTGACAGAAAATTGAACTGTATGGATGTGCAACAACCAAGGAGTTAAGGTACAGATATTCATCCAGACCAGTAGGAGGGGTGGAGTCTGGCGGCCAGGCAGAAAGGGGTGAAGGCAAAATGAGGGGTGGCTGGCGGACCCAGCGAGGAAGTGGATGATGGAGGAGCACAGGGCACAAGGTGGCTGGTGGACTGGGCAGTCCCACATTCGCGTGCAGATAAACCAGGCAAAACTGGGGAGCGAGACAGACCACACAACCCAGGGTCCAAGTGTAGGGAAATAAAGCCTCAAAACCCCAATTGAAAACACCTGTGGGGGTTGAGGTGCCAGGAGAAACTCCCAGCCTCACAGGAGAGTTCGTTGGAAAGACCCACAGGGTTCTAGAATGTACACAAACCCACCCACATGGGAGTCAGCACCAGAAGGGCCCAATTTGCTTGGGGGAAGTGGGAGAAGTGACTGAAATCTGGCAGAAAGCAGAGGAAGCGCCAGTGTTCTCTCTTGGACTCCTCCCCCACAAACAGCTTCACAACCCAGCTACTTGGTTTACCCCGCCCTGGTGAACACCTAAGGCTCTGCCCCTCACTACATAACAGGCACATCAAGACAAAAAAAATGGCCCAAATGAAAGAACACATCAAAGCTGCAGAAAAATAAAACTAATCAACAAAGAGATAGCAACCTATCAGATGCACAGTTCAAAATACTGGTAATCAGGATGCTCACAGCATTGGTTGAATCTGGTCGCAAATTAGATGAAAAAATCAAGGCTAAAGCTAAGTGAAATAAAGGAAAATGTACAGGGAACCAACAGTGATGGGAAGGAAACTGGGACGCAAATCAATGGAGAGGAACAGAAGGAAGAAAGAAACAACCAAACTGAAAAGGAAGAAACAAGAATTCAAAAAAATGAGGAGAGGCTTAGGAACCTCCAGGACTTCTTTAAATATTCCAACATCCAAATTATAGGGGTACCAGAAGGAGAAGAGGAAGAACAACAAGTGGAAAAGTTATTTGAACAAATAATAAAGGAGAACTTCCCCATTCTGGCAAAGGAAATAGACTTCCAGGAAGTCCAGGAAGCTCAGAG
>CM052546.1:21792780-21814483 GCA_028533065.1 Trachops cirrhosus
CATACTTACATTAGCCAAGATTAAAATGAAGGAGAGAATTCTAGAAGCAGCAAGAGACAAGGAGGCAGTTACCTATAAAGGAGTTCCCATCAGACTGTCAGCTGATTTCTCAAAAGAGACCTTACAGGCAAGAAGGGGCTGGAAAGAAGTATTCCAAGTCATGAAAGGCAAGGACCTACATCCAAGATTGCTCTATCCAGCAAAGCTTTCATTTAGAATGGAAGGGCAGATAAAGTGCTTCTCAGATAAGGTCAAGAAAGGAGTTCCTCATCACCAAGCCCTTATCATATGAAATGTTAAAGGGACTTATCTAAGAAAAAGAAGATAAAAAACATGTACAGTAAAATGATGGCAAACTTACAATTATTAACCACCACACCTAAAACAAAAACAAAACCAAACTAAGCAAACAACTAGAACAGGAACAGGACCACAGAAAAGGAGATCACATGGGTGGTTAGCAACAGGGAATTGTGAGGAGGAGAGAGGGGGAAAAGGTACAGAGAATAAGTAGCATAGAAGGTAGGTAGAAAATAGACAGGGGGAGGGTAAGAATAGTATGGGAAATGTAGAAGCTAAAGAACTTGTAAGTATGACACATGGACATGAACTAAAGAGGGGGGAATGTGGGTGGGAGAGGGTATGCAGGGTGGAGGGGAGTGGAGCGGGGGAAAATGGGACAATTGTAATAGCATAATCAATAAAATATATTTTAAAAAAGAGTTTAAAAACAACAATAACTAAAACATTACATTTCTACCACTACAAGATCGCTGTGAATCAATAGAGACAGGATAACAACTAGATTTTCCCCATCATTTTCTCCTCCTAGTCATGGCATCAAAAATCCATGTAATAGAGAAGGCAGCCCTGCATCCATCTACCATGACCTATTTCCCACCTCTTTTTAAAATGTCATCAGAGATAGTATTTGAATAGATGATTTAATTTGGTATATAATATATCCAGAATATTGGGGCAATATAGGGTCTTTGCTTAGTCCTGACTCAGCTAGAGAAATTTCATTAAGTTTTATAGATGTCAAGACTTTAGTATTTTCCCCAAATCTCTCCTACTACACAAACGTCTCCCTGACATTTCAGCCCCCCTCACACTGATGTATGGAGCAAAGACATAAACTTATTTTTGTCCAAGTGTCTTGTCTCATCTTAGATTTCCAAATAATCCAGGACCAGCCACTAGCTAACCCATGGTGTACCTTAATAATCTTAAATTATCTAAATGTTAGGTACAAAAATTACTGGGAATTCTCTATATTCCAGCATGTGTGTGTACATAAATATCCATGTAGGCCTATGACTAATCGTTAGCTATGACTGCATCAGCCCTTAACAAAAGTATTCTTTTTTTAAAGGATTTTATTTATTTCTTTTTAAAGACAGGGGAAGGGAAGGAGAAAGAGAAGGAAAGAAACATCACTGTCTGGTTGCCTCTCGCACGGCCCCTCCTGGGGACCTAACCTGCAACCCAGGCATGTACCCTGACTGGGAATCGAACCAGTGACCCTTTGGTTCGCAGGCCAGTGCTCAATCCACTGAGCCACACCAGTTAGGGCCAAGAGCATTCTACTGTTTAACATAACTGAGAAGACAGAAATACAAAGTCATTATAAAAATAGCTATCCACAGAGAGGAGGAGGAAATGTCTCATAATGAGGGGAGGAAAGAAAATATTTTCCTGTTTCTCTGAAGTCTTTCCTTTATGGTTCACTAATATAAATGGAAGAAAACTCAGTGAATAACAGCAAGATGCTGGATGGTTGGTTATGATTCTCCAGGAGATGCTGTTATTCTCTAGAGCAACAGCCTTTCAACAGTCCAAGTGCAAGAACTGAGGCTGATATAGGTGTGGAGAACCAAGTAAGATAAATTAAGTGGTCTTTGGGGGGAAGAAAAAAAAGCTATCATATTGTAATATTGTAAGACTATTATAGGGAGTGGAGAAGCCAAAAAACTTGTATGTACAACCCATGGACGTAAACTAAGGGGCGGGAGGATGCTGGAGGGAATGGGAGTACCAGGCAGAGGGGGATTAAGGGGAAAAAATAGGACAACTGTAATAGCATAATCAATAAAGTATACTTAAAAAAGAGAACTATGGTAAGGTCTGTAAAATTATTGGTTCACAATTTAGTGTTCAATAAATGAATGGTAAAGTTATTACTACTACTACCACCATGGACCTGCCATTCATGGAATCTTATGGGGATACTCCCTTTCCCCTGTCAAAGAGCATCCATACTTCATAACACATGGTAGCTGTCTTGATTTGGATTTCCATAAATTAAAAACAATTTAACTCAAAATCCAGAAACAAACTTTATATTGACATCCCAGTCAGCCTGAATTTTCTAACGTTTTATAGTTCTGCAGTGCTTGATAACTGGCATGTCATGTACACCACCAATATTGCTTCCCAGCTGCACTGCCTGCCTCCATTTAATTATCTGCCAGTTATTTTTGCAGTACCTCTACCACAATGATCCAACCCAAAAGAAAAACTTAGAATGTCACTTTCGACCTCCACCCTTCCCAATTCCCTACCTCCTAGAAGATAAAATCTCAGCCACTTAAGATAATATCCAGTATCAAGCATGATTTGACTGCCACCCAGCTGCCTAATTTCATCTTCCAACTCCATGCTCCCAGCTCTGTACTCAGTGCTCCATCAACAGAGAACTACTTACAGTTCCACAGACACTCCATGTAATTCCTTGCTAAAATATCTTTACAGAGCCAGTAATACCTACCTGATATATCCTTCTATCCCTTCTTCCCATCCCCTACCTACCAACTCCAAGAGGCTAGCCTTTCTGCTTTAGGAAAAAAAATGTCATCAGCCTAGTTTGTTCAACTTCAGTCATTCTACTTTCCCTTCCTTCTCAATTTTTCTATAATCAAATCATATACAAAACTCTAATATAAGTATGATATGAATGAGGTAGAAACCAGAGTTTGCTTTTTGGCCCTTCCATCATTTCTCAGAGACTTCAAACCACTGGCCAGGGTGAGCAGACTTTTTCTGTAAAGGTCTCTGCTACAGCTATTTATTGCTGCTCCTGTAGGGCCAAAACAGCCATAGACAGCATGTTATCAACTGGGTGTAACTGTGGTCAAATAAAATGTCATTTACAAAGTTAAAAACAGGCTGTGGACCACACTTGACCTGCTGGGTATACTTCAGTGAGCCCTGGTATAGACAGGGTGAGAAGGGTGATGATGATGGCACTGAAGCAGTTAGCTAAAACCTTTTTCAGCATGACCCTATGCCAGGAATTGTGATGAATATTATCTAATTTAATGCAATAATACCATAAGATAGGAAAAGTGGGCTTAGAAAAGTAAAATATCTTCCCTGCCGTTCCTCAGATAGAATGCATCTATGGTTAAGGCACTTGGTTCATCTTCACCCCTCCTTTCTAACTAGAGAAAATCCTAAGGACCTTGCCAGTTGTAATATTACATTGTTCTTTGACAACTACTGCAGAAGTGAGTTTACAGCAAATAGTCTCTGGATCCTCTGGCAAGTACTGACCCATCATCTTACTCTATCATTGGGGCTGTACGGTGCCTTTATGACTGTATATAGTGCCCAAGTGGGCACTCCAGCTCAAATTCCAGAACCTTCTCAGTTTGCTGATGCTGACTTTAGCAGATACGAAGCTGAACTTCTTTCTGATCTCTGGAGCAGAATGGACCCATGAGTGGATTTAGTTGGACTGAAAAAACACTGAACCTCTAAGAAGACAGGGGGCCCGGCACATCTTTGTCCATGCCTGGAGGTCATATGACTCGAAAAGTGCTTTTGAAAATCACTCTTTTCAAACACACCAGAATGTGGATAAGAGACAAAGCCTCCCTGAGTTTTTCTGCAATAAGACTAGTAATAAAAGAAGTGTTTAGTGGTTGTGAAACTTCGTGACATTGACTGATTAAGAGGCAGTGTCTGATGTGGATTTTTCTTCAGATAGAGTCAAGAGAGAATAGAGATAATCATTTCCATTGCTCAGGGCTCACTCCGAGTGATGAATCCAGCCAACCAAAGCCACTTCTGAGGCCAGCTGTCTCACCATAACACCCCCATTCAACTTTATTATCCACTTCTATTTCTTCCATGAAGTAGTGGGCTTTGGTGAAGCTTTCAGATTTACTCAAGTCTAAGAAAACAATTCAGGGGAAGCAATGGTAAATGAAAAGAAAAGAGGGGAAATTATTTATATCGAATATTAGCTAAAAAATGATAAGGCACCAGGGCAATTAAATTCATTCCTAAATTGAAAATTCAGATTCTCCAGAAAAATGATAAAGTTTTCTAGATTCATAAGAAGGGTGATAAAAACAGTGTTAATTAATTTCCTCTCACTAATCTCATTATGATTATTAAGAATTTCCCTAAGCAAGTATATGTATCACATCCTATATTATGATATGCACCATATAGTACCTTGAATTATTATTATCTGTGCACTTGCATCTTTCTCAGTAATATAGTGCAGCCAGAAAAGCCTGGTGATTAAGTATATGGGCTTTGAGGTCAAAGAGTTAGTATGAGCCCTGGTTAGTCTCTTAGTAACTACAGACATCCTTCTGAGGTATGGAGGGTTCAGTTTCAGACCATTGCAATAAAGCGAATATTGTCATAAAGCAAGCCACACAAATATTTTGGTTTTTCAGTGCATATAAAAGTTATATCTATACTATATTTTAGTCTAATAAGTACACAATAGCATTATTTCTAAAAACATACCATAATTTAAAATATTTTATTGTGAAAAAATGCTAACCATCATCTGAACCTTCAATGAGTTACCCATAATCTTTTTGATGGTGGAATGTCTTGCCTTCAATTTGTGAAAAATACAATAGCTGCAAAGCTCAGTAAAACAAAGTGCAATAAAATAAGGTGTATCAGTTTTTGTGTACATGAATTTGGAAAATCACTTGCCTCTCTGATCTCGTTTCCTTCCTGAAATGTGGGGATGACAATAGCACCTACACTATAGGATATTTGGGAGGATAAAATGGGCTTATATATGCAAAGTGTTTTCACATGGTGTCTGGGATATAAAGAATAAGCCATCAATAAGTGTCAGTTATTATTGGCACTGTTGTGAAATCGGGAGTTGGCGTACAAAGTCACCATAGCATATGCTCAGCATAAATTATGTGTACATTCAGTTCTTCATGGACATGCAACACAGCCACAGAGGGCAAGAATTATAGGACTACTTCCAACATGGTGGGTGTCATGATGTGTACCCTTTCTTCTAACTTCTCTGTCATCCTTTTGAACATTAAAACCATTCTCTCAGCTACATAATAGATAAGTATGGATGTGATCACTGTCCAAGATAAACAAAGCTAGACAGTGAAAGCTGTGAACACAGATTTTATTCAATAACTACTGATAGTAGGGAGAAGAGCTGAACTTCATCACAGTTTATGCAGAGGAGACTGGGCATTTTTTTAAAAAAAAGAATGAAGATGTGGGGAAGAGGAGTGAGCGGGCCTGGAGTAAAAGATTGTAAAGGGTTGTCCATTTGCTGGCAGCTGTGGAGTAAGATTCTATCCACCCACAGAGACTGCAGACAGAGGTCACCTCCTTCCCCGTGATTACATTTCAAAGGAATGGCTGTCACGGCTTTGAGAAAGACATGCCTGGCTTATAGGGGATACACACACGCCTCACAAAGAGAAAGAAAAGACTCACAATGATAAGTCCTTTTTGGAAAATGCTATAAGAAAGGGAGATCAGGGGCCTGTCATCAGAAGTCAGCTAGAAAGGATGGTAAATTATTTTGCCAGTCTGGAACTTGGCCAGACAGAAACTCAAAAGGATGCTGGGATCCTTTTGAGGAGGGAGAGTTGAGTTGGGAAACTCAAAAGGATGCATGTGCCAGGAACATGGTGTTAGATTGCTAGAAGCCATGTGAAGTCTGGGCAAATCTCTCAGTGCAGGAGTTTGAAAAGAATGCACATACCAAGAGTTCCTGCAGCTCTCACTCCACACCAGTATGTAGGGTTTCTCACTCCATTCCACCGGATGTCATTTAGACAGAGAAGAAATCATGCTGAACCTAAATGAAGACAGGGATCAAAGCCAGAGACCATGGCTAAGCCTAAAAGTAGAACCAGTCCACTCAATTCAAAATAGGCACTGTATTTTTTTCAAATCACATAATGATCTTATATTAAGCTAAGAGGCCTCAATGGTGGTCTGATCATCTGTTTCATTCATTCATTCATTCATCCATCCATCCATCAATTATTTTTTAAGAGCTTACCACATGCCAAATAATGAAAATAAATCTAAAGTCTCTGCCTTCACAGAGCTTAAAACATGATAAGGAAAACAGGCAGCAAATTGCCTACAATAAAGCATGTAACTGGTGAGAGGGCAGGTACAGGCTGCTTTGGAATCTAAGCAGAGAAATACAACTCTGTGGGGGATGGAATCTTGGTTAGGGCTACATTCCCTTCCCCACGGGGTCCTTCCTCACATGCAGGCAGGCAGTGGGGCAGGGCTGCTCTTATTGCTTAAGGACAGATTCCCTGGAGAAAGCAGAAAAAAAGGTGGATTTCCCTGCCTTTGGAGTGTCAAATAATCAGGCCCTGAGAAAACGGAAAGGACCCTGGTTCATAAAAATGATTTACTAGAAAGCATCATGAGAAAAAGCAAGGCCTCCTCTGATCAGACAAGGAAATGATTCCTCAAATGCAGGACACGAGAAGAGTGCAGGGGAATTCATAGACAAGCACACATTGCTGAGTCCCAGAGAAAGGTTCTCTGGAATTGAGTCCACAGGACAAAATCCCAAGTGAATGTGTTAGATACAGGCTCAGCTCCTTGCTGCCTAGTTAGAGCCCAACTCGATCCAAGAGAGAGGATATGGTTCTTCATTGTTTCTAAGCACACATAAAGATAGATTCACAGTGATTTCCTCACTGCATTGTGACGTTGAGGCAGACATAGTCCTGTGTGCCCAAGAATAGCAAGGAAAGAACACTTAGGTGGTAATGTGAGATATCTCCTTAGTGACCTATGAAGATGACTGACCCAGGAGGAGGTGGCAGGATGGATTACTCAGTTAATATCTGTGTAGACAGATAGCATTAACTAACAGTTGTATACTACCCTGCTACATCGATGTCTTATCAATATACAGTCTAACAGTGATTAAACACAGTTTCTAAATTCTGAGTGTCTGGGTTTGCAGCCTCACCAAATGAAAACTATTTAACTCTCTATAAAATACAGATAATACTAACACCTACCTCTAGGGTTGTTATGATGATTAATGATGTGCTTAGTGATGGTAATGATAAAGACGAAAGTCCCTTCTAAGAAAAGGTGGGGGAGATCAAATGGACTAAAACTAAATTTTCACTTCCACTTCAGACTGGAGAGTAAACATAAGAAACAAACTGAGCTACTTGAAAAAAGTGCTTATTTCTAGTATCCCTTATTTGTGGACTATCATTTACTATTGGTCTGCTTGCCTGAAGGTGTGGAGAGGTGGTGTCAGGGACTGCTTCTTAGAATAGGAGATGTTTAAATTGTAAAGATCTAATGAATAAGTAGTTGAAACTTCTCGGGAAAGTTGGATAAGACAGTATATTTTAGTTAGAAAGATACTGTGGAAGTTCAAAGGCCTGCAAGAGCAGAGTGTATGGCCAGAATATGAACAGATTTTTGGATGCCTGGAGTGAGGCATATAAATCTAAGCTTGAGCTTAGGCAAGGATCATCTCCATAACCCACTGGCTTGCTCATCCAACATTATATGCAGACAGACAGATAACATAAGTAGAGATACAGATATAAAATTTGTATAACTATGTATCATCATGAAACTGAGGTGAAAAGTGTTCAGACTCAGGAGGGTCATTAAAGAAAAATACTTCTCTAATTTCTTTCTCATGTGCTGGTCTTACTGCTCCAATGGCTTCCTAAGTGTCAGAGATGATACCTTGTGTTTCATAGGGATCCCACACAGCACTTAGCAGCCACTGAAATCAATAAAGACTTGTGGGTTAATTGATTTTAGTATTAAAGGTATCTATTGATTCTCTACGCCACTTGGGGTTTTCACAGGACTAAAAGTAGCACAGACTTAGGTAAACTTTCTGGCTGAGTGTCGATAAAATGAAACAACTCAAGCTCTACCAAAAAGAGGGAAAAGTGTATTTTATTTTTGAATATATATTTTCTTTTCTGAGTTATTTATTAAGCATGAATTTTTAAGCTTTAGTCAAGCAACCCAAAGAAAAGGCAAATTTTCCCATTGCATTCAAAAAAATTGGCTGCCCAACAATAAAGAAGGAATGTATCCATTGTACTTGTGTGTGTGTGTGTGTGTGTGTGTGTGTTAGATTGCCATCCTATGAGTCAAAGCTACCTCACACAAATCTTTATGTCATATGTTAAATGTGAACAAACAGATGAGAATGGGTTTTGGGTGATTTATCACCACTTAGTGGCTAGAGGTGTAGAAGACAATATCGGTATGTTATTACTATGTATTATTTATCGTTCTTCTTTTAGCAATAGACACTATCTTTTAGCAGATGGGACTATAGCTTTTCTCAATATTCAGAATTCAGATAATAAATCCATGAGTCTTCAATTAAGGAAGTTAAGGTAGATCATGGCTACTTGAGCTATTCTATTAGGAATACATGAGATGTTATCATATTTACATACAGTTAAATGAAGTAATACTTAAATATCTTTAATGTTAACTATTCTAAAACATAACATTTTGGTGTTAATTGTTTTTGAAAGGCCTGAGGATTGCTTTCTAAAAAATAAAATTCTATGAACTAAAAGGCTAATTCTGATTATACAATGAATTAAACTCTTAAAGATAAAACTAGCATATAATTTTTTACTTAATTTGCATATATCACAAAATCATAAATGGCTGTAGTTCTTAGATATAGAAAAAGTAATAAACCAGTTCTATCAGACAAGATGTGATAGAACCTCACAGAAAGAATATATCACATATTAATTAATAAGATATTATATTTGACCATATAGGCTATTCCTGACAATTATGGATAAGATTATTTTGGAAGGAGACAAACAAAATGGAAAAAATTTGCATGCTTTTAAGAAATAGTACAATTTGTTAACTGTAGAATTCTCATAATAGTAACTATATGTGAAGTAAGTACCATAGTAAAATGTGAAATGCTAGAAATATTTGTATAAATGTTCTTAAGAATAATAGATCCCCTGGGGGAAAAATGAATGAGTGATTTTGCTCAAATGAAATCTAGGATTTGTAGTGCTATAATCTATTTCCAAATCCCATGCAGTTATCTGCTAGGATTAAAACATAGGAAAAGTATTTTAATATTATCAACTAAATATTTTGAAGAATATACTATGAAATTTATTTCACTGAAAATTACATTTTAAATAATATAATATTAATTATGTTAACAAGTGATTTTGAATAAATCCCTGTCATGCATGTATTTATATAAGTATTTTATATAAGTATTTTCAAATATTAAATGTTTCTGAAATGAATAAATAAATGAGCGGGTAAATAAATGCAGTTGGAATAAGTATACGAACAACACTCCCAGTAAATAGATATCTGTTTCTATAGCAACACAAGGGGTGGGCAAAAGGAGGTTCACAGTTGTGAGTACACAAGACACAAAGTTTATTCTTGTATTTTTATCAACTAGAGTATTATTTTCCATTCAAACAACTGTAAACACACTTTGTCCACCTCTGTTTATTACTTTCTGATTTTAGAATTTATGCATTAATTAGACCTAGTTGTCAGGAGAATGTTCCAATCTTAACATTGTTCAAACACTTTTTGGATCTCAGGGGAAGAGAAGAGCAAAGGCTATCTTACAGGTATTCAACAAAGTAAAACATAAGTTGTCTCTCAAATCTAAAGCTCATTGAATGCCCCAAGTATTTTATGGAGATAGCTAGGAAAAGAATGCTGTAGTAGCATTTAAATAAAAATTACAGATCAACCTGCAATTGATTATAACATTATAAAGATAAAACTGCATTTGAATACCATTCTATCATGTACTTATGTTTTCTAATTTGATTCTCATAAACCATCTGAGAGGGACACAGAACAAGGATTATAACTTTTAATTTATAGATGAGATCCACAGAGGTTAACTGCCTTTCCCTGCGTCATATAACCCAGATCTACTAACTAACTTAACTAGTCCTCCCACCATTCTTCAATTTCCCCTTGTGAACTCTCAAAGTCAGAAAAGTGCTTGCTCTTACCATCTCTCCAAATCAGTCCACTCTGCACTCAGGTGGCCCCTTTGGTGCCACGAGGTCTGACCTGGCAATAATACCAATTCCTGTTGTACTTGGTAGCCTGTGGGCAGAGGCAATTTTCCAGATGCCAAGTCACTGATCCACTTAGAATCTCTGCCTGTAGATCTTTATTGTTTGCCCCTGCTCCACTCATATTTTGATTGAATGTTTCATACTCTTCAGCCACCTAGATTTGTTATTGGTTTCTTTGGCATTTCTAACAGGTCAGAACATGACTCTTTAGCCCTATATTTCTCTGCTTCTAATGTGGTATCTTTATGAATTCCCTAATTCCTAAAGTCCCCAGACTCTGTCTTTGGGCCATAGGTCCCTCCCTGATCAATAGGAGAAACCACCCATTTCCTAATAATCATGAAGTGGCCTGCCTATTCTTCAAGTTCAAGAGGGGCTCTCAGCCACTGTCTGGTGAATCTAGACTGTCACCATCCTACTACAAACCAGCTCCCCTCCAGAAGCCTGGTTCTCCTGGCTCCTCTCTCAGTCTTCTATTCCTACATCTGTAACTGAAGCTCTATTTAGTTATTACAAAAACCATACTGGGTGGCCTGATTTTGCATTATTCTCAGCTGAGCCTAGAACAAGTCTATCCATCGCAGAAGCTGAACAGAGCCACACTAGGCCTGCCCTGCCTGGAACACGTCCTTCTTTATTATGTTTTGTTTGTCTGTCATTTGGAAACTGATCAAGGTGCTTCTTAGCAATTCAACTTTATTGCTAACCTGAACCAACAATGTAAGCATGAAAGAAAGAGATGGGGGTATTGGGGGTGGGCAGGCCATTGAGTTTTAAGCAGCTAGCCAGCTTTCTGCAGCCTGAACAAAATTATCAAATTATATTTAACATGTTATTCAGTGTAATATTATATTTAACATGTTATTCACTTTAATCAGCTATATAAACATATCCATGTGATTACCATAACATTGCCAAGTATAAGTCAATAGTCACAGAGATGACACATGTGGATGAATGGCAAGATCATCTCCCCAGGGCTAAAAACACAGCACCAAAATCTAGTCAAGAGTGAAGTATCTTCTTACGTCAGGATAATATTTCTCCGACTTTCCCCAAGTAGCAAAATTGGTATTTTTAAATCAGACATACTCGTAACTCTGAATTACCCAAAGTGTTAAAATGTGCATCGTAAAAAAAAATAAGAGGCCAAAACATCTGAGAAAGCATCAGGGAGCTGAGGCTCCAAGGCTTGTGTTGTCAGGCAAGGGAGCAGGTAAATAATACCACAAGTCAGAGAGGACTTTTTCTGTGTTTCTTCTCTTTGGTTGATTCTAATCCAATTCATCCTCCATCCTGAGTCTAGCTGGAATCTCATTCTCAGAAGAAGCGGCCTGACCACTGTAAAAATTTGCTCTCTTTCTCCCTGTGCTGAGTTGGTAATTCTCAGCCATCACTTTGTGTGTGTTTTAAAAGGCGGGTCTCTTTAGCTGTGCAGAAGCTTAGCGGGATCCAATGAAAAACTACACTAACAAGCAAAATAGAATTAGAGACATACAAGCATGGAACAGACTGACAGCCATAAGAGGGGAGTGGGAGGGAGGGCTGGTTGAAAGAAGGCAAAGGGATTAGTCAAAAAACTTATATGCATGACCCATGGACAAGGACAATAGTGCAGGGATTGACTGTGGGAGTGGGGGTGCTGGGTGAAAGAGGAGCAAAGGGAGAAAAATTGGGACAATTGTAATAGCATAAACAATAAAATATTTAAGAGAAAAAAATAAACGACAAGTCTCTAACAGAACATCTGCCTCAGCCACCCTTCCCCAAATTATCATGCTATTTGATAACCAGCCATTTAACAATGCTAACTTCCCCAACTTGTAAATATTTACTGCTTTAACAAACACTCTCAACCATATATTTGTTAAAACATAGAGACATAAAGAACTGTGGCTCTCTCCAAGGAGATGTGAGATTGCAGAATGTGTCAGGTTGCCATTAAGAGCTAAGTGGAAGACATAAATTCAAAGGTACACAAATTGTTCAGCATCAACAATGTCTGGAATTGCTCTGGGTGCCAGTGCAATTTACAGCGTGCCCACTTGAGAGGTAGAATGGAGACATTAAAATATCTTCTTATTTTCCAAAGACAATAGTATGAATCTCTTAGGAAAAGAAAACCTACGTCATGAATGCAAACACATTCATCTCTGGTTCCAGGTCAGACATCACTAATTGATTACTGCACACTGTACTTCTGATTTAGGTAAATTCTACTTCAATGTGTCAAAAGAGCACCCCAGGCAACTACTACCAATTAAAGGTGAGCATATGAGATGAAACCTAATTCCTATTCTTGCATAGAGACTAATTTTTCCAAATGCTATGTAGTTTAGACATTCTAAATCCTTTAATAGCCAATCTGATTAAATACTACGTATATTGAATATGTTTGTATAGTGAACACATACATTTAAGATCTTGTCCCCTCCAAGTGTTCATACACTGCAGTTACCCCTAAAATGCCATTTGTTATTAAAATTTCAGTGAAAAATTCTCAATCTCGTCTACCTCTTTCTTCACTAAACACATTGTTATTGCTACTAGAGTGATCCTTCTCAGCACCATAGGTGTATATTTATTGTTTACTTCTAAACTCATTTGGTTTCAGATGAGTTTTAAACTTCTGAATGGACTATATGCCTTCAAATGAAGTCTTCCAAAAAGCAGGCCATAAACCACTTGCATCAGATTTCCTTGGGGAATGCTGTAACAATATGGATCCCACTGCAGACGGAGCAGACCGAAACCTCAGGAGACTGCTGAAGGGAATGTGGTTATGGAGGACCGTAAGGAGTGTGCAGTGCTTAAAATCTGCCATGTGATTCTGACGCGCAGTAAGTTCAGCACACTGCTACCCTTTTTGTCCGTGGAAGATTCGTGGTTTTCTTGCCCTATTCTCTCCAGAAGTAGCTGAATCTTAGAGAAGAAATCACTATGGTGTAAATCGTGTTGCTGTGTGTATTTCCATTTCTGAACTTCAATTTCTTGTTTGCTGTCAAACCTACATAACTAATGCCTTACTACTAACTACTACTACTACTACTACTACTACTACTACTACTACTACTACTACTACTAAGCTTTTACTACTAACAAGTTTTTATTCCCCCAGTACTTCTTATCTTTCAAAAACTCATGCCTGGTACGAAATGCCATTCAAAGGTATGGCATGCTATTAAGAAAAAACTAATGAAGCACTCTCCATTATAAACAGTGAAATTTTGACTTTCAGAGATACAACTGAGAAGACAAAAATGTGATCTTCTTCTTGTCCACCTCTAAGAAACTGATTCTGTTTCTTATACAGTCTTGCTTGGACTATCTCTGGCTTACCCATTGTTCGTGGTGCAATACTGATAATTAAGAAGCTAGATGTAACTGAGCATGCATTTAGTGTACTCCTGAGTTAAATGCTTTTGGATAAGGCACGTGCCAGTTCACCACATTTCCAACTCAAACTGGTTTCCTACCCTCAGAGACCACGTGCATGTTCACCTGCTTATTCTCTGTAGATGTTAGATTTTATGGTCTCCAGTCTAAATCATGTACCTGAGTGTCCTGGCAATCACCTGAGAGTCCTGCTTGACGTAAGCTGAGAACTAGCAATTACAAGTGTCAAAATTGAAGCCATAGGTAATATTTTGTTTCCTTATTTCACTTTGACTATTTGAAACTTATCCCATATTCCAACGGGGGACAAACCTAATTTTCCACAGTGAAAAATTCAAGGTTCGTAACAAGCAATGGACTGGACTACACACACCTTAAAAATGCACCATGGTTTCAGGTGTAACTTGGACACATTTTATCCTTTTGACATTTACCCTCTTCGGAGGTCACTCAGTTGAAAAATGAGAGAAAACTGTTTCCAAATTATCATTTCAAGAGGGTGAAAGAGATATTTGTTTGCAGAGTCAGGGCCATTTATGTTAATTTGGGGGATGTTCATTAAAGATTTATTATGAAAAAACCATGTGAGGAGCTGTTTATTCCCCATGATACTTAATAAATAATCTGCAATGGTAGGCTTAATTCCATCAGAGAACTATTAATTAACATTTACTTACCCAAAAGACATTTATTGGGTACTTGCTATCTACCAGGTATTATTTGGGATGATTGAAAAAGAACTATTAAGTAGTGTAAGCTCCCTACTCTCATAGTGTTGACTTTATAGCCTCAAAAATAAGAAAAATAAATGCCTTATTGATAGAGAACCGCAGACCATGAGCAATAGATTCAGTGCCCAGGGTCATGGATACCCAATATGTGATGGTAAATATCTGTCCTATATAAACGTTTTTACTTGCTTGGCATTAATTATGTCTATACCAGATTCCTGTATTATGACCCCATTTAAAAAAATACATAAAGAGGAAAGAAAGTTAGGAAGGATGTGAAAAAGGTATTTGCCTGTTAGAATTTGAGACACCACAGAAGTTTTGCATAATTGTTTCTAATAAGAGCCTATGTTAATTTCAGAGTGGTTGATTTCTAACATAATAAGATCTGTCAAATGCAAGTCATTTCACTGTCCCCACAATATGAATAGACATTCATATTACCTGGAATATAGCAGATAGATATTGCTATTATGTGGAAAAGAGAAAAGGTGACAGGGATGTCCCTTTACTTGGTATGCTCTAGTCACATTTCATTTTAATGTGATTAGGGGCCATTTGACACTTTAATCAGGGTGATATCTCCTACGCCTGGAACACTTAGCTTGTGACAGGAGACTGAACGTTGACATTTGTTTTCTCCCCATGTTCCATGTATCACTGTCACTCCAAGCTGGTGAGTGCCAACAGGTGTGTGGAGAGGAATATGGCTAAAACATTTTAGTGAGTTCTTGATCAGGGGCCAGATGACAAACATAGCAAGTCTTTGATCAGTGTACTTCTTAATGCTTGAGCCCATCTCATCTGCATTTCATGCTCTTGTTAACTATTGGCTGCTTCCCTGTGCTCAGCAAGTTGCCCTGACTGAAATCTAGATAACACATGCTACTTAAGATGAAAATTCTTGTTGGCTCATGCTTAAGTCAACTTTGTGTCCAACATTCATTGGTGGTGCAGGTACCAGGTTAGTGTTTTTTTCTTATACATATTGTCATTTAATGGTCATCGCTATAACTTACAGATAAACCTTTTATCCCAATTTCACAGATGAGGAAGACTGAGACTTAAGGATACTGCACTGCTGACTTGAAATGATATAAATTGTCAGTGGTATTGTCACTGAGCCCTTCATCTTGTATCCTAATCATTAAGGAACTGAAGTAGCATTAAGAACGTCCACAGATGCCCTTCGCAGATCCCTACCTCCCAGTATCTGACCTCCCTATCTACAACCACAGAAAAAATACCCACACTTCTGCCCAAGGCTAAAGCTCCCATGTGCATACTGATGTGATTTCACTTCCTCTCACCTACTTAAAAACAAGTGTCCAGAAACAGGCGTTCCCTACGTCATCAATTTTTCACTGACTCTGGCATCATTCTCCCCAGTATGCAAACACACTCTTATTTCTCCCACCTTGGCAACCCTTCTTTTCACCATTTCTCCTGCCAGCTTCCAGCCCATTCCTTTGCCATTTCCTGTTGCAAAACTCTTCTAAAAAATATGTGTATGCTTACTGTCTCTGAGTATGCTCCTCCTATTCTCTCTTCAACCTATTCCAATCAAACTCTATTGAAACTGCTTATATCAAGGTCATGAGTGATCTCCATGTTGCTACATTTTAGACTCTCTTCTCAGTCCTCATTCTACTTGATTTAGAAGCAGCATTTCACATAGTGTGTTATCCTATGTCCATGTATTTTCTTTCTTTGGATTCCAGGACAACACAGATCCTTGGTTTTCCTTACTTCACTGATTGGCTAGTTTTTTTTATCTTCTCCCATCTTTTTTTTAATTCAGTTTTTTACTTATTTATATTTAGAAACAAAGCTGATTATATTTCAGGGTATTATTTTGCATATGGATATCATTCATTATTGCTTTAGAGTTATACTTTTTTATTGCTGTTCAATTACAGTTGTCCCACATTTTTCCCTGTTGCTCTCCCATCACCCTCCACAATCAATCCCCCATCTTTATAATATCAAAGTGTCCCAGACTTTGGTCACTAATCCTCTTCACTTCTCTGCGCTCACTTCCTTGCTGAACCAGGCCAATGCCATGACTTCACGTATTACCTCTCTGCTGATGAGTCCCAGGTGTCACAAACACTAAATAATTGTTGTCACAATGAATTAAAGAGTTGAGGCCTATAGCCTAGCATAAATATTATTACAAAATTTGGATTTCAATAAATGCTTTTTGGGTAAATGGATGACTGACTCAAAGTATGAAATAATAGCAGGGCATGATTTGAATCCTTGCTCATTCCTTCCCCCTGGGGCCTAATTTTAATTTAGACAAGAAGATAGAGATTTACTTATGAAATAAAAATTATTCAGATATGTCCTGTTTAAAAAGGGATTCCTGACTACTACATCTAAATTAGCGAACCTTTTTTTCTTCTATGCCTAATGTCCAGTCACTCTCTATTGAAACTGTGAAATTTCCTAATATCAATTATTACTATCTGTAATCACATTATTCGCTTAGTTATTTACTTTATTATTTGTGTCAGTTCACCACTGCCTAGACAAGAGTGCCTAGCACACAGTAGGTGCTCAATAATATTTGTCCAATGAATGAATAAATGTGATAAGGGTAATATTTGAGAGTTAAATTAGATAATTTAGATTATAAATACATTAAGGTATTAAGGAAGTACAAGAGAAATGAGAGTTGAGATTGATAAATTAAAGTCTTCATAGAACAGACATAATCTGATCCAGCGTGAAATTGTCTGTTTGTACAGAAAACAGTTCATAACACCACATACAAGGTTTACTTTCTGTATATGCCAATCCATTCTCAGCACACTCTCTTTTTCCCACAGGCAAATGGGTAACTCTACAGCAGTATTTCTCAACCTGTTTTAAAAATTATTCTTCACTAAGGACTTTTTAAACATCTATTTCTAGTTCCTCATGACATTTTAACATTACAGATATACTATATATATGTTTATATATCATATGTACATCTGTGCTTTATACACTAAAAAACTAAGGTGTTTTTGGTCCCACCCCCCACCCCCCTTGTGAGAGACATCACTCCCATTGAGAACGTATATTCTCCAGCACCAGCAGTTACTAACTTTCTGATTGAGTCCTCTTATTTCAGACATCATAGTTTTCCAGTAGCTGTCTCTCTTTTTTTTTTTTTTGCCATTTTCTTGTTTTGTTGTTTCCTTCCTTAGATGCACTGATTGTTCAAACAACAAGCCTGCAATGACCTAGTGATTATTTTGCCCATTCCCCGTTCCCACAAAGCCTTTGCCATTCAGTTTCTACACAGCTTTGCTAAAGAGCTTGGGTTCCATCTTTGAGGACAGAATAATCATGGTTCAGGAACTTATGTACGTAACATAAAAACTCTGCCAAAACATGGGAAGTACGGACCACCCCCTCAGCTCAAGGAGCCACTCACACTCATTAATGCCTTTTCAGAGTTTGGAGTCTTCTTATCTCTATCTTTCATTTCCCTTCATGCATTTATTTTCATACCTGTAGTTACTGATTTGGTTTGGACTGGTCCTCCTCTGCCACTTTCTTCTGAACAACTGACTCTTTGTGAGGGACAAGCAGAGTCTTGTGATTTTGTGTGTGTGTGCGCATGCTTTGTTCTTGCTTGGGTAAGATTGCTCGTAAATGGCTTAGTTTGGGGTATTTTTTCTTTCCTTTTCCTTTCAGCTTCTCTAAATTTCCTTTGAGAGCTGCATTCTTTCTGTCTTCCTGCTCAGCATCTACTGCTAGTCCTTGACTGGGAACTGACTGATGCAGCATCCCACAGAGAGAGCCAGCCCAGTAGTAGCACTGGCAGCAAGCAAAAGGAATTCTCTTGCAAATGTTTGGCAAGAAGCAGTCTTTGCTGACACATTCTTAAGAGCCAAGTTAAAGAACAATTAAAATAACACTGGTGGGTAGTTGAAAGAAATTTCTACAGTGCAAAAGACACTCGTCCTACCTGGAGGCATCATAGGTAACACCAGCTACTGTGTTGGCACAGTGACAGTGCAGTGGGCAGGAGCCAGGCTGTGCACAAGAATCTCACCCAGTTCTGTTACCAGCTATGTTATCTTGGGAAGGGCATTTGACTTCTCTGGGGCTCAGTTTCTCTTTAGTTCCTTACTTGTACAGTGTGAGAAAAACCATTTGTACTTCTTAAGATTGTTACGTAGATTTAAGGAGCAAAATAGTCAGTACTCCATAAATGGACTCTATTACTATACATATCAACAAATATTTTATATATATTTATATGTATGTGGTGACCTACTGCTTATTTGTGTGTGTATCCATATGTAATATTGTATATTTATATAAAATATAAATAATATATAGCTATATAATGCTATTACATGCAATAATGTTATATATATGATTTACATGAGTTATTGTTTGTCCTTACTCCCAATAATATAAGCTCTCCAAAGGCTGGAAATGCACCTAATTTGTTTATAACTGTATTTCCAGAACATAAAACAGGGCCTGCTGCATCGTCAATATTCAATAAATAGTTGGTGAGCAAGGGTTTGTTCCAACTTCTTACTATTACCTCCGGGCTCTCTATGAACTCAGTTCTGCTTACTTTACCACTTTGAATTCTCACCTAACATTTTCTCTTTCTTTATTCCATTGTACTAGCTTTTTACTCCTCAAACGAGTTAAGTTCACCTGTGTCTCATGGCTTTATTTGCTTTTTCTGCTACCCAGAATATTCCTACCCCCACAGCTGACTCTCTCATAATTTTTTTTTATTTCTAGGAAGGCCTTCCTGACCATGCTATGTAAAGAGAACATTTAACCTCTTCTCTAGTTTTATTTCTCACTCTACCCTGTCACTGCACAAAACTGCATTATATATATATTTTTACCTGGTTCTCTGATTATCTACCATATGCCTTTTCTCTTGAATGTGAGCTCATGCTGGGAGGAATTTGTCTTGTTCACCATTGCATTTTTAATGCCTAAAACAGTGCCTGGCATACAGTGGTGCCATTAAGTATTTGTTGAACAAATACAACAAAATCATTGTGCCCAGGCAATATTAGGTACTGATAACCCTAAGTAAACAACCCACATAAGGCTAGTTTTGTGGGGAAGATTAGAAAGTAAACAACTAAATAAGTGTATGGTAAAGTCAAAGACAGAGGCAAGCACAGGAAAGTTCTGTGCTTTTTGAAATGGTGATTTGAAAGTAATGGTGCAAATTGGGAGAAAACATTACCTATGTTTTTTCCTCCTATATAGTTACCACCTTCCACCCTATTGTGTCCTCTAAAAGAACCCTGTCTCACCCTGAACTGTTCATGTACAGTCCTCAGGATGTTCCAGAAGGAGAAACTGATGCTGTCACCATACCTCCCAGCAACCTCCAACATGTCCCTCCAGGGACTGAGTTAGGGAACTAAAATCTGTGGTTAAGATGCTGGCAGCCTAGGGCTCCAAAATTCCTCCTGAAGAGGTGCTAGCTCCAGCGATGTTAGCTGGAAACACTTCATAGTGTCCCCATCAGGGAAGAGCCACAGGGTGAAGACAAGATGGTCAGAAGCAGAAGGGGCACAGAAAACTTCCTCATCTGCCATGCAGACCCACTGTCCCTATCACCCTCTTCAATCAAACCTGGTACAGACCTGGCTTCTGCTACCCAGCCATGGAATGAATGAACCAACACAATGGCCAGTAGAGTGTGGTGACAGAGAATGACTGAGTCAGGTGGAATCCATGTCCATATTTTGCTCAGCCCCCTAAAAAGTCTAGTGACAATGGTCATGTTGCTTATTCTTTGTTAGACTCATTCTCACATCTATAAAATGGGGTCAGTGATACCATTGTCAGAGGACAGTTATAACAAATGTAAAACACTGGCCATAGTTAGGGCCACCTAGCACTGAAGGATGAGTAATGGCTACTATTTGCAGGCTCCTTTAATGAGGTTCACATTGTCAAACCTCTCCCGAGGCCTCTGGATTTAAGGGCCCCCTCTTTCCCATCTAGAGCCCAGGACCATATTCCACCTGTTGAGTGAGCAGGAATGAGTCCACCAGAAGCAGTTCACTCATTATTTCTTATTAGTCTTCATGTACAAAAGGCATCTCCTCGGGAACACAGGGGCAGAGACCTAAATGAGACATTAAGATTCCTTAGTCCAATTCCATCAGATTTTCAGATTAAGAATGAGTCCTTTGGGAAGAAAAGGGCTTTTCTTTGGAAGTACATATTAAAAAGGAGAGCCCTTTCAAAAAGAGAGAAGAGGATGGTCCAGGAGACAAGGGATTTATGATTAAAACTACTCTTGGTTCAAAGTCAGGATTTTAGACATCCCTAATTATGTCTATAGTTAAGCAGTTAAACACTTCAACTTGTAAAGGAAACATCAGTGAGTCGGCTCAACTTATGTATCGAAATATTATAGAAGGATTCTATAAGCAGACAATGTAATGCAACTGACAGTGCAAAATATCACCTGGAGACAGAGAGTGCTGGGCTCATAGCGTGGTACACAGAGGAGTCAAACCCAAAACTGACTTCTTGTTCAGAGCAAAGGGTGAGACAGGGATTGAAGGAAGATGTGCTGTAGGAAAGTATCATAAGTTACCAGCATTCATGGAAAGATACATGTGTATCCTCTGAACATGGGGCATTTTTTCTTGCATTCAGTTCTACCACTCACCACCACTCAAGTAGCTATTCTTTTTAAAAAATATATTTTATTGATAATGCTATTACAGTTGCCCCATTTTCCCCACTTCACTCCCCTCTACCCTGCACACTCTCTCCCACCCACATTCCCCCACTTTAGTTCATGTCCATGTGTCATGCTTACAAGTTCTTTAGCTTCTACATTTCCCATGCTATTCTTACCCTTCCCCTGTCTATTTTCTACCTACCTTCTATGCTACTTATTCTCTGTACCTTTCCCCCCTCTCTCATCCTCCCAATTTCCTGTTGCTAACCTTCCATGTGATCTCCATTTCTGTGGTTCTGCTCCTGTTCTAGTTGTTTGCTTAGTTTGGTTTTGTTTTTGTTTTAGGTGTGGTGGTTAATAATTGTGAATTTGCCATCATTTTACTGTACATGTTTTTTATCTTCTTTTTCTTAGATAAGTCCCTTCAACATTTCATAAAATAAGGGCTTGGTGATGATGAACTCCTTGAACTTGACCTTATCTGAGAAGCACTTTATCTGCCCTTCCATTCTAAATGAAAG
>CM052546.1:21814983-21838403 GCA_028533065.1 Trachops cirrhosus
TTCTCTCCTTCATTTTAATCTTGGCTAATGTAATTATGATGTACCTTGGTATGTTCCTCCTTGGGTCCAACTTCTTTGGGACTCTCTGAGCTTCCTGGACTTTCTGGAAGTCTATTTCCTTTGCCAGAATGGGGAAGTTCTCCTTTATTATTTGTTCAACTAATTTTTCCACTTGTTGCTCTTCCTCTTCTCCTTCTGGTACCCCTATAATTCGGATGTTGGAACATTTCAAGATGTCCTGGAGGTTCCTAAGCCTCTCCTCATTTTTTTGAATTCTTGTTTCTTCCTTTTCAGTTTGGTTGTTTCTTTCTTCCTTCTGTTCCACTCCATTGATTTGAGTCCCAGTTTCCTTCCCATCTCTATTGGTTCCCTTCATTTTTTCATCTAATTTGCGACCAAATTCAACCAATTCTGTGAGCATCCTGATTACCAGTGTTTTGAACTGTGCATCTGATAGGTTGCTATCTCTTTGTTGATTAGTTATATTTTTTTCTGGAGCTTTGATCTGTTCTTTCATTTGGGTCATTTTTTTGTGTCTTGATGTGCCTATTAGGTAGTGAGGGGCGGAGCCTTACATGTTCACCAGGGTGGGGCAACTATGTTGCTGTGCTGTGAAGCTGTATGTAGGGCAGGGATCCGAGAGGGAACAATGGCACTTGGTCCGCTCTCTGACAGATTTCAGTCACTTTCCCCAAGCAAATTGGGCCATTTTCGTGCTGATTCCAATGTGTGTGGGTTTGTGTACATTCTAGGACCCTGTAGGTCTCTCCAATGAACTCTCCTGTGAGGCTAGGACTTTCTCCCAGCACCTCAACCCCCTCAGGTGTTTTTCAATTGGTGTTTTGAGACTCTATTTCCCCACACTGGGACCCTGGGTTGGGCAGTCTGTCTCAATCTCCAGTTTTGCCTGGTTTATCTGCATGTGAATGGGGATCTCCCTGTCTGCCAGCCACTTTGTGCACTGTGCCCTGCTTCACAATCGCCGCCTTACTGGGTCTGCTAGCCGCCGCCTACACACCCAAGGTCCGCCAGCCACCACTTTGTCATGACCCCTCTCAGCCCTGCTGCCTGACTCCCCCCTCCTACTGGTCTGGATGAATGTGTCTACTTTAACTCCTTGGTCATCGAACTTCCATACAGTTCAATTTTGTCAGTTCTAGTTGTTTTTTGTTTTTAAATTGTTGTTGTCTTTCTTTTGGTTGTGGGAGGAGGCACAGTGTGTCTACCTACACCTCCATCTTTGCTGGAAGTCCCTCAAGTAGCTATTCTTGATTGACTAATAATGTGGCTAACTGGTATCCTGAAATGCATGACCAATGTTAGTGGTTGCAATATCTTTGACAAGTTATGAGAATTATTCTAAAGTAAATTCTCAATGAACTATGCAAATTGTTTAGTGATCAGCTCATTTGGAACAATTAAAGGTGCCCACTTTTGCCACCATGTGGCTTTTAGGGTTAAAGACTAAAAGGAAAATTGAACACTTGCCTATGCCAGAAGGCACCTCTAGAAGACCTGCAAGGTGACAGTGGCCATCAAAATTCCCCACCAGCCACATGAAGCAGTCGGGATTCTGCAGTTATAAGGGTATTTTAGAGAAGTGAGAGGGTCATCTATTTCCCTATATTTCCTTATATCTTTCAAATCTCCAATTTTAAAGAAAAATGATTAAATATTTTTTAAATGATTAAATATTTTCAGGTAGAATAACAGCCAAGTGACAAACCAAAAGATACACACTCATCCCATTTCAAGACAGGACTTGCTAAGCAGTGGCTGAAACTCTGGTTATCTGACTGCTTTCAGCTGTTAGTACCTTTGGGTTTGCCATGGCTGTGCAGCCACACGTGGCCCACACCTGTGACTGGACAGGGCCTCAGTACAAGGATAAAGCCATTTATGTCCAACACAGGAGGACCTCTTCTAAGGGGTAATTTTTGCTCTGAAGCACCCCCACTGCACTGCCAGAGCCTATTTCAAATAGGCATTGTGTGATCTGATCCCGTCTTCTTCCTAATTCTGTCTTCTTCCTTTCCCTTCACAGATCTTCCTCCCTAACAAAACTTCTGTACTCCTAACTCTGTTCACTGGTTGTCTCAATGATAGATCTGGAAACAGCTTCAGTCTGGGAGGAAAAGAGCATAGAACAGAAAGAACAGAAACCACAGTTCTTAAAAGATTTGTCCAAAATATATAAAGAACTCATATGAATCAACACCAGGAAGACAAAAAATCCAATTAAAAAATGGGCAAAGAACCTTAATAGACACTTCTCCAAGAAGGACATATAGATGAACCATAGACATATGAAAAGATACTCAACATCACTAACCATCAGAGACATGCAAATTAAAACCACAATAAGATATAACTTCACACATTAGTCAGAATAGCTATCATTAATAAATCAACAACAAGTACAGGTGAGGATGTGGAGAAAAGGGAACCCAAGTGCACTGTTGATGGGAATGCAGACTGGTGCAGCCACTGTGGAAAACAGCATGGAATTTTCTTAAAAAAACTGAAAATGGAACTGCCTTTTGACCCAGCAATTCCACTGCTGGATATATACCCTAAAAATCCCAAATATCAATTCAAAACAACTTATGCACCCCTATGTTCATAGCAGTGCTATTCACAATAGCCAAGTTCTAGAAATAGCGTAAGTGTGCATCAATAAATGAGTGGATCAAAAAACTGTGCTACATTTACACAATGGAATACTATATAGCAAAAATAAAGGAGGAACTCCTACCTTTTGCAATGGCATGAAGGGGAACTAGAGAATATTATGCTAAGTGAAAATAAGCCAGTCGGTGAAAGACAAATACCACATGATCTCACGTATAATAGGAATCTAATGAACAGAATAAACTAATGAACAAAATAGAACCAGAGGCATGGAAACATGGAACAAATTGAAAGTGACCAGAAGGGATGGGAGAGAGAGATATTGGTAGTAAGAAAGGGAAGGGACTAGACAAAGAATATGTTTGAATGACACATGGACGTGGACAACAGTGTGGGAATTGACTGAGCAGGGGGAGGGTGGACGAGGGCAAAGGGGGAAAAATTGGGACAACTGTAGTAGAATAACAATAATAGTGATTTAATAAAAAGAACAGTTGCATGCAATTTTAATTAAAGGAAGAGTAGAGCACTGTTTTTACCTTTGCTTTTTTCAAAATCTTAAAAGTAATCAATCTGTTAGGCAATTAATTATGTTTCAATATTGTTACCATATTTTTAGGACTATAAGACACACCAGACCATAAGACACATATAGGTTTTAGAGGAGGAAAATAGAAAAAAAAATTGAAGCAAAAAATGTAATAAAATATTTAATAACCTGTGACCCGGCTCCACCACTGCTCCCCAACCCCTAGCCAGTCAGGCAAGCTACATTCGGACTATAAGATGCACCCCCCTTTCTTCCCAAATTTGGAAGAAAAAAAATACACCTTATAGTCCGAAAAATATGGTATCATCTCACCAAAAAATTGGCATTGGATATATTGGAAAATGTGGAATTTTAAAAGGTAAATGGCACAATGACTATTGGTTATAGTTAATTCCAATATGGAATTTTTGTCATTAATTAAATAAGTAAACACATTTTTATTAATGTTCTCAGGAATAAAGTATATTATATTGTTGATTGACTAGATTCTGTGACTGTTCACAGAAATATGCATTCAATCTTTGCTCATTAAATGTAGCCAGAATTGGAAATGAGAGGAAATTCTATTTTGTTGAAATGCAGATTAATTACATTGAGAAATTAGCTTTATTTAAAGAGCTGGCATTTATTGCTAATCTATTTTAAAAAGTTGACAATGCTGAAAACTTATTCTGTTTTAAATTTCAGCTTTAATACACACATGTCAACAAAACATGTATCCACATTTCAATTCAGTTTACTTAGTAATTCAGAACTTAGGCTGTGTGCTAAAATTTGCACATTTACAAATAAAAATAAAACATTTGAATGAACAGATGCTTTATTTATCCAATAATTGGTTATATTGATCTTGCTCTTGGTTACAGAGAGGAGGTTCATTTTGTAGATTTGCTTTAAAAATGAAGATGCTGGAGTGAATACAAAAAAATAAAATTATGAAGTTTGTCCAGTGTAGAAAAAAATATTGAAAGCAAAAGTCTATCACCAATAAAAACAACATAAAATAATTTTTAAATGCTGGCAAGTTCTGCCAGAAGCTTACAGGGTTTATGGAATAGTAAAAATAAGTAGGAAATGCACAGAACAAAACAGATCAGATGTTAAGGGCTTCCCAATGTCCTTTCAGGAAGAATAGGGCACTGAGCTGTGTCAGTGCTAGAGCCCACACTAGGGACTCCCCCTGCTGGACTGCCCCACTTAACTTGTACACTGAGTCTCCTCTGCATGAGCCCCCAGTAACAGCGGTAAGTAAGGAGGGGTGGATGGAAAGGTTTATGCATCATGGAAAAATGGTTTTCTAAGCATTACGTAAATTGTGTGTATCTGAAATAAGCTAATGAGCACAAGTCATGATGACATAACAGATGGCATTTTCATTCTGGGGAGAGATGCAGTATGATGCTGTTATATTCTTGATGGACTCCTCTGGGAACCAGCTAGGTTGTCAGAGAACTCAATCTTAAGGTAAAAAATGTATATGATTTGGAATGTAATGGACAAGAAAGAATTTCTCAAAATTCCTTGCTCAAGCAGTATTCCAAACTGTGGCTCTTTGCTGCTGCTGACTTTGCCCTGAGATGGAGAAATCTCTGGGCACTTTAGCCCAAGCAAAAGTCCCTGAGCATTTCCAACTTTGTAATGAAAAACAAGAGTTAAATATAGCAGTCTTCTTTTTTTGGAAATATATAATGAAACCTAAATTTCTTTAAAGTTCCCAGTGTCCTCAAACTAAAATTTATTTTTTCCTGTATAGAGCTACATGGGTTTGACTCCCTGTTACTTTTGAAGAAACCAAATTAAGGTAAAGTTCCAAAACCATAAAAATCCTAGAAGAAAATACAGGCAGCAAAATCTCAGACATTGCTCATAGAAATATTTTATCAGATCTATCTCCCCAGGCAAGGGAAACAAAAGAAAAAATAAGCAAATGGGACTACATCACACTAAAAATGTTTGCACAGCAAAGGAAGACATCAACAAAATAAATAAGACAACTTACAGAAGGGAAGACCATATTTGCCAATACATCTGATGAGGGGTTAATATCCAAAACTTATAAAAAAAACTTACACAACTCATCACCAAAAAAACAAACAACTTAATTAGAAACTGGGCAAAGAACTAGAATAGATAATTATCCAAAGAGGACATATGAATGGCCGATAGACATATGAAAAGATGCCCAATGCCACTAATCATCAGAGAGATGCAAATTAAAACCACAATGACATATCATCACACACCTGCCAGAATGGCTATCACCAATACATCAACAAACAACTACTGGTGAGGAAGTGGAGAGAGGGGAACCATCTTATACTGTTAACGGGAATGCAGATTGGTACAGCCACTGTGGAAAGCAGTATGGAATACCTCAAAAAATTAAAAATGGATCTGTGTTTTATTTGAAGATTTTATTTAAATTATATTTTATTGATTACAGCTGTCCCAACTTTTCCCCCTTTGTCCACCTCCACTCAGCACCCCCACTCCCTCAGGCAATCCCCAAACCATTGTTCATGTCCATAGGTCATGCGTATAAGTTCTTTGGCTACTACTCCATTTCCTATATTGTACTTCACATCCCCATGGTTATTCTATAACTACTTATTTGTACTTCTAAATTCCCTCACCTCTTCACCCATCCCCCACATGCCCCTCCCATCTGCAACCATCAAAACATTCTACATATCCATGATTCTGACTCTGTTCTTCTTGTTTGCTTAGTTTGTTTTTGAGATTCAATTGTTTATAGATATGTATTTTTTGCCCTTTTATTGTTCATAGTTTTGATCTTTTCTTAAATAAGACCTTTAACATTTTATGTAATAATGGTTTGATGATGATGAACTCCGTTAGTTTTTTCTTGTCTGGGAAGCTCTTTACCGGCCCTTTGATTCTAAATGATAGCTTTGCTGGGTAGAGCAATTTTGGCTGTAGGTCCCTGCTTTTCATGAGTTTGAATATTTCTTGCTAATACCTTCTAGCCTGCAAAGTATCTTTTAAGAAATCACCTGACAATCTTATGGGAACTCCCCTGTAGTTAACTGCTTTTCTCTTGCTGCTTTTAAGAATCCCTCTTTATCTTTAACCTTTGGCACATTTTCATTTTAATTATGATGTGTCTTGGGGTGAGCCTCTCGCATCCATCTTGTTTGGAACTCTCCGTGCTTCCTGGACTTGCATGTCTATTTCCTTCACCAAATTAGGAATGTTTTCTTTCATTATTTTTCCAAATAGATTTCCAATTTCTTGCTTTTTCTTTTCTCTTTCTGGCACCCCTATGATGTGAACATTGACTCAGAGGCTGCTTACACTACCCTCGCTTTTCTTTCTTTCTTTTTTTTTCTTTTTTTCTTCTTGGTCTTATTGGTTACTTTTTGCTTCCTTATGTTCAAAATCATTGATTTGATTCTTGGCTTCATCCACTTTACTGTTGTTTCCCTGTAAATTGTTCTTTATTTCAATTAATGTATCCTTCACTTCTGACTGGATCTTTTTAATGCTGTTGAGGTCCTCACTAAGTTCCTTGAGCAACCTTATAACCAGTGTTTTGAACTCTACATCTGATAGATTGCTTATCTCCATTTTGTTTAGCTCTTTTTCTGAAGTTTTGATCTGTTCTTTCATTTGGGCTATATTTTTTTGTCTTCTCATTTTGGCAGCCTCCTATGGTTGTTTCTATATATTAGGTAGACCAGCTATGACTCCTTGTCTTGGGCATTTTTCATGCCCATTTTTATTGGGTATCAACTTTTAATCACTAACTTGCAAAAGCTGTTTATATACTGGTAGCATTAATTCTTTACCAGCACACTGTTATATATTTTCAGTGTCGTATTTTTTAATTTTGTTACCTTTTTGTATATAACATATTTAAATTTTTATGAAGTGAAATTGATCTTTTTGATTACAGTTTCCAGCTATGGTGAAATAATTAGAAAGTCCTCCTTTATCTCAAGAGTACAGAAATAATTACCTAACTTTTTTCTCATCCCTCTGAAAAAATCTAAAACAACCTAACATCCCAACAATATTAAAATGATTGGTATGTCTGGGTGGATGGGTTATGGGTAATTTTTCACTTTCTTCTTCAGATCTTTGTGGTTTAACTACATCAGGACTCCCTTTACCCCTTTAAGTCCATTTAAAGTGTCAACATCAAGAAAGAGAATTTCCTGTCTCGTGGGTTTGGCTAATTCAGGAGTAGTCCCCTCCACAGGAGAAAATGATTCAGAGCTCCCTATGAACAGAATCAGGTTTGTGGTTTTGGCTTTTTATTTTTTATTTTCCCTGACTTTGAATTTAGTGACTCTGCTTCTTCTGTTTCATTCACAGATATAATCACAGGCAGCTGATGGTGACAAGCTGCCTGTCCGACATTGTACATGAGGCGTGGGTATAATGGTGTTACAGTTCCTTCTAAAGGAGGAGGGTCTCATTTAACCAGGAGCCTTGGTTTCTTATTAGCCTGTTGGCATGGCTTAGATCATGTGTTCATCCCTGATCCAATCACAATGGCCCTGGGCACTTGGATTGCCTTAAGCTTAGAGTGGGGCCCATCTCATACTAACTATATTGCTAAGAGGAAATGTCTTAAGAGAGACTAAATATTGCTTGGCAGGAAAAATGAACAGATGCCAGTGATATAACAAACAAATGCCCTGTATAAATCTACCTTCATTTTTCTTGTAGGAGAGTACATGCTCAGAAAAAAAAAAAAGAACAAAAATGTGAATGAATTAGTTTTCTTCTCTCACCCAATAAATGTCTTCCCAGAACAAAGAAAGAAGTTATTTCTGGAAGTGCAAATTCTAAGTCATCATATCCAGCATTCCTGGCTTCACTGTGGACTGAACTTGTTAATGATATGGTCCTTGGAAATGTCATTCATCTGCTTAATTAGCCCTACAGGAAACACTTGTTTCAAATTTGGAGCAACAGCATTTCTGAAAAGGACATAATAGCATTAACAATGGCAACTTGTTTAAGTAGTAGGGCTTTTAAATGGATTTTTAAATGAGATCGACTGAACCCAGAACTATTTTCATTCACTTGGTGTCCCAGATCTCACAAGCATCCAGATCTTCATCACCTCTGCCCACAGCTACCCTCCTCATCACCCAGGAAGAAATGAGTTCTGCAGTAATTGGATGTGTACTAATACAGCAGTGTAGTTATAGTATTGCAATCATAACTGTGATATTAATGCATATTACTTGAGTTTTGTGCTTCCTTATGTTGTACACAAGTTCCAAACTAGTTTCTGTAACAGGTATTTCCATGCAAGTATTCACATATGTTTGAAGAAAATAACAGACAGAAGGGGGAGGGGAGAAGAGTTAAGAGAGTGAGTCGGTTGACTCTAAAGAGAGAAACATAACTTTTTCCCTATTTGTTTAATTCAAATGAATTTAATGATATCTCCCCCTAAATAGTTAACAGTCTATATCTAGTGGATACAACAGGTGAAAATGTAAATATCTTTGTTTGATCTTTCCAGTTTCCATTGTTATCCTGATTTTCTGCAAATAAGCCTATTCTTTCTTACCTTTGTGCTTTGATAGATGGTGATTTCTTTATCTCAATTTATGGATCCTCACCACTATTCCCAGCTGCTCCAAATGTTTTGAGGGAATAGGTAAATTATTCATAAATATCTCTTTGACACTTAGCTTTTTCTTATGTTTTAATGTTTCATATTAACCTGCACCTAGTTGGTACTTAATAGCCACTTGTTGAATCTAACCTATAATAACAGTTGTAAATCACAACTGCTATAATAAACAGAATGTGGAAAAGGCCAATTGTGAGAATGAGGATGATAGTGGTGATGGTGTTGGTGACAGGATGCAAATGACCTAAACACTTTTGAGGATGAAAAATTCATTAGCAATGTTGTAAGAGCTTGTCTTCACAACACACAGTTCTAACTCCTTAGCCACAATTTTCTTGTGTTGCTAATGTAATTGCAAAAAAACATGTTGGGTTCATACATGTAAAGAGATTTTCTTTTAATAGCCTTGTTTGGAGATGTGAGAGGTATATCTAGATGAAGTCAACTGCCTGTAATGCAGCTTAATGACTGAAAACCAATCTTCTCTCATCGCTAAAGATCTCCCCACCACCAACTCTTACCCTTCAGAATGGCATGATCATTACCTCCCAAGCCTTCCCACTAATTAAAAGAATCAAACCAGCAGGACCGAATATGTATTTTATCTCACTGCAGCTACCTAGGCCCAGTCTGCCCCAAATTATAGACCTCAATGTACTGCAGAAAGTATTTGAGACTTTGCCAATATAAAATAATAATCATCATAGCAGCATAAAATACTTTAGGGCCAGAGTCACAGAGAAGATTTTATAATGCTGACCCCAAAGGCAAGGAAAGTAAAGGTAAAAATAAATGAATAAGACTATATCAAACTAAAAAGCTTTTGCACAGCAAAAGAAACTGCCAACAAAACAAAAAGGTAACAAACCTAATGGGAGATATTTGCAAACAACAGCTCTAACAAGGGGTTAATATCCAAAATATGTAAGGAATTCATACAACTCAACACCAAACAAATAAACAATCCAAATAAAAAATGGTCAGAGGACCTAAACAGACACTTCTCCCAAGAAGACATACAAACGGCCAACAGATACATGAAAAAATGCTCCATTTCACTAGCTATTAAGGAAATGCAAATCAAAATGACAATGAGATGCCAGCTCCCACCTGGTAGAATGGTTATTATCAACGAAACAGGTAAACACAAGTGTCGGAGAGGATGTGGAGAAAAAGGAACCCTCATGTACTGCTGGTGGGAACGTAAACTGTGTAGCCACTATGGAAAACAGTATGCTGGTTCCTCAAAACATTAAGAATAGAATTACTATATGGCCCAGCAAACCTCTTCTGGGTATCTACATGAAAAACTTGAAAACATTTATTAGCAAAGATGTATACACTCCTATGTTCATTGCAGCATTATTCATGGTGGCCAAGACATGGAGACAACCAAAGCATCCTTTGAGAAAGGACTGGATAAAGAAGATGTGGTACATATATACATATATGGGATACATATATAGAATATTACTCAGCCATAAGAAAAGATGAAATACTGCCATTTGCAACAACATGGACAGACCTTGAGAATATTTAGGGTAAGCAAAAGAAATCAGTCAGAAAAAGTTAAGAATCGTATGATTTCACTCATACGTGGAATGTAAAACTGAAACTCATAGGCACAGACAACAGTATGGTAGTTACTGGAGGGAAGGGGGATGGTAACGTAGTAAAGGGTAAAGTGGGCCAAATATATGGTGATGGAAGATTATTTGACATTGGATGGTGGGCGCACAATGTAACACAAAGATTGTGTATTGTAGAAATCTGCACTTGAAACCTATATAATCTTATTAACCAATATCACCTCCAATAAATTTAATAAAAATTAACCATCCTCATAGCAGCATCAAATACTTTTGGGGCAGAAGCACGTAGCGGTTGAAAGCACTGCCCCTACGTTAGGAGTTTGGGTCTCAGATTCCTCTGCACTCTCTGGTGACAGGTTGACCACAAGCAAGGCAACAGGGCCTGCCCAAGCTTGATCCCTAACCTGCAGAATGGTGAGGGTAATGGCACCTCTCCCAAAGGGTTGTTGTAAGAATTACATGAGTCAATGCTAGAAAGCCCTTTTGCGGGGATACTGCGTTCTCCCTTAGCACCTGACTATATAGATATCTGCATGTGTTCACGTGTTTTTGAATTAGGACCTAATATTAGGGCTGTAAGGATAGTGCAGACCAGTAAGGTCTCAGTTTACTAATGATGAATCTAAGGCTCAGAGTGACAAAGACCACGGCTCAAAACAGTACAACCTGATGATGGCAGAAGCGGAGCCGGGCCCAAAGTCTTCTCATTCCCAACACAGTGCATCCTCCCCTGAACAGCAGGGACTTCCTCCAGAGCCGTGGACAGAAATCAAATATCCTCTTAGATGCCAATGGTAGGCTGGAGTCCATCTGGCAAACCACATACTAACGTATGGATACCCATTCACATTTTGATATCCATCTAAGCTAGTCTTCTTAAAAGTAATTATTCTGCATTGCCATCATAGGTCTTCTCTGTTTTTTTGCTTTTTCTTAAAGGTAACCATTATTCCTCTGTTTAGTGTTCTACCTGTAGAACTTAAGGATCCTTCCCTCTCCCCCCACACTTTCTTTCAACCTGCATGTGTATTTGAGCATACATCACTTCAGTTGAATTCATGTTCCTAGTTATGCACACACCGAACACAGGAACACCATAACTACAATACCAAAAGGATATGATTAGGTCTTCGGTTGCCCTGCTATAGGAGCTTGATTCAAGTAGGACTATGCAGGCTTTTCCAAAATGCTTTTCAACACACTGCTCCCCAGCCTGAGTGTGTCTCCACGTGAAGAGGACACGTGAGATGAGGGGAATACAGGCCATAAGCACTCGCTTTCAGAGTTGGAGTGCCATTGTCCACCCTGCAGGGAGTGGAGCAATAGTTTCAATAAGAGGCTCAGTTTGCCCCACAGACTTGATGTTCATTAAATTAAATTTACTTTTTGGTGGTAAACATTTTTTTTTCTCATGAACTGAATACCTTATCTCAGCCTGGAAAAAGCCTTTTTCAATTTGTTCAAAATGTTATGTTATGATGAGGCAACTCACTCTTCTTTTTTTTCTTTCCAAAGTAATTGGCTTTGATTCACTTTTGATTTTTTTATATTGTACTTAAAAAGCCTAAGCTCCTGAATCAATAATGCAGGACTGTATTTTCTGTCCTTAACAATTATTTACAGAGTGTGGGAACACTTGTAATTTAACATGCCACTTAGGCAGCACAGGATTTGAGTTGCTTGCCTTTTAACTTAATAGAATGGGCATGAACGAAGTTGTTGTGGACAAGAAAAAAATCAGCTCATAAGGTACCAGCATTCTAAACATCATTGCACTGGCAACCAGAAGATGCTTCTGGGTTTGGAGCATATGGAGAAAAAGCACAATAATACAACATGCGGTGCATTGGTGGAGAGCCTATCAAACCAACAGGCACTGAACCATGTTAAAATGTACCAGCACAAATAAACAGAATTGTAATTGTGGAATTGTTGATTATCATTTAAAAATCCACAGTATAGATCATTTGATATGGGTATTCTTCATCACAATGCATAGGCAGTTACTCGCTACAGTTATGGATAAGGCTCTAATATGCAGCAAACAAAAATATCTCATTGTCTAAAATTGCTGTGGTGAGTGGTTGATGGGAGAGGGTGCTAGCAATACAACATGAAAAAATATGAAGAAGGATAAAAACACCTAGAAGTGGACCAGAATCCCAGAAGACTCCTAATAGCAAGTCTCTCCTAAATGTGAATGAAGTCTAGCAGTCTTACAGCACAGTTTGAAAACAGACTTCACCTCACAAATCAACCGTGCTTTGCTGATTTAATTTTCCTGGGGTGTGATATTGAGAGGGATTCTGAGGCTGTTCATACGCTTGATATAATACATAATTCTTTGGTATAGATTTAGGAAGGGGAAGAAGGCATGGTAGACTATGAGTTACATGACCAGTTTTTGTTCTGGACTCTTCCTTCTCCTTAATGCCTCCTCTATTAGCTGCTACTCAACTATCACTCAATAAATAGTTGCTGAATGGATGTATAAATGAGCCAGTGACCTTGCTATTCTCTCCCATCTGAAATGCCTTATTTTGAGTCCCTACTTATTCCAGGGTCTACAATAAGGAGACTGGGTGTTCTACCACACAAAGAACCTCTATTCGACAACGGCCTAACTATTTCACTGTACTCAAGTCTTTGTCAAATACCATCTTCATGGAGGTCTACCTGACTTCCTTACTTCAAATTCCATTCGTCCAATCTCCTCTTTTAAAAATCAAATTTCCTCAGACTCTACAAATAACTTCTTTATCCAGAGTATTGACTGTTTCCAGTCTCCACAAGCTAGAACGCAATAAATTCTACTAGATTAGGAATCATTGCTCCATTACAGAGGCCTAGTAGACACTCGATAAGTATTTGTTAAAAGAATAACACTTCACAGGAAACCCTTTCCACCTAATGGCTTTGTTAGCATCATGAACCTGAGGGCTGTATTCTATTTCTTTTGCATTTTCCTGGGGCATATAACAAAAGACTGAGAGAATAGGCACTTTCTTGAACATTACTAATTGATTTGACTTGACTTTAATAAGCCATTTATCATGCCATGCACTGCCATCAAATAGAAAATATTTTTCATCACATACTATGTACTAGGCTCCATGCCAAATGATTTACATACATTGTCTCATTTAATCCTCACAAAAACTCTATGAGATGGTTATGTTCATTATTATCTCCATTCCACAAATAAGGAGAATGAAGCTAAGGAGCCTACACCATTTCTTCCAAGTCAACATAGCCAGGGAGTGACAGAGCTTGGGTGGCACTGTGGCCATCTGACTTTGGAGCCCCAGCATTTAACCAGGACACAGACAAAGTATGGATTTGGGGAGGTAGTTGAAGGCTACCCAATTGAAAGTACATTTCTGGTTCTGGTTCCACTGAGTGTGTCACTTTCTCTCTCTTTCTCTCTCCTGCTTACTTTTTCCTACCTAAGACTGAGATACCAGTTTTACCCAGGCTCAGAGAACTGACCAAATTAAGTAAATAATAAACAACCTTCACCTGTGAAGTGTTTGGGACTCCTAAATTGTTTTTCAATGGGTCTGCTCTATACATTTTTCTAATGAACATAAAGAAAATATTAGTTTCATCCTGAAAAATCTGGTGCTGCAGGAGGAATAGATTGCAGTTAGCAGAAGAACAGTCCTTCACATTTCACAAATAAACTCAGTGGGTCCCACGTGTAGCTCAAAGTGGAGGGAGGCAGAGCAGGCTGGTGGCACAGCCAGAGCCTTCTGAGCAATGGCAACTGGGGGCCAAGCTGGAGGAAGCTGGAATAATCCCATCAGCTGAAAGGGCTGCAAACTCATAAAAGCCAGTATCATTTCTGAAACTAGTTCTTTTGGTGGTATGGTACTGAAATACCAAAGATGTCCTTAAATGTCCAGGACAGGTATTAAAAAGAAAGTAGTATGTCAGCTAACTTCCAAAGCAGAGTATTAATTAGCACATTTGTGAATCTGAGTCCTATTTCTCTTATCATCCAGAACCATCTGAGCAAACCAAATCTTTTATTTTTCTAAGGCCTGATTCATTGCAAAGAACAGAGGCTCACTTAGATGCTCCATGAAAAGAGGTACATTGTAAGGATGTAAGAAATAAGACCTCATACAAAGACCATCATACAGAAACCACCATCTAATAAAACATCACTGAAAGTACAAAGCTGACAGGAAGCAAAGGAAGTCATGGCTGGGTCTCGGACTCTGGGCTGTTTTACCTCTTTCTATATACTTGCTACATTTCCTTCTAACTAACCTCTAACCAACATCATCTCCTTAATCTTAATACTTCCTCTTACTTTCATTCTTTTCTTCCAAATCTCATAATGGAATATTGTATCTCCTTATTCTGTCATAAATGTGTCTAAGTCAAAACCACAATGAAATACCACTTCATGCCTGTTCGGATTTATCTGATTTTAAAGATGCTTTGTAATAGGTCCAGGCAAAATGAGGAATGTGTTGAGAAGAATCACTTTTCCAAAAGGATAGCCATGATATGCATAGTCCCAGATAAGAAGGAGGGTGAATGGATTACAGTAGCAAAGAAGAACGTGGCAAAACTTAATCAGTAGGCAGGGTTAAACTTGTGGGCACCTTGAAGGACACATAATATTTGGGGCCTTAGCATAGTGAGAAGATAGAGAAGGAACTTGAGCTAAGAAATAACATCATTGTTTTTGCCTTTCAAAGAGATTGCTTTGGATGCAGTGAAGAGAAAGGAATGCTTCCATTTCGAGAGCAATAGCAGGGCAGCAAGAGCAGTTAGGTGGCCCTCAGCTAAGACAAGAGAAAAGAATGGCATTGCCTCCTGCTAGGTCAGGAGATGGAGAGCTGTAGATGGCTGAGTCTTAGAGAGACATCTGGGAGTCATAATCTACAAGACTGAGTGACTAATTAGCAGTGGGCTACGATGACCAGATATTTTGACTTGAATGACCACATGGCTATTGATATCATTTACTCAAAATGAGAAGCTAAAAAGGAGGAAATTTGGGAAGATGAAGAGTTCAGCTTTAGGCAAGTAGCACTTCAGGCTCCAGAGATATTGCAGTTGAAACGTCCAGTTAATTGTTAGATACAGAATGTCCAAAAAGAATGGAAGATACAGGTTTGGGGTCTAAAGCATAGAGTTGTTAAAAGAAACAGTGGGAATGTCCGAGGTCACCTTCTTTGTAAAGAATCCATCTTCTGAAAATAGCATTTTTAGAAATATGAGAGAACTTCAAGGTCATCTAGTGCAACTCTTGTTACTCAAATGAATAAACTATCCTGAGAAAGCAAGTGATCTGTTATGGACCATGTAGTGGGCAGTAAGTGGTAGAGAGAGAGAAAGGGAAGGAGCGTCAAAATTCATCTTTCCCCAATGCAGTCCAGCATCTTCATATTATATTGCAGAATTATAACCCCATAAGATGAAATGGCATCTCAGTTTACTTTAATTGTATGTAAAAATTCCCTGATTTCTAAAAGATCACATTACACCTATGGATTGGTACAGGAATACTATGTGATTATGATTAATTACAATCTCTGCAAGTTCTAGTTATTGTTATGCTATTAATTAGTTTAATGAAGCATTAATTTAGATTGAAAATATGATACTAGTAAGGTTTTAATTTTAAAAATCAATATCTCATTAACAAGTTATTGCTGTATCTATAGGGATCACTAGATTAATCTCCTAGGGTAAAAGAAGCAACATCCCAAATAGCAAAAACAAGAATTACATTCATGAGCTGTTTTTAGCTTTAATTTATTTGACAGGAATATATTTTCATCCTGCAGGAAATGTTAAATTACTCTGGTTTTATCCCTCCTTTCGGCTCTAACAAATCTATAACACACTCCCTTTCTTGGTCTTTAGGATAATGAAAACATGTGAGCCACTTAATAAATATAATTTAGCACCATACAACAACAAAAATAAGTAAGTTTCAAATATGGTGTGTGTTTCCATCCCTGTTCTTTGTGGCACATAAAGGGATGAAAAATCTCTGTGAGCGAGCCCAGCATTCCTGTCCATAAGTGAGTGTGCCATCTTGTTCCCTTCTGAGCTACAGGAAAACTCAGAACTACTGTCCAGCCTTAGAAAAACTTAAATCAGGAAGAGAGTTCAGGAAAGACCCTTGTCAGGATTCCAACTTCACTGTGTATCTTATCCCCTGCCTCCCTGTACTCCAGCCACACCCATTTCCTGAGCACAGCAAGGTCATTCCTGACTGGGGGCTTCTAGGCCAGCCGTTCCTTCTGCCTGGTGTGCTCTTTCCTCGGACCTTCCCATGGCGAGACCATGTGCATCTTTAAGACGTAGGCTTGAACGTCACCTTCTCAAAGGCATTTCCTGACTACCAATGTAGATCTAATGCAGATCCTCCTGCCCTTGCTCACTTTCCCTCCCATGTCCCTATGGTATTTATCCTTACAGTAGCTATTCCCTCTGTCTATTATGAAATTATCTTATTTATTTTTTAACATATTTCCCCCATCTCTCCCACTAGAATGGAAGCTCCATGAGAGCAGGGACTTGGTCTGTCTTGTTCACAGCTGTGTGTACATTGATTAGTTAGGTGCCCCATGCAGAGCAGGGCTGCACAAATTTTTGAAATAAATAGATCTAGCATATCTCTTCAATTTGCAATTTGGGTCCTTTGGCCCTCCCACCAATGATAATGCTGAGGCAAGAACCCACATTTTTAAAAAACTCTGGAGTCAAGAACTCTTGCTATCTCATACACAATTTTGACCTATCTCATTTGGAAGGATCCTCCTGAGGGCATTTAAAGATTTGTTGAAAATTTATAAATAGTAACAATAAGAAGATGACAGGTAACATTTATTGGACACCAATTAGATGGCAAATATTGTACTAATTATGTTATATGCTTTAACATACTTAAAGTTTGGGGTAACTTCAGGGCAGTGAACCCTATCCTTAGCTTTAGATAGAAAAACAGAAGCAGAAAGGAACTCAGAACTGAACAATGTACCCATTTTTACGATGTGACATGACAGTTTTACAGGATGGAAATATATTCCTTTAAAAAAAAAAACTGGGCTATTTTAATGATTCCAAATACCGATACTCAATTATTTTGTTATATTATGCTGTGTAAACTTTACAAGATATTTTATTGAGCACTGGAGAAAAAAAACTCCTCCAAGAAAAGCAAACCTCAGGACAAATAATGCCACAGCAAATCATACTGATGAGATTTGTATTCTTCACAATTTTCAACATGAGGAGGAGTTTTCACGAGTTACATCGCATTGATCAGTAGACCACAAGGCTACTGGAGAGGCCCCCAGCCTGAGGCTTGCTGATAGATTGGCCATCATGTAACTTCATAACTGCTAATGGAGAAGTGTCAGCATGTGGGCCCCAAGGATGAAAAGATTAATAAAACTCACAAGCCCATATTTTACATGCATTTTTCACCCTCAAATAAAATGAACCCACATCCTGCATTCATCACATTGACTTTTCTGTGTGTCAGAACTTACAGATTTCCTTTCAAGGTCCCCCAAAGTTTCTAAACGTCACAATAAATAATAGACTTAAACAGATTATTTACCTTAGAGAAAAAGAGGGAGAGATTATCTTTCCATTCTTATGTGAACAGTAGATCTATTGATTATTTTCAGGGCTGCATATATTTAAGAAATAGAAATTATCTTCCTCTCCAAGGCTGAAGAGAAAATGGTGGGACTCCGTTGAGTCCTGTGTTGTGTGTAATTAGAGTTAAACGAGAGTAATTAGTATTATTATAAATATTTATATTGACATTGACTTCAAACTTAGTTGGATTTTTTCCAACATCTAAAAAGAAATAATAGAAATAATGAATATAAAAATAATTTTAATACCTTAGCTCCCTCTTTCAAAGAGCCTGACAACGGCAACATCCTTAACCCATTCTGCTTCGTAGTTCTCAGAGAACTGAACATGTTCCTTTTCCCATAGTGTTCTTCCATCCTCCTCACAAAATAACTCACTTATGATTTTTAATGGTTCATTTCCCTGATTCCATTTATACTAGTCCTACTCTACCAAAAATAGTTTCCCAGGTTGCTAGATGTAGGGAGGACAGCAGTGGGACAAAAAGAAGAGGGCACCAGTTACTGTTACTGGGTGACCTTGGAAGGCATGTTCAAGCTTGTGGTACCTGAGTTTTCTATGTATGAGAACACAGAGGTTGAAATGATGAACTCATCAATGGCTCTCTCTCTCAGGTGGCCTTAACCTTGAACCTAAGAACTTTCTCTCCTCTCCTGTCATCCCATGCAAGGTCCTCAAATTCAAAAGTCATAAAACCACTGAAATATATTTCAAATACATGTATATGTGCATTATCATACATTTACTTTGAGTCAAGACACAGCAGTTTTTGTTTGATTCCAGATAGAGTTCATGACAACTCCCTGGCTCCCACTTCCAGAGCTGCTGCCTACTTCCAGCCCTGCCTCTGAGAGGCTATCTCTTATACTACATGAGAGGACATACTCAGGTTCAAACACTTGGATTTCATTCCTACTCTTTAAAATACTAATTCTTGACCTTGCACAAGTTATATCATTTAAATGCATATTAATTCTCTTACTGATAAAAGGAATAGTAATAGAACATTCTTTATAAGTTTACTTTTAAGGCCTAAGTGAGATTCTGTAAGCAAAACTCTTGGCAGATAGGGACCACTTGATGCTATTTTATTTATTCTTAAAAATAAAATGGTCATACACATCTGACTGTGTATTCACCCTTCTAATATATAAGCAGAGAATAATAGAGTGTCAATAAATATTTCTGAAATGAATGGATGATTGCATGGACACACTAAGGCTCTTGAGCAGGTCAGTAAATATCCATCCTTAATCAAAACCAGAGATTGAAATACCTTTCACAAATTGTGCTAACAGTGAAGGAGTGTTAGAGGGAAACACTGAAAATGCTTGTCATTTTCCCCTTCATGCCATTTTCTCTCCCTAATAACAGGGCTGTCATCCAATTTTACTATGTAAACAAACAGCCTGCTCAGAGTCAACTTTGTTTGATTTCTTTACACCCACAAATATGTTTTCCCCAAATCACTAACCTGAATGCACTGCCAGGTAATGATTTTTAAATAGCGTAAACTAATATCACCAGCACATAATCTATCTTGAGGCTTTTTTCCTCAACTTACTCATCCAGAATGTTCATTCAAGTTGCTACACAGATGTATTCATAACTCCAAAAGAAAATGAGGATTTAAGAAAGTGTGTGTGGTTTTTCTTTTGTTCTCGTAGACTAATTGCACTGCTCCCGTTACTAGTTCAATTAATAGCAGTAAGTGTTTGGCAGACATCTGCCAGTGCTGGGGTTGTAGGCAGCCTTGTTCTGTAACAGCTGGAGATCTGAAATGATGATCTTTGAATACTGAATTCACCTGTCAAGTGTATTTTGTATGCAACCAATTTGAGACACTTTCCCCATGTGTTAATTGTTACAGACTTGAGACATGGTTTTGGTACATTAGAAAACGCCAGATCCAAGGTGTTCTTAGTTGTAGTAGCTGCTCCCCTTCTAATTAGCAGTGAGATTTCCGAACAGCCCTGAAAGTTTCCAGGCCTTGGTATCTTCATTTTTAAAATTAAGTGTGAAAGGAGTTGGCTAGAACCTTGTGATTCTGGCTCTGTAGAGAAATTAATGACGTGAATTTTTAGAAAAATAAGTCTGAGTTGTTCCTGCTAAATCACCCTGAAAAGTTCAACACATTATTTTTTTTTCATTCATGGTTGGAAATGGCACAACAATGCCAAATATTACTCTTACATACTTGTTCAAATAAAACCCCATGGAATGCAAGGAAAAAAGGGTGTCAAGGGTATGTATATGCCCATTTTATTTCTAGCTAGCTTGATTCACATCTATCTCTCTCCATTAAACATCTGAAGAGAACTCATTATGTAGCCACCATAGGACATAAAAATAAATCTCCCATAGTCTCACCCTGAAGAACCCACAACACCAGGGATTTCAGATAAGGCTCTCAGGTTGACAATAGCAAGATGACAGAATAGGAAGCCCCAGACCCTCCTTCCCACTACTGAGACATCAATTTGACAACAACATAGGGACCAATTCCCTCCGTGAGATATTCAGAAAACAGTTAGGAGACTCCTGAACAAATTGGGAGAAAACGCTAAGCCCCTGCATTCTTGCTGGGGAGAAAAAGAGAAGACTGAAACATATATGTTTTCTTCTTTCTCATTTTTCAGGGAGCTCCCCAAAGGACTGCTTTGTGCCTTGCCTGAACCTAAGCCCTGCCAGGAAAAGGTGCCAGATGATTAGCTGCAGAGAACAAAGGTAACGTTTTGGACTAGCGCACCTTCATTCTCCATCGTTCTTACCCCCAGGCAATCTGAAACGAGTTTGGGAAAACCTCCAACTCCCAGCTTTTCCCTGGGGAGGGACAGTTGGAGCGTGTACTGGATGTTCCCAGCTTTTTAGAGGAGTGCCCACAGGCCTGGTTTCTGCCACACCTGCTTGGACTGCTGACTGGACAGGAATCCTCTGGCCGACAGGAGGCCCCTAAGAACAACAGAAGGCAGGGCAGCTTGCTGCTGCTCCTAAAGACCTGGGGTCCAGCAGGCAGAGGATGACACAGTTCAGTGCCCTATCTCTGAGAGGAAGAGAAGAGTGGAGCATGAACCCCACGTTCTGGAAATCTGGGGGCTGCCGAACAGACCAGTTTCCATCTCACATATTGAAGCACTGATGAGGCCTGGCATAATCAAGAGTCATAGGGGCCACTGAGAACAAATGGGGACTGGGTGGCAGCTCCAGAGGAGCCACAGTGCCATGACCTACACAGACTGAATTGTTAGGAAACAGAAAACATGAGGGGACCAATAACAATAAGGAGATTAAATCAGTAATCACAAACATCCCAGCACAGAAGAGCCCAGGACTAGATGAGTTCACGAATGAATACTACTGAACATTTAGAGCAGAATTAATGCCAATCCTTGTCAAAATCTTCCATGAACTTTAGAAATGAACATTTCTAAACTCATTTTATGAGGGCAGCATTATTTTGATACCAAAGCCAGACAAAGACACTACAAGAAAGAAAATTACAGCCAATGTTCCTGATGACTGCAGACTCAAAAATGTCCAACAAAATACCAGTAACCTGAATTTGACAGCATTTTAAAAATAGTAATAGACCATGACCAAGGGGAACTCATTCCTGGGATGCAAGGATGGATCAACAGTGCAAATCAATGAATGTGATACACTATATTAACAGAACAAAAGACAAAAATCACATGATCATCTCAACAGATACAGAAAAAGCCTTGAACCAAATTCAAAATCCTTTCATGATAAAAATGCTCAACATAATGAGGACTATGCATGATAAATTCAGAAATAATATCATCCTTAAGAGTAAAAAATTTAAATCTTTTCTGTTAAGGTCAGAAACAAGTCAAGAATGCCCAAAATATTAGAACTAATAAACGAATTTAGCAACTTTGCAGGATACAAAATCAGCCTTAAAAATTTTGTTAGTTTCTATACACTAACAAAAATTAAAAGTACAAAGAGGGATTTAAGAAAACAGTCCCCATTTTCAACTGTATAAAAAAGAATAGACTTCTGGCCAAGATGGAGATGTACGTAGACACACTGTGCCTCTTCGAACAACCAAAAGAAGGACAACAACAATTTAAAAACAAAAAATAACCAGAACTGACAGAAAATCAAATTGTGTGGAAGTCCGACAGCCAAGGAGTTAAAGAACACATTCATCTAGACCGGTAGGAGGGGCGGAGTCAGGGAGCCAGGCAGAGAGGACTTGCAGCAAGGCGAAGGCTAGAGGACCAGGGCAGGCAAGGTGGCAGCTGACTGGCAGACCTAGTGAGGTGGCAGATTGTGGAGCAGGTTGCTCAAGGCTACAGCTGGCCATGAAGGTAGCAGCGGGCGGACCTGGCGAGGTGGCTGATTGTGGACTGGGTGGTCCCACATCGAAGTGCAGATAAACCAGGAGAAACAACTGGGAAGCGGTACAGACTGCACAACCCAGGGCCCCAGCATGGGAAATAAAGCCTCAAACCTCTGACTGAAAACACCTGTGGGGGTTGAGGCAGCGGGAGAAACTCCCAGCCTCACAGGAGAGTTGGTTGAAGAGACCCACAGGGTCCTAGAATGTACACAAACCCACCCACACTGGAATCAGCACCAGAAGGGCCTAATTTGCTGGTGGGAAGTGGGGGAAGTGACTGAAAGCTGGCAGAGAGCAGAATAACTGCCATTGTTCCCTCTTGGACCCCTTCCCCACATAGAGCATCACGAACCAGCAATGTGGGTTACCCTGCCCTGGTGAACACCTAAGGCTCCACCCCTTACTACAGAACAGGCACATCAAGACAAAGAAAAAAAATGGCCCAAATGAAAGAACACATCAAAGCTCCAGAAAAAATACAATTAAGTGATGAAGAGATAGCCAACCTATTAGATGCACTGTTCAAAACACTGGTAATCAGGATGCTCACAGAACTGGTTGAATTTGGTCACAAATTAGATGAAAATATGAAGGCTATGCTAAGTGAAATAAAGGAAAATGTACAGGGAACCAATAGTGATGGGAAGGAAACTGGGACGCAAATCAATGGTGTGGACCAGAAGGAAGAAAGAAACATCCAACCAGAAAAGATTGTAGCAACTAGAACTCAAAAAAATGAGGAGAGGCTTAGGAACCTCCAGGACATCTTTAAACATTCCAGCATCCAAATTATAGGGGTGCCAGAAGGAGAAAAGGAAGAGCAACAAGTGGAAAAGTTATTTGAACAAATAATGAAGGAGAACTTCCCCAATCTGGCAAAGGAAATAGACTTCCAGAAAGTCCAGGAAGCTCAGAGAGTCCCAAAGAAGTTGGACTCAAGGAGGAACACACCAAGACACATCATAATTACATTACCCAAGATGAAAGAGGAGATAATCTTAAAAGCAGCAAGAGGAAAGGAGA
>CM052546.1:21838503-21848673 GCA_028533065.1 Trachops cirrhosus
AACAGGAACAGAACCACAGAAATGGAGATCATATGGATGGTTAGCAACAGGGGAGTGGGAAGAGGAGAGAGGGGGAAAAGGTACAGAGAATAAGTAGCATAGATGGTAGGTAGAAAATAGAAAGGAGGGGGGTAAGAATAGTATGGGAAATGTAGAAGCCAAAGAACTTACATGTACGACACATGAACATGAATTAAGGGTGGGAATGTGGGTGGGAGGGGGTATGCAGGGTGGAGGGGAGTAAAGGGAGGAAAATGGGTCAGCTGTAATAGCATAATCAATAAAATATTTTTTAAAAATAAAATACTTAGGGATAAAATTAACCAAAGAGGTAAGACACTTGTACAATGAAAATTCACAAAACATTAATTTAGAAATTAAGGGGACACAAATGAAAAAACAGTCCACATTCATAAAATGAAGATATAATATTGTTAAAATATCTACATACCCAAATTTACATATTCAATATAACCCCTATCAAAATCTCAATGGCAATTGTGCAGGAATAGGAAAAAATTCCTAAAATTTATGTGAAACCACAAAGGGCCCTGAATAACTAAAGCAATATTGAGAAAGAACAAAGCTGGGGTACCACCTTTCCTGACTTTGAAGCATATCACTAAGTTGCAGTAATCAAAACAGTATGGTATTTGCATAACAACAGGTACAGATTAAAGGAACAGACTACAGAGTTCAAGAAACAAAGTACGATGAAATATGGTGCAACCACTATAAATAATGATGTAAATATTTATTGACATGGAAATGTAGCCATAATTTTAAACCAGAAATCAGAGTATAAAAATTTATTTGCAAATAAATCTACACATAATTTTATGTTTAAAATTTTTATATATAAGAACATGTCCATATTTATGTAAGAAATCTGGAATTACATACACAAAATTAATACCAATTTACCCTAGAGGGTATATGATGAATGTCTTTTCTTCATGTTTTTCTGCATTCCTTATTTGTTGGGAGGAGTACACATTCCTTTTAAAACTGGGCTTGCAGGTGTGTTGAGGACACAATAATGCCATGTAAATTAACAGTCACAGCCTCATGTGTGTAAGGTGCTCACACTCAGAATGCTTGTGAAATAGACAAAAACCTCCTTGAAATCTTGTCTTGCTCCCTAGTTTTCAGCTTCATGTCTCGCTCCCCTTTGCCTACACAGATGTCCTCTAGGAAGCCCTGAATCTCCAGAGTCCTGATCCTTTTAAGCTTTCAGAAGAGCTGTAGCATTTAATGTTTGCATGTCTCATATGTACTCACCATCTATTATCACCTGTCACCTTGAATTATTATCTCTCCCTTATATGCCTATGAACTACTCTGTCAGTTCCTCAAGGACAGGTATCCATGCCTTGTGTGAGATTTACTCAACTGCTTAGGGACTTCCAACATTACTTCTCCACTCACCATGCTAGTTTTAATTCATATGCAATTATTCTGTCCTCTGGCAGGTCTCTGACTTACACAACTCTGTGGCTATTTTATTGTGTCCCTTCATCCTAGACATGCCCCTTCCCTACCCCTGTCTTCCTGAAAGATTTTTTGAAGTTTAATTTATTGGGGTAACATTGGTTAATAACATTATGTAAGTTTTGGGTGTACAAGTTTGTAATATAACATCTAATACACTCCATTGTGTGCTTACCACCCAAAGTCTAGTCTCCTTTCATCACCGTATATTTGACCCCCTTTAAACCCTCTTTGTACACTTCTACCACCAGCCCGATCCCTTTGGGTTACTACCATTCTGTTGTCTTTATCTATGTGTTTGTTACTTCAGTTTATTTATCTGTTGCTTTCTTGTATGAGTAAAATCATATGGTTCTCGTCCTTTTCTTTCTTACTTATTTCACATAACATCAATGCTCTCAAGAGGTACCTGTGTTGTTGCAAGTGGCAGTATTTTATCTTTTCATGGCTGAGTAGTCTTCCATTGTATTTATGTTCCTTATCTTCTTTATCCAATCAATGGCCAAAGGACATTTAGGTTATTTCCGTGTCTTGGCTATTGTGAATAATGCTGCAATGAACAAAGGGGTACATATATCTTTATGAGTATTTTCAAAGATTTTTAATGAGCCTTCAAACTCGACTCAAATGTTGCATCTTCTCTGTCACTGTCCTGGACTTTCCTAGCTTGCTCCCTCATCTCTGCTGTAAAGTTCTGTGTTACCTTTGCCACAGAGCATTATCATTATTTCTTTGGGTGCAGGTGTCCTCTACTAGACTGTCAGAAATTTGAGAACAAGGTGTTGTATCTCTTCACATGCCATGCCTCACATACAGTAAATGCGCTCAATAAGTATGTTTTGTATCGGATGGGAGTCAAAATGTATAATGACTCTGATAGAGATAAGCTATGCATGTTTAAGACCAGCACTATGATGTGATTGTCATAATATGATTATGATGTGCTCATCTATATTTTCAGCAATGAATTTAAAAGATGATATAGTTTTGAGTTGAGAGCCTCTTAGGGGAACAGTAACTTCTAGTTTTTGTGTGTGTGGTGAGTGTTGGTCTGAATTGACAGAACATCATGAGTGCCCTTGTTACAAATCTCCACATCAAAATTCACACAAATGTCAAGATGATACTTGAAAAATCTGCTGTTTGAAATTAATCACTCCCTCCCATTAGCAGAGATCATTGAAAACTGAAGCTAACAGAAACATGGAAGGGACACGCACAAGATCTGGAAGCATCCAAACACGTGATCTGGCTACAAGTGTCCTGATAACCATCATTTTACCAAGATGCACTTATTAGACATCTGAGACTTGCTAAGTGCTGTCAAAAGTCTTTTAGAAAGAAGCACTGTGTGGTCACGTCTCTGGTGGGAAAGACTGTGCCGGCAGCAATATGGCTCGTGTCATTAGTGTGTGGTGAGCAGATGCTGCGAACCTCTTTGAGAGGCTCACAGAAGAGTCACTCTGCGATGGGCAAAGAGGCCTTTTTCTCATTACTGGAAATGCCAGGCTGGGAAGGAAGTGGGTCAGATTGTCCCTCGTGCTCCTCGAGATTACATCATCGGCAGTTTCTGACCTTTGTCATTCAATGACCGTTTTAATATCCCTTCTTCTGTGTGAGCCATATGTTGTATGTGCATAAGTGGCACATTTGCAGACCAGAAACCTTTTTTTTTACTTCATCATTTCTCTGCTGTAAAAAAAAAATAATAATAATGACTCTCCCTTTGGCTTACATCTTGGTCCTGTCCTCTAATTGAGTTTTCTGAAAAAGAATCAGGTCATTAGCTCTTTCAGCCACTTTGCCTCTTTGTCTTAAACCTAGATAAAATGCAACAAGAAGGCCTTGAATATGCAGAGAAAACTGATTCTGGAACACTCATGGATTTCAGGTCCTGGGTCACTCCTCTTGTGATGTTTAATTCCTTAAGATATTATTTAAAAGGCCCTCCCTTCACACACAAACTTCCCCTAAAGAGTTTAATCTCAGAATGATTTCAGCCAGAGGATTTTCCAAAACTAATTGCCAGTAAAAGATAATGTGACCACTTCTCAGGCAGCCCCAGCATCTCAGAATTGTAGAGCTGGAAATAAATTCTTTCATATCAAAGATGAGGAAGGGAGAGCCAATTTGACAGGCTGAATAACTTCCCCACTACCACCCTGCTTGTTACCGGCAGACCTCAGTCAAGAACTTGAACCTTTTAACTCTGAGCAGGGGGTTCATGTTTACTTAGCTTTTTGAGCCAAAGGGGAGAAAACTGTTTTATCAAATTATCAAATCAGCGCAATCATAATATGCATCTAATTTAATCTGCCACAGCAGACAAAATAAACATACAACCTTATAAAGAATAAGCCCTCTAATTTCCAGAGAAAAACAGTCAGTGTCAGAATAAACCCCTCAGCCCAGTGGCAGGGGTCTGGTTCAGAATATTGGTATGGTGCCCATATTTTGATCAGATACATGATTCATTAAATTCAATCTGAGTTGTTATCTCCATGATGCCAAAAACAACCGCTCAATTCAGTAGAACCAAACAAATCAGTGAGAAAACAATTCCAAATCAGTCTGTTCATAAGAACTGAATGCAACATGTAAGTACATATTGTCAGAAGAGAGAAGCACAAAGGAGAAGTGGGAGCAGAGCACTGGAATCCTACCCTTGGAAACAAAAGACATAGGGAGGGAAGGAAGCCAGCTGGCAATGTGTTGAAACACCTTTTAGAGGGCCCGCCCTTGCCCTTGCCCTCTTACTCGTCTTCACCCAAAACTGTGGCATAGACCTGGCTCTTGGCATGAACGCTTATGTACTGTAATTTGACTTACCCCTCCAACCAGTGTAAACTGCTGCAGAGCAGGTTACCTGAACAAAACTGGGACAATTAGTAGTACTATCTTCCAGGGGTTTGTAATTAGGACAAAAAGAGTCAGTCTCACTGTGTGATGGCAATAATAACAGGTAACAACAGAAGACAAAGACTCCATATGGACAAAGCAGCAAGGAGAGCTGGTTGACTTGGGAATTTGCAGGTGCACAGAAAACTGAGCGCACAGTTGTAATAAAGGATGTGAGAAAATAAACAGTATCCTGTGACAGAGCATAATGGAGCAACCATCATCCTGAGACTGGATGGTCAGGTGATGTCATTTAAAACTGAGACCTAATGGATGGGGAGCCAGCCATGCAAATAGCTAGGTGAAAAGTATTTTAGATAAAGTGTACAGCATGTGCAAAGGCTGTGAGGTGGGGAAGCTCTGCACCTTTAAGGAACTGCAAAAGGCCAGTGTGATTGGAGAAGAGTGACAGAGGCACGTGGAGAGTAAGTTTGAAGACAGCTGTCTAGTTAGGGTGACCATTTGTCCCCATTTGCTCAACGCAATATGGGTTTGAACCTGTTGCCCAAGCATTATTAGGAATGCCCACAGCATTCCTTTTACTCTCAACACGTCCTAGCATGGACAATGGAGTATGTGGTTACTCTACCATTTCTTACCCAAAAGTAAGAATTTATATCTTCTTCTACATGCAAGGAGAAACCACTGAAGTTTTCTGAGCTGACAAGATTGTCATGTATAAGGGACAAGATTGGATGTATACTTTTGAGACATTATTGTAATAAATCTAGATGCACAAACTATTAATAGCTGGGCTCTGGATCTCGCTTGGTATACTTTCTTTGCCCTATTTTGCTGTCCTTCATACACTCAGGTACAGAAGTTCCCAGAGAGGTTTGTAAGCAGATACCTGATGGGGTCGGAAGAGTGTCTGAGTACAGGTGCCATCCCGTACAGAAGAGCACACCAATGCAGAATAGAAAGGGCTCAGGAGCCTGGACTACCTACAAAGATGTCTTAGTTCCCCTCCTTGCAGGCATGCCATCAGGACAGCAACACGAACATTCACTCACTTCTCTTTATTGCTGTCGCTTAAAGACATTTCCTCTGGAGAAAAGACCACAACAATACCAAAGCCAAGTCAGAGATGAAAGAAGAGATTATGTGAGAAGCCAGGAAAGAATCCCACATAGAGCTGCTGAGTTGTGCATAAGATCAAAGATAATTCTGAGCATCTGAAACAGAGGTATCTTTTGATAGGAGGCTTGCCTGATAATCACCATTTCCCTTGAATAAAAATAGTTAGGAGGAAAGAGACATAAACAATTTTTAAAGATATTGCTGGTTTTCAATAATAGCAGAAAGTGTAATAATCAAGACAGGTCAAGTTGGCTGTCTCTTAAAATGAGAGACTCCTCCTCCATGCACCCCCTTATGTTAGGTGTTTATAGAGAGTGATGAGAAATTGCCTTGGCGAAGAGACGTGACTGAGAGCTTATCTTGAAAGAAGTAACAAGGTCACAGTGGTGATGGCTGTTTACACAGGTAAAAAAGGTCTAATATTGTGGTGGTTTGTAAGTATCTCCATATCATGGTGTTTCAATTCCTGGCCTATTTTTCCTAAATTCAGTTTGTAGGTGTGAGTGATTTTAGAGACGCATCCTCTACCTAACCCAAACTTCAGTTCCTCACGCACTGACCTCAATGGAAGAGACCACCTATCTGTTGCTCAAACACAGCTACAAGCCTATTCGCTTTCTCAGGAGCAGTTTTCTTTCAGAAAGTCACACATTCCTAAGGGCTGAGGTGAGACAAGAGAAACAGTAGGGTTTCCATGATGTAAGCATCCTGGAAAGTTCCCACAGGAGCTCCATGAGCAACCTGGGAGGAACTGAAAAAAATGTTCTGTGGTCTTGAGAACATGGTATATTTTGGGGAAGCATCTGCAAGGAAGAGAAAGAGAGGAAAATACACATGTATGTGAGGCGGAGATACAGTCCACAAAGAGACAGAAGTAGAAGCAGTTTGTCAGGCTGTGCTCCAAAGGCCCCCTGCACCCCTGTCAGGGGGATTGCATAAATGTGGGGCCTCAGATCCCATTAGGAACCTGGTAAATCAGGTCCTCTGGGGACAGGATTAAGAATGCAAATAAAATAATGTCATTCTCCTGCTAAAGGCCCTCCAAACAAAATGAGAATAAAACAGTGTACTAGGACTTACAATGTCCTACACAATCTGTCACCTGCTTGCTTTTTCTACTTCATCTCCCACCCTGTCCTACATACATACCCCTCCACTTCCCTAAAATGGACATGTCTCATTCTTTCATTAGTCTCCTGTCCTTTCCAGTCCTCAAATGATAAACTTCCTCATGCCGTCCTCTGTCTTACCCATCATGTTTTCTCTTTGGAAAGTTCTCCATCATTGCCGGAGCTCGTGTGGCCACCCCAGGGCTATCAGCACCTTCTGTATCACTAACCTATACTGTTTTCTTCACGAGATCGCACTGGTTTCCTATTGCCATGGTAACATAGTACCACAAACTGAGCAGTTTAACACAACACAACACACGGGGGTTATAATTCTGTAGGTCAGAAGTCCAACTCCTGTCTGACTGGGCTCAGATCAAGGTGCAAGCAAGGCTGCATTTCTTTCTGAAAGCTTTAGAAAAAAGTCAGCTTTCTTCCCTTTTCCAGGTAGTAGAGGCCATCCACAATCCTTGGCTAACGGCCCCTTCATCTTCAAAGCCTGCAAAGTTTTATATCTCTGGTCCTTCTTTTGTAGTCCTAGCTCCTTCTGACTACAGCCAGGATAGGTTCTTGGCTTTTAAAGATTCATATTGTTACATCAGGACCATGAGTTTAATGCAGTATAATCCCCGCATCTTAAGATCCTTGGCCTTAATGACATCTACAAAGTCCCCCTTGCCATATAAAGCAACATATTCACAGATGCTAGGCATTAGGACAGGGATCTCTTTGGGAGCCCTTATTCTGCCTACCAAAAATACCTAACACTCTCTGAAATTATCTCATTTGTTTCTTTATGCATTTATTGTCTTTATTATCCAGCTAAAACTATAGGTCACCACTGACTCCAACTGCCCAGAACCTAGCCTAGCATACAGTAGACATGCAATAAATTCTGAGTAAAAGAATGGCTGGAAGAATGATGGACTTTCATACCAAATACATGAATGATTATTATACATGCTTTTTAAAAATGTCTTAGCCATTGTGCCAGAGTTTCATGAAGCTATAGTCATCAAGTCCACCTCCTTAGTCTAATTTCCAATTAATTCCAAACCTCTGACGTCATCTCATCTACACTACATGGATGGAGCATCTAGTCTCTATGTAGTATGTTCTAGAAATGCCTTGCCTTTATTGGAAAGTGCCTAGAATGGATCAATGTTTTATGTCTAACAAAAACATTTATTTTTACTGAAGCTCCTTTCCTCTACTATGGCTTCAAAGAACAGAAAAAAAATTACTGTGTTCTCAATCCACTTTAAGAAATGCAAAAATTGAATGAGTACAGAGGGGTGTCCATGATGGGAATGAGTCAAGATATAAGGTTGGATGACAACAAAATGATGAACACTCTGTGTCCTGTAAAATGTGTGCTGAGTCAAAAGGAGTGAGGTTTCTGTGTTGCCATTGCTTGTTATTTTTTCAAGTGAAAAAACCTGAATTTAATATGAAATGATTTCTGAAATAATATGCAAATAAGAATTCTTATGCTTCAAGCTATAATGGCGTAGAACATCTCACTAACAGTAGCTACAAATCCAAATCTCACACACACACAGACACACACAATCTACTTAAAGGCAAAGTAAAAATGCCAGTGCAGCCAGGATTTGTGAGATCAGTATCTCAGAAAAAGGAAGCTCATGGAGGTGAGGTATACGAGGTGCACACTGTGAACACCACTGCTCTGCTGGGGGAATTTGCCACCGTTTGCAGAAGATGAGAGGCTGAGCAGCCAAAGAGTGGAAGGATGCAAATGCAAAGAAGTAGAAAAACCATCAGAGGGTTTCGGCAGTTTCCCAGGATTGGGAAGACAAAAACTGAAGTCTGAGTTTGCCAAGGCAGTTCGTAGAAGAGGAAAGAAGATCCCTGAGAGAAGGGAGGGTGGAGACGTTAGCCTAAAGCCCACTATGTTTTCCTTTGAACCACTCTCCAGTTCTTGAGCTGTGCCTCACTTTATGTCTAATACAAATCCATTTTATTGCCACTGAAACATCTTTCCTCTATTAGATCTGAAGGACAGAGAATGCCTTATTCTCCTGCTTGATTTCAGGAGCTGGAAATCATATGATTACAGACAGGAACCATGCAACTGATGAAAATGAAAGATGTCACTTGGGTGCAAAGCAGTAGGAAGCAGTGGAGTCTACAGTGAGCTGCAAAGTGACACAGCATCTAAAGAAGAGAGCAGTCACTGAGCACCAAACAGTGTTTGCCTTTCAGGAACAGGAACCCTTGTGTACAAACCAGGATAGATTTTTCAGCAGTTCTGAGTAACAGAACGGGAGGTCAAGATATCAAGTAGAAGGGGCCATAATAAGAGCTCCAGGCTGTCAGTTGGAACCCCTACAGACATACATTCTAGGAATCCTGACCTTAAGATTGATTTTTAAAGACAACTTCTCCTTGAATATATTGAGTGTGTACACCCAGCGATAGCTAACAGCAAAGGAGAGGGTGAATAAATTCCTTGGGAAGTATAGCATCATCTAGACCCTCAATAATTTTCCCACAAATATTCAATAAAAAATTACCAAGTATAACAATGAAATGACTAAGACAAAATGGTGATGAAAACAAGCCTCCAGGTAATCTAGATATTTAAGATAACAGGCATGAATTTTAAAATAACTATGATTAATATGTGAAAGAAAATAGGGAACAAGATGGAGAATTTCACCAGAGAACTGTACTCTGAAAAATCAAATGGACATTAAAAAACTAAAAAATATGTTAACTGATATTAGTGAACCAGAAAGCAGGTCAGGAAAAAACAAATCAGATGTAAGCACAGAGGGAGAAAGTTTTACATACATATATATACACCTACACATATATGTGTACATATATGTATATATATACATGTGCATACTTAGGAAATATGGTAAAGGTTTAACATATGAGTAACTGGGTTCTCAGAGGGAAAAGAGAATGAGATATAAGAAACACTTGAAATCAAAGTGTTTCTCAGAATTTTCTAATAAAAATCAACAGCCTCAAGAAGCTTAGCAAATACTAAGCAGGGTAAATACGATTAAACCATATCTAGACACATTATAGTCAAACCACAGAAAACAAAACAAAAGGGAATTTTTAATGGATAGAGGGGAATAAAGGCATTAGGCTCAAAGCATCAACAATAAAATTAACTGCTTGCTATTTAACAGAACTGATAAAAACAGTAAGAAAGAGAAATGATATTTTTAACCTGCTGAAAGAAAACAAATGAATAACACCAACAACAAAAATAAACTCCTAAGTTGAAATTTAGTACCCAGTAAAATATTCCTCAGAAATGAAGGTTAAGTAAAGACATTTCCAGAAGAACAGGAACTGAGAGATTCTATCACGAGCAGACCTACTGGCACAAACAATGGCTGCAGGACTCGATCCCACTCCATGTCACGGTTCTATGTTCCTTTGTGTTGACTTTTTTTTTTTAATTACTCTACTGTTCTTCAGTTACAATTGTCTGCATTTTCTCCCCACCACTCCCCGCCACCCCAGCCACACCCACCTCCCTCCCTTGCTTCCACCCTCCCCCTTGGTTTTGCCCATGTGTCCTTTATAGTAGTTCCTCAACACCCTC
>CM052546.1:21848773-21923069 GCA_028533065.1 Trachops cirrhosus
GGGTAGGAGCTCCTTCTTTCTCTCCGCTGCATAGAATTCCATTGCGTAAATGTACCATAGTTTTTTGATCCACTCATTTACTGATGGGCACTTACGTTGTTTCCAGCATTTGGCTATCGTAAATTGTGCTGCTATTAACATTGGCATGCATAGGTTCTTTTGGATTGGTGTTTCAGGGCTGTTAGTGTATAATCCCAGAAGTGGAACTGCTGGGTCAAAAGGCAGTTCCATTTTCAGTTTTCTGAGAAAATTCCATACTGTTTTCCACAGTGGCTGCACCAGTCTGCGTTCCCACCAATAGTGCACTAGGGTTCCCTTTTCTCCACATCCTCTCCAATGCTTGTTTGTTGATTTGTTTATGATGGCCATTCTGACCAGTGTGAGGTGGTATCTCATTGTGGTTTTAATTTGCATCTCTCTGATGGCTAGTGATGCTGAGTATCTTTTCATATGTCTCTGGGCCCTCTGTATATATCCTCCTTGAGTGTCTGTTCAAGTATTTTGCCAGATATTTCCTCAAGAGAATTACCAAAAACTGCAGGGAAACTGCAATGAACTCACTGTAAACTATATCAACATGAATAAGGAAATAGAAACTATCAACAGGGACCAAGAGGAAATGAAGAATTCAATTTCTGAACTGAAGAACAGAACAGAAGGAATCAAAAGAAGGCTCAGTGAAGCAGATGATCAGATCAGTGAGCTGGAGGACAAGGTAGGAAAAAACACCCAGAAAGAGCAAGAAAAGGAAGAAAGGCTCAGAAATAATTAAGAGGGGTTAAGGGAAATGCAGGACAACATGAAACATAATAATATCCATATAATAGGGATACCAGAAGGAGAAAAAGAAGAGCAAGGGATAGAAAACCTGTTTGAAAAAGTAATGATGGAAAACTTCCCTAATTTGATGAGAGAAAAAGTCACACAAATCCAGGAAACACAGGGAGTCCCAATCAAGAGAAACCCCAAAAGGCCCACTTCAAGACACATCATAATTAAAATAGCAAAATTTCAAGATAAAGAGAGAATCTTAAAGGCAGCATGGGAAAAACAGGAAGTAACATACAAAGGAGCCCCGATAAGACTAGCAGCTGAATTCTCTATGGAAATGCTCCAAGCCAAAAGGGAATGGCAAGCAATGTTCTAAGTAATGAGAACCAGAGGATTGCAACCAAGACTACCTTATCCAGCAAGGCTCTCAATTAAAATGGAAGGCCAAATAAGGAGCTTCCCAGACAAAAGAAGCCTGTTGACTTCTATTTTAGTTGGTTCATTATAGGTGCTGACCCGGATTCAAGGTCTTCATTTTATAATTCTGAGTTAAATAACTAAAAAGAGGTCTCTTTCAGCAGTGCAAAGTAAAATGGAGTCACCTTTTGAAACAAGTCACTAACGTCAGAGGACTCAAGGTTATGATTCATTGGTCAAGAAGCATCTAGTAGGGGTCAAGCTAGCACAGCGAATGCCACAGAAGAGATGATTCTACAAGTGAAATGCAGGCTCTGTTATCACAGAATAGGGAAAGGGGAAAAAGCAAAGAAAGTAAGGAAGTGTGCTCCTCACCTGGGATACATTCGCAGGTCCCTCTAGGGTTCCGTATATTCTTTTAAGTCAATCAGCAGCTCTGGAAAGTTTTGATGAGTTTGTTAAGGCTTGTTTCTCACATTGTGTCACAGACAGCCCAATTTACTCTTGAGTTATGTATGTCTTCAGGTGACCATCTACTGGTATGTAATAAGCTGTGACTTTTGAAAACCTACATTCAGCTAGCTCCTCCCTCTCTTCCCTTCCTCCTTTTCTCTCTCTTCTTAATTCACCTTCCTTTGCTCTCTTTTTCATTCATTTGCTCCCACTTCCTATCCTACAGGTATTTATCTAAGGTGGCTCTCTCTGAACTCAAAGTTCACTTCTAAAAAGTTTTAAGAAAAGTTCACCCATTGTTCATGATTTTCTTTTAGTATTTTATTCTGTATATACAACCTTCTTAAATTTTTAAATGTCTGTAACAATGTCTCTTATTTTTCATTATTTTAGATTTCTATTAAATGTGGTTTAATCTCTCTCCTGGGCACATGCCTTCTTTACTCATCAAGATTATCCTAGCAACCTCTTATATTCACCTTCAATGCCCATAACAAGCTTTTATTCTTTACAGAAGACTATTTTAATTCCATGGGCAATAAGGTTTACATGTACAACTTTCATTTCATTTATCAGATAGCATTGCAATTATATGATATTATTTCCCTTCCCTAACATTTTTTGATTGTGCCAATGGTAAGGGTTGCATCCTATCACATTATACCTTCAGTACCTGCTATCCTTCCAGGCACACGTTACATGTTTACTGAGATACATGGAAAGGAGAACAAATAAAGGAGTCTGGACTGTGAAGCAAACATTCTTATTTCTCTAAATCATTTTGACATTGCTTTCTCTCTCTTCAACTCGGTGCTTTCATTTAGAATTGCTTTTTGAATTTTCTGGGATATAAAGTGATGAAATAGTGTAATATCATAGCAAAGTCTTTTTTTCCTTCCTATCAGATCTTTAGACCATTTAAAAAGTAATTATATGAACTCACAGTGTTATTAGTTATGTTCATTGAATTGACATTTCCATTATGAATCCATTTTTAATTACATTGGACACATTTCATCAATATTTCTTCTGAGAGCAGCAGAATGTATAACAGCACATGCACTAGATTAAATGAAAAATTCTACACCTGTAAGTTATGCCAGCCACAACCGGAGATTTGATAAGGCCTCTAAAGAACCTCACTAACTTAAATGTGGTCTACACAAATAAAATAGAGAATTCATGAACTATCTGATTTGCAATAGCCCACCCAAAAAAATCTGGGAAGTATATAGTTGACTGTGTTTCTCAATATTTTTCTTCGTTTGTTCTGGGTGCTGGGGGTGGGGGGATGACAGATGAAGGGGAAATTGTAAGTTGAAAAGTTGAAGGCCTACTGTCATTACCTGCAAGACCTGAGGAGAAAGCAAGAGCACACTGTGCTGGTGTTGCAGGTTGTTTGCATCAGCCAAGGCCCTTCTGGTTACAAGTGTCAGGGTCCCAACTCAAGTGCTCAAGTGACTTAAGAACAAAGGAGGTCTGTTGCCTCATGTAAATGAAAGGCAAGGGGAGTACCTTGCTGGATCTAGGAGCTTAAATAAAATATGTCCTGACCTTTACTGGTACTCGAGCAAACTATCTTCCATAAAGCACCATATAATAAATATCTTAGGCTTTGAGAGCATCATTGGGTCTCTGTTGCATATTCTTGGTTGTTTTGTTGTTACAACCCCTTAAAATATACAAAGAAAAAATCTTAGCTCCTCAGTTATACAAAAGCAGACCTTGGAATAGATTTGGCTGACGTGGTAGTTTGCCAATTTCTAATAATCCATACTCCGTATTCAAAATTTTGTTAATTCTTACAAAAACATCCCTTATAACCATGTTTTTTCTATGTGTGAGGCCTAGCTCAGGATGCTGCAATGTATTTAGTGGTCATGTCTCTTAAAATAAATAGTGCTTGCTTTCTTAGTTTTTTAACCTACATATTTTTAAATATATATGTCAATTATTGTGTAAAATATCGTTCAGTTTGAATTTGTCTAAAGTTTCTCCATAATTAGATTAAGGTTACACATTTTTTATAGGAAAACCAATGAAGACATACTGTGTGCTTCTCCATGCATCATGCATGACAGGAGGCATATGATGTCCATTTGTCTCAATACAGGTGGTCTCAGATGCCAACTAGATCACTAGATTGTGGTGGTATCTGCCAGGTTTCTTCACTGTTCAGTTACTATTTAATCCCTTTGTAATAAAAAAATGAGTTCATAGGAGATCATTTGAATCTGTATAAATATCTGGTTCCTTATCAAATTTACACCTAAAAATTTTAGTTTCCATTGATGATTTTCCAACTTTCATACATATTATTTGTAATTCCACTATAACAAAAAACTTTCTTTCTTCCTTTCATTCCCTTCATCCCCTCCTTCCTTGCTTTATTTTGGACTAAAATCATATAATTCTCACTTTAATTAATGGGTTGTCATTCCTTGCTAGCATTATTTATTTTAACATTCAAAGTATTAAAGATGTGATCACTGGGATCCTGTGTCCTTTCGACATGTCTCTTCTTTTTGGTAAAATAAGATATTCCTGGTTCATCTTGGCCCACTCCTAGAATCATTCATTTCTCTAAGAAACCTTTTTGGTTCTTTCTGTGCATGATGGCATATGATGTGTATAATGAGGTCACCCTTTGCGGTGTCAATGAAGTTCGTGTGGGAATAGTAGCAAGTCATCTTCGACCCTCCCAGCCATGGTGAGATCACAACAGAAGCCTGATGAGGAGTGTGAACTCCTGCTCTGCACTGGCAACACTGAGACCTGCCCCCGCTCGGGGAGGCCAGGGGCAGGGTGAGGGCCCTGGCCTTCCAACCCCAGGATGACAGCCAGGCAGTCCCCTGCCGCGCCCACTGCAGTGTCAAAAGGGCCTGCTAAAGCAGAAGATTTAAAGTGGATTTACAGCCTCATAACGTGATACTTAAAATGTCAGGATTCAATAAAAAAGCACTCTTATTACAAAGACAAAAAAAATCTCAAAGACAATAAAACAAATACCAACACTGAGAGGATAAAGGTATTAGGATCAAGTGATGATTTTAAAGCAGCCAATAAAAGAATGCCTCCATGGGCAATTCAAACATGTTTGAAAGCAAGAGAAAAATAGAAAGTCTCAGAAAAGATACAGAAAATATAATAAAGTAAAAAATTTAGAACTTAAAAAAATTTTTTTAAACTTTATAGATGAGCTCAACAGCAGAATGGAGAGGACCGTGGACCCACTAGTGAACTTCAAGATAGAACCACAGCCATTCTCCAATAAAAACAATAGAGAGATAGTAGCCTGAACATTTATGCAAAGAGCTGCAGGGGCCTGTAGTTCTATGACCAAAGATCTGTGTCCTGTTTGAGTCCAGAAAACAAGGAAAATGAGAGATGGGCTACAAAAAAATTCAAAGAAATAGTGGTTAAAAACGTCTCAAACTTGGCAAATGACACGCAGGCAAAAAGGTGAGCAAATCCACAGTGGATACTCAATAAAGAGCATTTGGTGAGTAAATATCTTACTCGTATTCCAAGGACTTGAAGAAAACCTGAGCATATCTGTTAGTGACCATCTAACACAGAGGCCCACCTAGGTCAATAGGCCCACTGGCCGCCTTTGGTTCAGATGTCAACAATCTGTGGAAGGAGGGGTGTCTCGTGGTTCCAGGTGAGCACCATGTTGAATGCTGCACTGTCATAATTAAAAATCAGGTTTTTGTTAATCATTATCCTAGAGTTGAACAAAGTTTTGCAAGTTACTTATAATATCCCTTCTGAGTGAGAAGCCCTGAATGACATTGGCTGTTGAAGGACTCTCCTTGCGATTTTAATTAACAGATTGATGCCCCAAGTGATAGGCTACCATTAATTACAAGGCTGATGTCCAAGGAGATAAGGACAAGGGTGCACACAGCTATTCTTTGGGGAAATGATGAGAATAAAAGAAATGTGGGGAAAATGAGGGCAGAAACTGCAAAATAAGTAAAATTTATAATGCTTGATAAGTACATTGGCCATCTTTCAGTATTCAAAAAGGTTCACTCATCTGTGTGTATTCTTGTACCATCTCCCAGGTAAGTGGTTATCAATGTAGAAAGAACAACAGATATTATTAAAGGCCTTTGGTCTCAGAGCTCCTTTGGGAGCAGGAAGAGGGCAGAGAGGCACTGCAGTAAAAATGCGAGAGAAGGGCGTGGGGAGAAGGGATGAGGTTAAGGTGGGTCCCTGGGGCAGCCTTTCTTCTCTCTCTGTACAGGCTGTTCCCATCGAGGACACTGAGGCCATCCATAGGCTACTCCCAAGGGTGCCATTAGTCTCAGGGACTCTACAGATGTTATTATGATGGAGGAAAATTACTCTCCTTGACAGAATTATTTTTGTCCATTCACTGAGCATGACTAACAGAAAAGTTATAGAAAGAATATCATCAGCCAAGGTGAAGTTGCTCCATTCTCCTTGGTCCTTAGACACCTGCCTTTGGCATTAAGTAACATGCTAATAGGCGGACAGTGCATTACTCTTTGAAGGGTGAGTATGTCTTTCAGAGTTTCCCATCAGAAAAGCATAATACAGTACTCTATAAGAAGTAGTTGCTAAAGATGAATACTAAAAAAAAAAACCTGAACACTTATTATATATCAGACACATGCTAAGAGGTAGGAAACATGTCAGTGCTAAGAGCTTCATATTTGTTATCTAAATTATTATATAATTCACTGAAGTAGTTAATATTATTCTCTCCACTTTACATATGAGTATAGTAGGCCATATACAGGTTATACGTTGTGGAGCCAGGATTTAAATTTGATTCCATTATCCAAGTTCTTAAGCACTATTCAAGAACGTAGACTTGTGATGAAGAAATGGTTTTAAAGTCACTAGTTGGGGCTAAGCCAAGATGGCCTTGAATACCAAAAAAAGGAGTCTGTATTTTATTCTCTAAACATTTGGGAATTAATGAAGGTTTTGATCAAAGATGTGACATCATTAGAATGATGTTCTAGGAAATTAATATGAGCACAGTGTACAGAATAGATTGAAGGGAAAAAGAAGAGATTTTTTTAAGTATTAAATCCACCATTTATTGAGTACCTGTTATGTGCCAGGCACATGTTATCTAATTAATGAAAGATAAAAGGCCTGAAATAAAGCAAAGGGAGTGAGATTCGATCTAAGCATACTAGTATACAGAATATATAGTAAGCAAAATCAGTAGAATTACCAATTGATTAGCAATAAGAATCAGAATGTAACACCCAGAAACTCCTCAAATAGACTTACAACAGCTCATTTCTCTTAATTATACCATAAAAAATGAGTGATCATGGCTAGGCTCAAAGGCACTGGAACAACATGTCACCAAGTTGTGAAATAATCAGCCCTATTTCCTGGCAAAGGCCATTACGTGTGGCTACTAAGGGTGTGGGTCAGCCTTAGCCTGGTACATTTCACAGCCTCAATCTGCTTTGCTCACAACATAAGAATGTAGCATATATTTCATCAATCAATAAACAGCATTTATCAAGAGTGCATAACATGGATAGCCCTAAACCTGCCATTGTATATCTCTTTTACCACAACGACCAGAAAGCAGCAAGTACCACATCTCTATTGTAATAAAATGTATGTATATAAATATATATATTTAATAACCTAAATAGCACCATGAGACTATGCATATAAAACTTCAGCGCTCATTTCAAATTTCCTCACAGAGATTCTTTCCCCGCCCACCCCCACCCCTCGCCCCTGAACTTCTGCACATGAATTTCACAGCACTGGGGCTTTGAACAAAAATGTGCAAAACTCCAAAACCTCATAAATATCTTTGATGTAAAAGACTTTTTAAGCCCACTGAGCTGAATATATTAAAAGATTTCATTTACTATTTCCATTTTAGGATTGATTCTGATTTACAAGAGATGCTGGCACGATGTCAGTCTCTAGAAATCAAACTAAATTCTCCATGAGTTGCTTTCTTTGCCCATCAAATAGATCCTCAGCACCAGCTCTTCCCGTTGTTATGTACCGCTTCCTCCAACAACTTTCCCAAGGATTGAAAGTGTGGGGAAAAATGCATTCCAACGGGGAAAATCAAATGTGAACTAAAGACAAGAGATGTCTTGGATGGGGGTGAGGGATTGGACTGGGTATGGGAGGAAGTAAGTCATCCGGCTTAATTAGAGAGGAGAGGGAAGGAAAAAGGGCACTAAAAAGACAAATGTTTTATTTATTAGCTATGGCTTTTTATTTATTAATTATAGAGAAGAACATCAGAGCTTATACATCCTTTCAGGACCTCCTTGACCTGTTTGAGGTCAAGATATCAAAAAACTGGTTCTCCAATGCAGTGCCCTTTCTGAGGTTATATGACTAGTTAATTTTACATGGACCAAAGATCCACTAACAAAACACACAACGTGTACGGAGTATAAACATATTTAATAAATTAGTCTGACACTTAACAACAAAATGTAAATATCCTGTATTTCACCCACTACGAAGAAAAGTGGCAGCTGTGCCAGCTATCAGATATACAAACTTGAGTAAGACAAGTTTTCCTTTCCTTTCAAGGCACTCATGAGTTCAAGCATGGATAGTCATGGTGGTGGGAAGGGCAAGCAAATAAACGTCTTTAATATAGTATTAGAGAGCATAATATGATGCAGAAGCACACAGAAGGGATAAAAGCCACATTCAGGAGATCGGGGATGTTTCTCCAAGGAAATACCTGATGTTCAAGTTGGGTCTTAAGGGACCAAAGTAATCAAAGAGTTGGGACCATCATGCGAGGCAGGGGGAGTTCGAAGATTTTGATGACTATTGATATTCTGGAATAAAATAAACCCAGTAGCTCGAAGGCTTCTAAACTCTAAATGTGACTCTGATTTTGTTGGTTTTTAGAACACTTCCCCCAACCTTCAAGAGAATTAAGACATACTTCCAAGAATATTAACTGCCACACCGAAGAGCTTTCTTACTAATCATTTGAAAGGAAACACACCCTTATCACAGTCACTCTTATTAACCTTTTCCCATTCAATTTGTTTTAGGTATGTATCACTTTCTATAACTCATTTGCTTATTTACTGTCTGACTGTGCCCACTAAAATGCAAGTCCAAAAAAGCGAGGACCTCGCCGTATATCTTGTTCATCTCTATATCCCCAGTGTCTGGAATAGAAGATGCTCAATAGATGCTCGTCGAGTGAATAGTTATCTTCTGTTCCAGCTGAAACAAAGGTAAAGAACATCTGGTGTACTTCTGCCCTGGCATTTCTAGCAGCATATTAATGAACCACCTTTCTTTCTTTCTTTCTTTCTTTCTTTCTTTCTTTCTTTCTTTCTTTCTTTCTTTCTTTCTTTCTTTCTTTCTCTCTCTCTCTCTCTCTCTCTCTCTCTCTCTCTCTCTCTCTCCCTCCCTCCCTCCCTCCCTCTCTCTCTCTCTCTCTCTCTCTCTCTTTCTTTCTTTCTTTCTCTTTCTTCCTTTCTTTCTTTTCCTCCCTCCCTCCCTCCCTCCCTTCCTTATTTTTAGAGAGAGGGGAAGGGGCAGAGAAAGAGGGGGAGTGAAACATTAATGTGTGGTTGCCTCTAGCACACCCCATACTGGGGATATGGCCTGCAACCCAGGCATGTGCCCTGACTGGGAATCAAACCGACGATGCTTTGGTTTGCAGGCCCATGCTCAATCCACTGAGCTACACCAGCCAGGGCTGGACCACATTTCTTGATTTTAGTGAATACTAAGTCACAAAACAACATCTATTCAGTCACTTCAGAACTTTATTATAGTGCAAGTATTTGACAAAATATAATCATTGTTCTCTGGGTTAAGCATTTTTATGATAGCAATCTAAATCCTGTGCAAACATCATGTCTCAACTGATGAGTTTCATGTACAGGGAAACATTTCATATGTTTACCCATCTCACACTAGGACACATATTACAAAGAAAAAACAACTCAATTCATTAAGTATCTGGTCAGCAGTTATTATGGGACAAAGCTTTTGTGTAGAAGTCAGTAATTATTTCATGATTTAAGCATGGTTGACAAAGTCAAACTGAATCTTTATGGAAGACCTACCATAATTCAAATGCCTTTCAAGTTGTAGACCTGCCTCCTGGTATAAGAAAGCATTTGAACCCCAGGGAAACAATATTCAGTTTTGAACTGTCCTATGGTATTCCCATCTTCCTACATGTTATTTCAGTGATAATCATAGTAACAAAAATTGTAACAATGATTAAAATTCATCAGGACTCACAGTAGGCTAGGCCCTGTGTTTGTGGAGCATCCCTATTACCCTCATGAATACTTCTTGGGTGGGTAGGTGCTACCATCATCTCTGCATTGCAGTGAGAAAACTGAAGCATAGACAAGTTTGTTCTGAGAAGTCTTAGAGCTATTGTTTCAGGATCTATAAAAAGATCTGAGCATAGGGCTAATGTTTCTGGTCACTGCACCATATGAATTTTACACACTTGCATTTTTCTTTTCAAACAAAAAATCTACTCATGCAGTTCTTCCCTAGTTGGTTTAACATTCATATTCATTTTTGTTATTAAGAGTGGCTTGTCTGTTCATCTACTTTACCATAGACTTAAATGTTTGAAGAATCAATGTTAAATTCATTTACTATTGAGCTGGAGACTTACTTTCATTTTTGAGGTTCCTGTGGGGACCTCTGAAGGTAGTGAAAATAAAAGTGATAGACATCACAAGGCCCTGGCTGTGTCTCAAAGCAATTAAAGATCAGGAGTCCTTCTCCCAAGTCTGCTCTTGATGACTTTTCTTAACCAGCAGTTGCTAGGGCATACTCATATCATATCATGAGTAAGTTAATTTGAGATAGCGTAGTATGTTTTCTCCAAGCTGTTAATGCATCCTCTCAAATGAGGTGAAGACATTTTGTTAACCCACTTAATACTTTTTCTCCTTTGCCCTCCTCTCAGGCTCCAGTGATACTTTATACAAATAATGACTTAAGTGATGGCGAGATCAATAATCCCCAACAGATCTGGCTTTGAGCTCAAAGCCATTTGTTAAAGAGGCCATTTGTGTATAGTGGCAAGTTCAAAGACATCAGCCTCACACAGATCTTTGTTCCATGGTGGCCCTACCCTTTATCGTATGTCCTAGGGCACGTTACTTCATCTTCTTGGTCTTCTGTTTCTTTTGTTTGTGTGTTTGTTTCTTCTTCATGTAATAAAAGTTCTTAAATGCCTACTTCTCAGGGTGATTTTTTTCTTATTAAAGAGTGTGCAAACACAATGTTGGCCATGAAATAGGAGCTTAATCAATATTAATATGCTTTGATGATACAGCCAGGAACCACTTCAGCATGAAACAACAGGGTAAAATTTCTATCACCCTTGCCCCTGGACTGGAGTTAGCCCACTGCATAGGAAAGGAGGGAAGAAAGTCAAGGTCCCAGTGAACTTAGGTCTCTTCCTAGCAGACTCAGATCCCTCCATTCACCACAGAGGCTCCAGCTACAAGACATAGCTTCCTTGCTTGATCTTCTGTTGCCTAGGCACACATCTGACAAGAGGACAAAAATCAAAGAGCAAGTACAAACAGAGGTCTTTGGCTTCGACTTTGACCATTCATTAATTAATTCACCTATTCTTAAGGAAATAGGAAACTCACATGTACTCCATGCTGCTAAAGGATTGATGGCTACATCTAAGCTCTAGTTACTGCCAGGAGTTACCTCACTAGCAATTAGTTAATGGGGAGCAGGGTCAGATTTGAGCACCAAGATTCCTAGAATCTTCAGTGTTTTCCCATGGGTACAGTTCACTCAAACACCAGCCAATATGTATGTGTATTGTTTACTCAAAGGATGCGAATTTGATTATATGTGTTTTTTCTTTTGAGGTAGTAAAAGATAAACTATTGAGTTGTATGTGTTTTTCTATTTAACAAATAAATTTGAAAAAATCTTAAGAATATTTGAGGAAGAGGAAAAGAAATAAAAATTTTTCCTGTAGGCATAGCCCATGTGGAAACAAACTGGAAAAATATTGTAAAACATTTAAAATCAGCTTTCCTTAAATGTTTCGAATCATTCATGTCCATTTCTTTAATCACTACTCCTGTTTCAAAAAAAATATTAGCTGCAACACTATCTCTACTGAAGCAGGGAGCTTTATCTAGTTTTGCAGCCTTGTACTGAATTTAGCAGAGCCAATGAATTAGAAAGAGGTTAGTGATTGGGCCTTATTTGCATATGTAAATATGATGACTTCTTTAGGTTCTCCAACAGTATGGCCTTTGGATCTGCTTCCAGATCCAAAACGCTGCATGGGAACGTAACGGAAGTCCAAAGGCACAAGTGACAGACAGGGAGAGCAGATGACTGGGCTGTGATCAGGGGACAGGTGTCTTGCTTACAAATCAACACCAAGGTATTGAGTAGTGACAATTCTTTCTCTTCAAAGTCAGATTAATTGTGTTAGCTGCTTGCTCTCCAGTAGTTACCTTTTTATGGGCCAAATAACTCATTTAAACATTTACGATTTACTCATTCTTACATTTTTAGTTCAAGGAGTCATCTATGACACAGACCTGCTTGACTGAATTAACCCTCCTTGAATTAATACAAACTGAAAACATACCAGTGTAGATGCTAATCATTCCAGGTTGAATGCTTTATCTCCCCTGAAAGCCTTCTCTGTTTCACTCAAACTGGCCTCACCCCCTCTGTATTCTCAGAGCGTTTTCACTTGGAATTTCAATGCTGGAAGAGTTATTAAAAAGTGGAAGATGCAAAGGCCTAGCCTTACTCACCCTAAGCTGATGCCTGTCTGTCAAAATGCCTCCATCTGGCCCTGACGCACAGGACTTCCAGGTAGAAATTCCATTAAGACCACTAACACACTAAGTTCCAAAAAACCCCACTTAATTCTGATAGTGTGATCTATGACACAATTTGATTCATCCTTGTTTGTCTCCCTAATTGTAACACACTGTGTGATATATGGTAGAGCTTATGCTATGTTGGTAGAACAGATGAACAAAGGCCAACCCCGGGGAACTCAGGGATTTGGATCCATCACCCGTAGATGTGTTCAAAACTGATCTACAGACACTTTAAATCACCAATTCACTATATAGTTTTTCAATTTAATATGTTAAGTACTAAGCAACAACGATACACAAAATTCTACTAGAAAGCCTCCTCACTCCTGCCCCAGGGCTTTGGCACATACTCCTCCTCTGTCCTAATGAAGTTTCCTCCTCCTGTTTTCTCTTGTCCAACTCAAAGCCCACGTCCTCTACAACATTTCCTCAACTTAGCCCAGATTTTATGGAACCTTTCTTCTTGGGAATCTGTTCATTCACTGCTTGCTAGGGTGTTGTCTAACACTATTCTCCAACCAAGGAGAAGTTTAAATAACTACATTAAATACAAGGAGTGGAAGCAAGAAAGGGTGAGAGGGAGGATGGTCAAAGGTAAGGTAACCTTTCTTTTATTTTGTGTCATAGGCAGGCGCCCTGCCGCAGTTTAGTAAAACTGTCTACTTGCTGTGATAAATTACCTGCAAATTATATCAAGCCTAAATTGCTTCTCAGAGTTCCTAGCTGCTGACGGCAGCAATGTTTTATGGAGATTTAAAACAAGGTGATTTGGCAAAGGAGCATCAGCTCACACTTGTATAAGCCCTGAAATGAGTTTTGGTGGCAGAGAGAGACTGAGAAATGAAGTAGACGTCCCGAATACACAATCTGTCACTTTGTGTATTGGTGCTGCCTGAGTTAGCGGCAGCACAAATGTTTGATGGTCAAAGATACTTAACCTTCATGACGGCCAGGGGGAGCATTTGCCTACATACTGTTCTAGGCTAAAGACAAAAACACTGCTATGCAGATGGCTTCTGACTGTAGTCTTCAGTGGATTTTTGCTGCCTTGCTGTTTTGTTTAAATGCCATGTAAAACTGTTCCAGGTGGGGAGGAGAGGTGAGAAGTGAATATTTGAGTCTCTCTCTCTCTCCCTCCCACTCTCTCTCTCTCTCTTTCACTCTCTCTCTCTCTCACACACAGCCCCTTTTCCAAAGTGGCAGCCTAATAAAAATTTAAATGTTTGTTTCTTTTAGTGAACCAAAGTTGAACTGCAACCATGTGCCACTTCTGCTTTTAAAATAAGACATAGTCACTGGGTCATCAAAATATAAGAATTATTATCCTTAGGAATCAAATTGCACAAACACTTGTCCGGCTCTTGACCTGGCTCTGTGTCCTTGGCCCAGATCCCCATTTGACAATGTGGTCAGCTGGGTCCCAGGGAGGGACTGAGCTGCAGTGGCTTGATTCAGACCCCTGCAAGACACATACCCATCTCTTTAAAAGTCTTTATCAACAAAACCTTTGTAAGAGTTTGGATTTCTTGGAAGCCCTTGTGTACACCCAAAACTAATACAAAAGAATATTGAATGTAAACATTAATTGAACAATAAAATTAAGAAAAAAAATTAAACACTGAAAAAATCTAAGAGTAAGTGGCTGCTTTCATTAGAAACTGCCTGGATCATGGATGGAGAAGATGGTTTTTCATGCTTGGCCATCCAGTGTGAAGACGGATTGTTCCCTAGAGAAAGCACTTGCCCAGAACAGTGCAGACCCTTGGGGAGCCGCTTTATAAACTAAACCAAAATTCTATTTGTGACACAGGCTGTACCAACTCAAATCGCTTTGCAGAAACTCCAGAGATGTCCAGAATTCATAGATGTAGCTCTTACATTGCTCAGTTTCACTGACCGCTTGCACTTCATTCATTCATCCACTCATTCAAATAATAAATATTTTAGAGTATCTACTACTAGTGCCATTTATTTTATCAGATACTCTAGGAATACAGCGGATATAGAATGACAAAATCTCTGCTCATAAACTTTCCTCCCGGAAGAGGAAGTAAACATACAAATAGGTTGTTCTGCATTACTCTAAGTGCTATAAAGGAAACAAATAGGGTTAAGAGATGCTATAAAACACGAAGAGAAGAAAGGCGACATTAGATGACTGACCTGAGAATGTGAGAATGTGAGAATTCTTTTGGAGAATGTGAAGGGGCTGCATTTTAGCGGTGACTTGAAAAGTGAGAAGTCACCAGCTATCCAGCTGTGCATATAAAGCAGAAGGAATTAGGATTGACCCATGCTGAGCTAAGAGCATGTGCACTGACTTGAGGACCTTAAAGAAGTCCTGGAGAGGGCAACATGACACCTTACAAAGGTATCCAGGAACCATATAGGTCCTGTTAAGGAGCCTAGATTTTTTTTTTTTAACCTAAGAGCATTGAGAAGCAATTGGTTTCCTAATTTACAGTTTACTAATGACTGATGATTTTGAACACTTTTTCACATGTGCTTATTGATCATTTATACACATTCTTCTGTTAAGTGTATGTTTGAGACTTTGCCCATATTATTATTTTTTGTCATTTTGTCATTTTACTATTATGAGTTTACATATTCTGGACAGGAGTCTTTGACTGGGTATGTGTGCTTTGATCATCCTTTCCCATTCTGTAGCTTGCCTATTCGTTTTCTTAGTGGTGTCTTTTGATGAGCAGACATTTTTAGTGTTAATGATGCCCCATTTACAAATTTTTGTGGTTAATGATTATTTTTTCTATAAAACCAGTCTATAGCTGCCCTAATGCCACAAAGATATTCTCCAGTACCTTGTTCTAAGTAGTTTCATGTTTCTGATTTTGTGTTTAAACATATGATCCATCCAAAATTAACTTTTGTATATGGAACATGGTAGAACTCAAAATTTTATTTTCATCTTACAATTCTATTATCCAGTTATGATGCTACCATTTGTTTACAAAAAAAAGAGACAACTTTCTAGTCCCCGTTGAATTCACCTGGTGCCCTGATCACGAATCAACCGCATACTCGTATGTCTTACTGTTGCTTTCCTGTTCCTTTGCCCTGTATGACTGTCTTTATGCCAATAACGTACTGTATTAATTGACATAGTTTTACAATAAGTCTTGAAATCAGGATAAGTTCTCTAACTTTTTTCTTCTTTATATGGTTTTGAGCTTTCTTTTTATTTCTATACACATTTTAGAACCAGCTTGTCAATTTCTAAAGAAAATATAGACTCAGGTTTTGATTGAGATGAAATTGTTGCCACAGATCAATCTGAGGAAAATGAACATTTTAGTAACATTGAGTCTTGTAATCCATGGAAAGAGTATATCTCTACTAATTATTTCTTGCTTTAATTTCACTCAGCAGTGTTTTACAGTCTTAACATCTTTTATTGTATTTATTCACAGGTATATAATTTTAATATTATTGTACAAATTTCTTTTATTTATTGTTCAGTGACAAAGTACTGAATACCATTATTTTTATTGATCTTGCCTTCTATGACTTTTTGAAATTCACTTATTATTAGTATAATTTTCATACATTACATAGGATTCTTCTATGTACACAATCATGTCATCTGTGAATGATGAGAATTTTTCTTTTTCTATTCCTAACTTTATTTATACCTTTTATTTCTTTTGCTTGTCTTTTTTATACTGGCTAAGACTCCCCAACAATGTTTCATAGTTGTGGTTAGATTTGATATTCTTGTTTTGCTCCAAGTTTTAGAGGAAAACATCTAATGTTTCACTATTAATTAAATAATGCTAGCTAGAGATTTTTCATAGACTTCCTTTATCAGATTGAGGAAGATTACTTATATGTTTTTTGTCATTTTCATTTGCTAGATATTTTTAACATAAAATGGCATCAGATTTTGTCAAATGTTTCCTGTATATTTATTGAAATGGTAATATGATTTTATCCTTTATTATGTTAATGTGGTAAATTGCATTAGTTGTCTTTTGAACTAAAAACCTGAATTCCTGAAATAAACCCCACTTGGTCATGATACTTTTAATGTATTGTTGCATTTGATTTGCTAATATTTTGCTAAGAAATTTTGGCCTTTTTTCATAAGGGTTATTAGCCTTGTACTGTCCATTAAGTTTTAGTGTCAGAATTATGCTGAACTCTTAAAACAAATAGAGAAATGTTTCTTCTCTGTCTGTTTTATAAAAGAATTTGAGTAATACTGATATTATTTTTTAAAAGTTTGAAAAAAGTAATAGGGTAGGCTTTGGGCCACAGATTTTCTTGGTAGAAAGATTTTAATTTTGCTTTTTGTTTTTGTTAATGAATTCAATGACTATAAAAGATAAAGGTCTACTTAAGTTTTCTATATCATCTTACATTAATTTTTTTCAATTGTATTTTTTAAAGATTTTTGTCAATTTCTTCTAAATTTTCAGTTATTTATATCAAATTGTTCACAATCCCTATTCTTTTAATATCTGTAGAATATAAGCATATAAACCATAAATTTTCCTCTATATAAAGTATATTTTACTATTTCATATTTTCTCATGCTTTCTTTTGTGGTTCATAAATTCTTTCAAAGGTCACACTGAACTTCCAAATAATTGAGATTTATATGTTATTGTTATTGATTTCTAATTTATTATTATTGTGACCTAAAACATACTCTGTATAATTTCAATTAATTACAATTTGCTGAGATTTAATTTGTGGCCCACCATGTGATCTATATTGGTGAATATTCTATATACACATTAAAAAAACATCTTCTGCAGTTTTGGAGTGCAGCGCTTATAGCCATTAAACAGGTTAATTATTGGCAGTATGAGACTGGTCAGTGTTGCTCCACCGGCCTCTCCTGCTCTGGTCCTTTTTCTTTTTGCTCCAGCTGCTTCTATTCAGATAATCTTAAGGCTTCTTGATTCTTTTCTGTTATGTCCAGTTTTCCATTACAATCTTCAAATTAATTATTTAATTTTGCTAACAAATACTTTATTTCTATTGCTTCCATTTGGTACTTTCTATAGTTTATAACTCTGCTAAAATTTTCAGTCTGTTAACACACTTCGTTCACATTTTTTACTATACTTCTTAGCATACTTATCTTGTTATTTTAAAGTCCTCATCTGTCTGCAATTCCGATTATCTGATTCATTTCTGTGTCTGCTTCTATTAAGACTTTCCTTTTCCCATCATGTTTCACATTTTCTTGCTTCTTTGTGTGTCTCATGCTTTTTAAAATAAAGTTAATGCTGGATATTGTGTGTGGAAAAACAACAGGAAGTCAAGTACGAAATATTACATCCAGGGGGGAAAAAAAAAGACATGTCCCTTCTTTTGTCAGGTTGCTAATCTGTGACTGACCTGAGTCTGGTTTTCACTACTGCTCTCCTGAGGTCCAGCCCACCCTTGGCTTCAAACGCTGACGGGGGAGGAACCAGGCTTCCCCTTTAGCAGGGCTTGAGATCTAAGTGCAAGTGGTTCTCCAGGAATCTCCACACACAACGGTCTATCTGCTGTCTTTTTTAGTTCCTAGGTGAACTCTTTGCTCTCTCTCACTGCCCCCAGATTTAGGTACTGTGACAAATTCATCTCTACATTCCTGTCCTGCACTTGGCCTTCAGCAACCACTGCCTTGCTTATGAAGGAGCAGAATGCCTTGGATGGTCACCTTTAAATTATGCCAAGAGATGGACAGAATTCAACAGAAAACATGCTGTTGAGTCTAGGCAAATGACTGGGCATTTTTCCTAATGTCTACATCCTCCCTTCAAAGTGTGTTCTCTTCTGGACAGATGGAAATGCACAATGCAGAAGATACTTTATACTTTTCAAAGTAACGTTCAAATTTTTTTACCTTTTAAAATAGTAAGTGCTTTATGATTAGTAGAAACTCTGCATATCTTAGTTTATTCCAGTTGAGTGCTAATGTCATTGCAATTGATAGGTAGAAAGTCAACACTTGTCAGAACTCATTAATTTACACTATAGCCAAGTTAGAGGAATGTGAACAGGCAAAGCATCCAGCAACTGTAGCACAGGTGAACCCACACATCACACATCTTTCCTGTATAAAGGTCTTCTCATGTTTTAAATAAATATAAACAAATAGAATCAAGAGCTCCCCAGGGGCTGAAGCTGGGGAACACCCACATGCAATGTATTCTACCACAAGCATTCTTCATTTTGATACCGAGATGGAAGTCAGTAGGTTAATTGAAACTTAGAATATGCTGATGCAAACATCAATAAAGTCTGACAATTTTGTAACTTCATTAACTCTTGACCTTTTGCATTTGGGAAAAACAGATTTCATTATTCTTTGTATGTCAGTTCTTGAGAGAGACATGACACCCACCTCTAACACTCTAATAATAATAACATAGCACAAGTGCACCATTGCTGTTTTCCTTTGAAGGGCAGCTATTGCAGTTTAAAGTATGGAAGGATCATAAAGAGAGGATGCTAAAATGTAGATTCCTGGTCACTAAGCCCAGAGATTTTGTTTCAGAAGGTTAATGGTGAGGCTCGGGATCTGAATGTAAAGACTGAGGCAAGCCCCATTTGACACGCTACCTTAAATTAAGTCTCAAATGTAGAAACTTACAAAGTCCTGATGCCTCCTGATACCCTGATAAGGGCATGTTCACGTCCTTATCTCTCCAGTCGCCTCTCCTAATACTCTCCCCTGATTGCTTCAACTTCAGCTACGCTGTTAGTCACTCAGTTTCCATAAAAATGTACGTTCCTTTCTGCTTTCATAGCATCACGTATGCTGTTTCTTCTGCCCGGAATCCCCCCACGCCTTTTATTTTTTTGGTCTGACCAGCTTCTCCTTATCCTTGGGCCTCAGCTTAAATGCTTCCTTACTGCATAGATTAGCTGGGTCCCATTCCTGTGAACCACTCTCCTATGCCAATTAGACATTTCTTTCAACATTTCCCCTTCTTCCCCACCATTTATACTGTTGCAATTATGCGTTATTTTTATAAATATTAAATTACTGCCTTTCCCACTAGAAGTATAAGCTTACTGATCTTGTGGATGATGTTCAGCCACACTACGCAGTGACTATCTCAGTGACTGGCACAAAAGAGGCACTCAATAACTACTCATGGACCTCGCTTACTTCTAATGGGTGTGAAAAGGAGTGATGTCAACCATTGAATCTGTGTCCTTCTATACCGCTTGTTTGTCTTTTTGTCTAGGCATCACTCTTTCTCTTCTTCTGGGAACAGATCCTCCCCAATTTTACCCCATCCATGTGGTTACTTTGGGTGCCACCCAGTGAGTTAACTCTAAAATCTCTCCTCCTGAACACAGTTGGTTGATCCAAGCACAGACGATTATAGTCCGTACACAAAAGTTTAAGAAATAAAGGCAAGAGAAAGAAGCAGCCCTTCTGGGTGACTGATCCATTGGATCAAACATTCAGGAACTCTCAGGAGCCCTTGCTCAGACAAAACAATTAGAGAAGTAGAGCAACCCAATCTCGAGGGAGAGAGCAGTGATGTGAACATGCAGAAAGGCTTGTGGGAAGATAGTCCTGTTTTCATTGTAGGCTGTGTTTATTCCTGCAGCCCAACCACTTTCCTGTCTCTGAGCTCCCTGAGATAGTTCCATAGATCAGAAGTCAGACACAGATTTCACAGGACTACATTCCATTCTGCTTTTTCCAGCTTCGAGAGGCTATCCACATCCTTTGACTCCTGGCCACCTCTATCTGCGAAGCCAGCCAAGTCACATGTCTCACTAAACTCACCTGAGAAAGGTTCTCTGCTTTTAAGGACTCATGTGATTAGGTTGGGTCCATCTGTCCAAGACAGCCTCACTTCAAGGTCCTTAACATTAATCACATGTGCAAAGCCCCTTCTGCCAGGGAAGAAAACTTATTCACAGGTTCCAGGAACAAGAACATAGACATCTTTGGAGAACCTTTATTCTTCCTACAACACTCAAATTCCCGAAAAAAATTCCCCAGTGTGCATAAACTAGGTTAGGTGTATTTCTATAACAAGAGAGCTTCTTAAACTCTCTTGTGTCTTCTGTCTGGATTGATTGCCATCACCTTCCTAAGGTGGAAACTCAGAGCTTTCTTCAATATCTTCTGTTCATAGCACACACATCCAATCACCCAGTTATTCACTAAGTCCTAACAATTTACCCCTGAAATTGAATAAACTTTTTTTCATTTTTATTCTTTTTTTTCCAGTGTCCTAGTTTAGAGTTTAAATTTCTTTCAACCTGCACTAAAATAGCCTCAAGCCTAGATTCCCTGCTTATAATTTCTTTCTTAACCAGCCACTCTTCTCACTGGTAATAATGTTATCTTTTCCTCTTTATAACATAATCACGTAATACTCCAAATTTCCTAATAAAAAGCATTTGCTGGTTCTTAAAACCTTTAAATTAACCATAGACTTTCATAATCTAATTTGAATTATGAGATATTTTACTTTAGTTTTATCTTCTTCTTCTCCTACTGCTCCCAAATTCTGAGTTACTGTGAATACAGAATGAATATTTGTGGCATAAAATGTTTACTTCATCATTCATTCATTTTTTATTTTTAAAAATTATAATTAAATGTACTAGGGTGACATTGGATAATAGCATCATATAGGTTTCAAGTGTACATTTTTATGATAATCTGTATATTGCACTGTTCACCCACCACCCAAAGTCAAACCATCTTTCCTCACCATATAGGAAGCACTCTCCATGTCCACCATCCCCACCAACCTCTTCCCTCTGGTAACCACTATACATTGCTGTCTGTGCCCATGAGTTTCAGTTTTATATCCCACATATGATTGAAATCATATGGTTCTTAGCTTTTTCTGACTGACTTATTTCATTTAGCATAATGTTCTCAAGCTCCATCCATGCAAATGGTAGTATTTCATTTTTTCTATATACTGAGAACTCCATCATTCATTTATCTCTGCACTATATCAGTTATTGTGAAGGGTAGAAAAATATGAAAGTAGAGTCTAAGGAAGTTTAATAAAAAGTGATGGTGTGGAAGAAATTTGATAAATGAGACATAAATGGTACACTATAGTAGACATAGGCAGGGCTTTCCAGGCTGGGGAAGGCCTGATAATAGAAAAACACAAAAATTGCCTTTATTATTAAAATGCACTCATTCCTTAATTTGGGTATTAAAAATATATATATTTACTATCACTCTGCTCCCAGGAACTGGGGTTGACTAGGGTTGATAACCCCATGATAACCTCATGTCTTCATAGAGTTTACATTCTAGTAGGCAATTGACAAGTTTAAAAAAATATATACTATTTGTTAAACACAGTTATTACAATGAAGAAAATAGGGCAGGGGCCCTGGTTGGTGTGACTCAGTGGATTGAGCGCTGCTGGCCTGCGAAGCAAAGGGTTGCTGGTTCAATTCCCAGTCAGGGCACATGGCTAGGTTGTGGGCCAGGTTGCCAGTAGGGGTCACATGAGAGGCAACCACACATTGATGTTTCTCTCCGTCTCTTTCTCCCTCCTTTCCCCTCTCTAGAAGTAAATAGATAAATCTTTTTTAAAAAAGAGAAAAAGCAGGGTAAGGATTTAGAGAGTACAGGCATGGGCTGACAACTCTTTTCGATTGGGTTATGAGGACAATCTCTGAAGAAGTAACATTTAAGAACAGATCTGAATGATAAAAATCACCCCACTATGTGAAAACCTAAGCAAAACAGATTTGAAGGTAAGAACTAATTGTGCAAAAACTATATTTTGGAAATAAATTTGGCAGTATTGGAGCCAGATAAACAAGGCCAGTGTAGCTGAATCAGAGAAAGCAAAACAAAAAGCAACAAACATTGAAAGAAGAGAATCAGGAAGGGCAAATCTAAAACAGCCTTGTTCACCGTGAAATAGACTTGAATTGTATTCTAAGTGCAATAGAAAGGCACTGAAGGGCTTTAATCAGGAAATTTGCAATCTGTGTTTTAATAAGCTCACTTTCACTGCCATGGAGAGAATGGATTTCAGGGGAGTGAGAAAGGACAAAGAGAGACCAGTGAGGATGCTCTAGCCAGAGTCCTGGCAAGAGAGAACAATGGCTGGGACAGGAAGGTGGTAGGGGATGTGGGGAGAAATAACTGGATTTGAGACGTAGATTGAGGATTGAGCTGCCAGGTCTTAAAGAATAGAGTGTAAAGACAGGAGAGAAGAAGTCCAAGTATAGAGCCCAGAGTGGCATTCCAGGGAGGCTAAAACCCTGGGACGTTAAAAAAGGCAGCAAAGGGGATTGGTAGAATAGAACCACTAAGGTTGCCAAAAGATCAGAAAGAGTGTCCAGTTCCAGAACCCAAGAGAAGAGTGTTTACAGAAACAGAGAGGAATCTACCCTGTGTCAAAGGAAACAGACAAGATAAAGAAGAGAAGTTAGAGGCCTTTGTTATCTTTAATAGGGGCCATTTCCTTATCAGAACAAAAGCTATTAAATTAGGTTCAAGAGAAAAGAGGAGGTAAAGAATAGTCTACTCTTTCAAGGAGTTTTTCTATGAAAGGGAATAGAAAAATCAAGCAGTAGTTGTAGGTGAACATAAGTTCAAGTGCACCTCTTTAAAATTGATTTTAAGGCTGAGTAGTATTCTGAAACTTATATAATCTTATTAACCATTATGGCCCAATAAATTTAATTTTTAAATAATTGATCTTAAGATGTCTGTCTGCTTGTGAGATTTTCGATAATAAGCTATATTGTAAGGGTGTTGACTCTACTACAAATGTCAGAGGCATCCTGTTTAATAGTGGTCTTCCAAAGTGTAGTATTATAGTAGGCATAACACATTGTAATTTAAAAACATTTTTAACTTAAAAAATTAAGTCTAAATAGGAATCCTGACACTACTGTTGGTAAATGTGTGAGATTAGACCACTTAGTTAAGGTCTCTGAGCCATTATTTCTTTATCCTCATAATAGAATGACAATATTTTTTCTTGAGCAGGAAATGTAGTAACGTTACCATAGGCAGCTAGTTAGCTATTAATGAAAGAGAAAGGAGCCAGACATCTAATTAAGCCAGATTAACTAGGAAGCTTTAGCTTCCCAGACACCCACGGGGACAGCCACATCCTCTGCCAGAGGGACTTAATTCCCTGAGCAGGCAGGAAACCCCGCTTTCTAGTTTCCCTGAAGAACCACCTGTCCCTTCCTGCAGACTAACAGGCGAGGAAGAACCAGCCAGGGGGAAATTCCTCTGCTGGCTGTATGCACAGCAGAAGGCAAGAAGGCACAGGGAGAGCACCTTTCACTAAGCGCATACACAGTAGAAACCAGATAATGAAGCAAAACTTCAAGGCCTGTGCAATAGAAGCCAAAACAGTGACCATAAAGGGGAGGAGTCTAGCCTGGGAAAAGGATTGGCATGAAAACCCAGAAACCTAGAAGATGAAAGTAATGGGATGAGGAGGGCCAGGACAAGCACATGGAAGAATCAGGAGGACAATTGGTTAGTTTGAAAGAAAATCTGCTCTTTCTCAAGCTCAAGGAAACAAAATCAAAGCTTAACAAAGACCCCAGACGCATTCCCTCTCTGCAGCAGCTGCACTGGTTGAAGCACAGTGTAGATCTCAGGCCAGACGGTGACAGAGACTGTGCTCGACTACTAGAGCCTTGGATGCCAGGCTGATGGCACAGCAGCTCTGGGCTCTGGCCCTCCTCCTGGGCTTGCTGAGGACAAGTGCAGGCCTGAGGCCCTAGAGGCTGGACTTCTCTGCAGCAAGAGGGAGATCAGACAGACCTGAGCCACCTGGTCCTGGGTGAGGCAATGCAACAACCTCTCTTCAACAGCACCTAAGCCCTGTGCGCCCCTCCAATAAACCTTGCCACTGTTACTCACATTCTGCTATGGGTAAGTCCCCAGAATGCCTTTCTCATGACGTCACAGGAGCCCATTCCCAGACCAGTCTGGCAGAGCTGCCTTGGTCCATGTCCAATAACAATAATGTATATGAAGCATCTACCACAGTGCCTGAGAGGAATTATCATCATTACTATTTTAGTGCTTGACTATTAATAATACCTTCAACAATCAGTGATAGGGCCTATTAGGATTTCAGCATCACCAAAGAGAATAATTTGTCTTGACTTTCTCTGATTTTATGTGCCACTTGTTCCAAGGCAGACCCTAACGGTCTTTCCCATTTCAAAGCACCACGGGGGATATAGCCTAAGGGATGGGACAGCTGTATGTGGAGCCCCCCATAGAAGTCCAATGAGTTAATGTCGTTTGAAACATGGATTCCTTATGTGTAAATGAGCTTACAGATTTGCACGCTTCCTACCACTAATTACTAGATTAGCTCAAGTTACCCTGCAGGGAAAGCAGCAATGAGGAAGACAAACATGGCATTCTTCTGTGAGTGTTCATTTGCATAGTCATCCCACTCTAAGCTTGCAGGAAGACAGCCCCTGCTTCTCCTAGTTAAATCTAACATGACATTTACAGTTTTACACAAGAATATTAGGCAACACATAGCCCAAAGCTGCAATTAATCACAATCCAGGGTCAACCCAAGGGAACAGAGAACTAACCAAATAAATTTCTTAACATTTAGCTCTCCTCTTGATACGGGCAAGTTGGACAAGATAATTTACTAACTCAAAAAATGCTGGCTGAAATCGCAGCAAAGGAGCTTTGGTAAGCAAGTTGTAACATGCCCAGTTTCAAATATATAGTCACTTGAAATCGATACCTGACTTCAAATCTCAATTGTCTCTAACTTCTTGCATTGACTAAATGTTAGGCAAGACAATCTTGTATGCAGGGAAGAGGAGGATTCCTGATTTTGAACAGCTTAAGCAAATATATTGGCACACCTGAAGGAAAAGAAAGGATGTTGTCAGCCTGTGTTCTCCCTTGTCCCTCCATAGCCTGGTTCTGATTTCCTCCCTGTATAGCATCTTTACAACCAGAAGTCCCTCAAGTAAAAGAGATTCTTTCTTTCTTAAGAGCATGAAAGCATCCCTAGAACTGAGTCACATGCCCACCTTGATATAGCCCTGGTAGCCTGCGTTATTGTCATGATTGGCTAGGCCTGGGTCACATGCCTAGTACTGAAACCTGGGGGAGTCATCTTCCCCTAAACCACACCAACAGAGACTGATGGTGGTTTTCTTCCCCCAGGGAAAACAGAATATTGTTACTACCTTAAGGAAAACAGTGAGTTGAAATGAGAAAGAAAATGTAACAGATACTCACTGTTGTAAATGATTCCACTACTGAAGGTTCCAGTTTCCATAACTGTAAAAAATATAAATAATAACTATTATTATAATAGTATCTACCTCTTTGGATTGTGAGTGTTTGCATAAATTAAAGGCTAAATAATTGTGTTTTATTGTCATTGTTTTCTCAAAGTTAATATGTGTACGTGTTGCTATCTGCCCTAACCACTGACTTCACATTACCTTTCCCCTGCTGTAGTTCCAAATGCATTGTGTTTTATAAGTTAATTATGTTATCCTGTTTAGCAAATGATTCTTCAAGCATAAGAATGGAAGTAATTCTGAAAGTCATAATGTTGCAAGCATGGTTAGAGTCAGCTTCCCAATCACCCCAGACTAGAATGTAGTTGGATTTAGGGAGGTCAAACACCAGGACTGGTCACTTGTAAAACCTCTTATCATACACCCACAGAAGGGTCAAGTAAGATGCAGGCTTTGTTCTTTCTGAGATAGTTATAGTCTGTGCCTAGGTGACCTCATGAGAAAATTTCCCAGTTCCTTGATAATATGGGTGCTTAAAACAACTTTATAGTGTCCCACAGAGAGAGAGCAATAATCCCACAAACTCTTCCTTGAAGATAATATACAAATTTCCATTATCATTAGGAAGTTGAAAAATCTCAAGATTTTAATTCTCATTCTAACAATGTAAACAAACCCAATAAACCATATAATATGTAAGTTTGTAAAAAAAAATCATCGGAGAGCAAAGAATGCAAAAAATAGTGAATAAACTAAATTCCAGAAATTTGCAAGTCCCTCAAGGAGAAGAAACATATCAAAACTATTAAAAATATAAAAATAAGTGCTACAAGTGAAAAATTTGATATTGGAAATGAAGAATTCATTTGGTAGGCTTAATAGCGGACTAGACACAGCAGAAAACATGGTAGAACTTGAAGACTGATCAACAGAATGTATTCCAATGGAAAGACCAAAAAATGCATAAGGGGGTTAATAATCCGATGTTGATGGGACAGTATCACTGGCCTAATGCAGATGTATTTACAGCCCCAGAAGAAGAAAGGGGAAGAGTCAGAAAAATATTTGTATTGATATTGGCCAAAGCCTTTCTAAAACTGACAAAAGTCATCTATCCATAGATGCAATAAACAGAATAAATACAAGAAAGTTCACATCTAAACTGACCGTGAGCACAGTGATGAAAAACAGAAACAATGAACAAGTCAGAAAAGCAGAAAGTGAAAAAAAGTTTTAATAAATGTCAGCAAATCAAATACACAACAACCAAATTATGTTTATCCTCTGAATCAAGTTTAGTTCAGCACCTGAAAGTCAATGTATTTTACCACAGTGAAGAATAAAGGATCAAAATGTTCTAACTACATCAATACATGCACAAAAAGCACTTGACAACATTTAGCATCTATTTATGATTAAAAACCCTCAGTAAATTAGGACTCAAAGAAAATATGCTCACCTAATAAAGGGCATCTTTAAAAATTACCCTTTTTAAGAGTCCTAAGACCTAGCATTATATTTAACAACAAAATACTGAATAGTTTTCTTCTTAGATCAGTAACAAGGCAAGAATATCTTTTCTAATGATTTCTATACAATACTGTACTGGTGTGGTCTCACCCACTGCAATAAGCCTACAGGTGAGAGAGAAGTAAAAATGTTCATTTGTAGATGCCATGATTACATAGAAACAAAATGGATTCTATAAGAAAAGTAATTAAACTAACACGAGTTCACTAAAAATGGAAGATATATAGTCAATATACAAAAATCACATGTATTTCTATGTAGTAGCAAGAGATAATCAGGGAATTAAACAAAAAATTACCATTTACCACAGCAACTAAATGTAAAATACCTAGGAACAAATGTAACAACAAACACGAGATTTCTAAAAATTATTCAAGATTTCTGCAATAAATTAAATAAGATCTAAATAAATGAAGAGAATTACAATACTCATGAATTGGAAGACTTAATATTGTTAAGATGCCTATTCTTGCTAAGTTGGACCATTTGCAATTGGCATCTAAATTCCAAGGCACCTTCACTGAAGAAATTGACAGGTTGATTCTAGACTGCATGTGGAATTGAAAAGGATTTAGAAGACCTGAAACATTTCTGGGGTAAAAAAGGAAACAAAGATGGAGAACTTAACATTATTTAATTTAATGACATTATAAATCTATAATAACAAAGACAGTGTTGAATTGGCCTAAATATAGACAAATCCAGGAATGAAAGAGAATTTATAAATAAAATGACATTATATAGCCAAAATATTTTCTAACAAGCTTCCAAGTTAATGTGTTTTGCTTTTATTTTGAATAATTTTAAATTTGCAGAAAAGTCTCAAATATAATACAAAGAATTCACATACACTCCTCAATCAGTTGCCCCTGTTGTTAGTATCTTATATAACCATGGTACACATGTAAAAGTTTTAAGAAAACAACATTGGCACATTATTATTAGCTAAACTGAAATCTTTGTTGGATTTCATTATTTTTATACTACTCTCTTTTATTTTGTAGTTTCAGGATCCATTCCAGGAATCCAAATTGTGTTTAGTCATCTTGTCTCCTTAGACTTCTGATTTGTGACTGGTTTTCTGTCTTTGTTTTTGATGACCCAGGTATTTTTGAAGAGAACTGGTTAGGTATTCTGTAGCATGTCCCTCAATTTGGGTTTGTCTGGTATTTGTTTTCCTCAAACAGGGCTGCCTGATGGGAGGTGGTTCAGAAGAACATCACAAATCTAAAGTACTCTGATTACCACATCGTATCTGGGGTACATGCTGTCAACATGACTTATTACCAGTAAAATTAACTTTGATCACCTGGCCAAGGTAGCATTGTCGGGATTCTCCGATGCTGTTCCTTCATTCCATACACTATTCCTTGGAAGCCAGTCTCTAAATCTAGCCCACGGTTGGGTTGGGGAAAGGGGTGGGGTGGTTACCCTCTATTGGCTGGATGGGGAGGTATCTACACACTTCTGTAAGGAAGACTTGTTCCTTCTCCCCCATTTATTTATTCAAATTTATTTTGCTTTAACTTTATGTTAGGATCTGTTGTTACATTATTAATTTTGTCACTTAAATGGTTCCAGCTTTGGCCATTGGCCTGTCTTTCAGGTTCGCTCTGTGTCCCCTTGACAAGCCCCCAACCTTTTGGTTTTTGAGTACTTTCACACATTTATGCACTACAAGAAGCTCCAGGCTCATCTTGTATTTTCCATCTTTAGCCCCAGAATCAACTATTTCTCTAAGATGCCCAGGTACCTTTTATTGACGAGCAGATCTGGCCACTGGGTATTCCATTGCTACTGGAATGTCATTACTTCTTAGCTCTCTTTGAGGACAGAGCTAAGAAGTATATGTATATGTACTGATCCATGTATACATACATATCTGTAATTATTTCTAGGCCACTCCATCTACCTCTATGATAAATTAAACATACGTTAACGCTAGCATCTCTCACTTGACTCCGGAACCACAGAATGGATTCTAGTCTTCCCCTGCCCATATCTCTAACTCTACTCTCCTGCAAAGGCAAGCCTATCTCCCACCACCATCCAGATCCATTTGTTTATTTGTTTGACTTCAGGATACATGGAAGTTTCGGAATTCTGAACCTGAATGCCCATGATCAACAACCTTACCAACCAGAGTACAGGGTTTCCATTCAGTTGATTTTGCCTTTAGTCTTACAGTTTCTAATTGTTAGAAGTCTATTTTCCAAAGCTACTTCTTCAGCTTCCGTTCCCTCATTCCCGTCAGTGGAGTTCTGTCATATGTATGCAGTACAGATAGATTCTTCTGTCACAGTCAACATTGCAGCCTGGAATTTCCTCCAACCTCTTTCCTGATTTCTAATTTAATTTGCATACATTCAAGTTTACTCTCTGAGATGTAAATTTCGGTGGCTTTTGAGAAATTTATAATGTATTCAACAGCCTGATACCATGTATATTAGACCCACCACCCCTAAAATTCTTCTTTGTTTCCCCTTTGTAAGCAATCACTCTCCCCTCCCATAACTCCTAGCAACCATTGATCTGTCTTCTTATGGCTTTTCTTTTCTAGAATGTCATATAAATGGAATGATGTAATATGTAGCCTTTTGGGTCTAGATTTTTCACTTAGCAAAATGTACTTAACAGTCATTCATGTTTTGTGAATCGGTAGTGCATTCCTTTTTATTGCTGAATAGTATTCCATTGTATAGATATATATCCATTCACCTACTGAAGGACATTCTTGTAACCTCCAGTTTGGGGCAATTGTAAATAAAGCTCCTATAAACACAGAGCAGGTTTCTGTGTGAAGAGAAGTCTCCAGTTCAAATGGGTAAATACATATAAATGTGGTTGCTAGATCATATAGTAAGTCTGTTTACTTTTATTAAAAAACTTGAAAACTTTTTTTGCACTTTAACCAGCAATAGTTGAGAGTTCTTAAAACCTCTATCTTCACCAATATTTGGTATTGTCAGTTTTTTAAACTTTCTTATCCATTGTATAGCTCTGCATGTAGTAAACATGAATAAATGCAATTCCAGGGCTGTGATTCAGTACTGACTGTAGGACAAGGGAGGAAAATGCCAGTCAAAGTTAGTTAGTGTTAGGAGATTTGCTTTACAAATGTTTTAAGAAATCAGGTCTCATTAAGCAGAAGTAAAATGACTTTGGACAGAAACAGCAAAAAGTCCCATCTCCTGTGAACCTTCATTAATTGTTAGAGGTAAGCTTGGAGCTTTCCATCGAAAAGGATTCTGAGGCTACACATGAAGTCCATGAGAAGGTGTGCTGTGACCAATTAGCAATGTCTGTTTTAAGCCAAGCACAAGGTTCTATGGTACCAGAGTAGTTAGTTTCGAAGGTCTAGGCTAATTCAGTGCTACCTAACGAGGTTTCCCCAGAAGGACCTACCACTATAGGTAGAATGGCCACCTCCCAAAATGCTAGGTTCTTATCCCCAGAACCTATGAGAGTGTTCATTTACATGGCAAGGGGAAATTAAAGTTGTGAATAGAGTTAAGGTTTCAATCAACAGACCTTAAAATAAGGAGATTATTCTGGATTATTCATATGGGGCCCAATGTAATCACAAGGATCCTTCAACGTAGAGGAGTGAAGCAAAAGAGTTAGTGCCAGGAGGATGAGACGTGAAAAGACTTGGCTGGACAACGGTGACTTTGAACATGGAATGAGGCCATGAGCTAAGGAATGCAGAAGCCTCTAGAAGCTAGACAAGGCAGGAGAATGGATTCTTCCCTAGAACCTCCAGAACCAAATGCAGCCCTGTCCATGCCTTGATTTTAGGCCAACGAGATGGGCATCAGAATTCTGACTTCCAGAAGTGCAAGATAATACATTTGGGTTGTTTTCAACCACAGAGTTTAGAGTAATTTGTTACAGCAGCCATAAAACACAAAGATACCTACTTTAATAATTAGAAAGCAGGATTGATGATTAAAGTGTCCACTTTTTAGCAGGAAAAGAAGAAATTCAAAAAGTTTAAAGCCCTTAAAATTCTTAGGTGGGTTGGACAGTGTCTCAGTAATCAATTTATATCTTAGAAGACTGTGAAAAAGTAAATTTCAGACTTACGCGTATCCACTGATCATTAATTTAGGATTGGTGGAGTATAAAATAATGAGAGTTTCTTTTACTACCAAATCAAGCCATTTAGAGCAACTAAAAACATCTAGCAGCATTGTGTCAGAGCGACCTGCGAGAAGGGGAGCCAAATGCCATTTGAAGAACACTGGAAAGATGAAAACGTCAGCACTGTCACCACAGCAGAATGTTGATGGAAAAGTCCATGTGTCAGGTGGGGCACAGTCTCAGACTTGGTACCCAGCTCCAAGAGTAAGAACAGCATGCAGTTGTGACTCAGCCGACCTGCACTTCCTCTGATAATCTCTCCATCTCAGGCATGACTCTGGGCTGTGCCAACACATAATGAACACCACTGTTATTTTCTGACAGGCCCCATGTGCTCCGGGTTCTGCTGGCCTCCTGAGAGTGACTAACTCTCCATCATCCCTCACCCCACCCCTCCTTATGTTGCCCCTCCGAATGGCAGTGGTGGGGAAGGAAGAAGTGGGATTGCGCTGCGAGCACATCTTTCTTTTCTCATAGCTGAGAGCTGTACCCTTTTTATTACATTCAAAACTGTGCTCAGGGGAATGACCACAGTGTCGTGGATGGATGAAGGAGATGCCGCTTTCTTCACAGGGAACGGAAAATGAAGCCCATGAGCCGTGCACACCAGTAAAAGGACATCTTTAGGGGAACATTAAAAAATGGAATAGCTTTAAAATTACAACTGGAGGCTATGCCCCCCCCAAATAAGTGATGAAATAGATACCTTAAAATTTAAAATAAAAGGAATAGATGGAAAATAAGCAGGGGATATTTTTTCCCTCCCATATGGCCAGAAGAGCCCTTTTCATCTCCAACAGAGCCCATCAAGGATAACAGGAGCATGAACGTAGCCCCAGAGCAGGACTTGGGGCCGCCTAGGAGAAAGCATTGGTGGGGGGAGGGCTGCACCGTTGTGGGAGGCAGGAAGTGGGGAGAGGGCCCAGTGCCAGAGGGACAGTCCATGGAGCTGTGACAAGCTACTCTAAGAAGAAAAATGGTTTTCTTTGGATCCTGTGGTTTATATTTGAAAAGATACAGTTCTAGTTATTGAAAACTGCGATATTTTTTGTTTGTTTTGCCAAAGCGATTCATGGAAAACCTTTACCCTAATTAGATACTTGGGTTTCTCACTGCTGTTTTACACCCTTGATGAGAAATGACTGGTGTTTTCTTATAGCGATATTGTGAAATTCAGATTGTCGTCAAAATATCCAGATATAGTGCTTGTTACACAGTAAGTGTCAATATTCAGAAGCACCAAGTATATTTTTGTTACAGTTTCCAAAAAGCAGAACACTCAATGATTGATGCCCAGTTTTCGATGGGATATTCTAAGAGACTTAAAAAAAGGAATGGGAAGGGAAAAGCTTCCTAGTGTCTCATAGAAACATAAAGTAGGGCATGGCTAAAAAGGAAATCTTAACTTGCAATCAACTATAATCTGACATTTAACAACGTATAAGAAAAACGGTATCATTTTCTCACTTTTCTCAGAGTCTGTCGGTGCCATCAAGCCCCATGTGACGGTAAAAGTGGAAAGACTCAGACTACAATTACAAGGCGACTCGTTATTGGCCACACGAACTTTGGCAAATGGCTCCACCTCTCTGAGCCTCTGTCTCCTCCTCTGTAATATTATGTAAGGGTAAGTGAAATAAGCCAGTCAGAGAAAGACAAATACCATACGATTTCATTTCTATGCGGAATCTAATGAACAGAATAAAAAACAAGCAGAATAGAAACAGACTCAGATACAGAAAAACAGACTAACAGCTGTCAGAGGGGAGGGAGGTCGGGGGCTGGGTAAAAAAATCCAACAAACTCATAGACACAGCCAGCAGTACAGTGATCACAAGGGAAAGGGGCGGGAGGAGGTAGAAGAGGGGGGTAAATGGTGATGGAAAAACTAGACTTTGGGTGGTGAACACACACTATGATACACTTCGATGTATTATAGAATTGTACACTTGAAACCTACATAATTTTATTAACCAATGTCTCCCTAACAAATTCAACAAAAAATTTTAGGATAAAATTAGTGAGGGAATGCCTCATCACAATAAATACTTTATGAAGAGTTACTGAATGGCTGAATGACACGTTTGAATAAATTAATAAATGTACGCATTTAGAGGAATCTCGGTCTTCCTCCCCAAATTGCTCCACCCATAGCCTCCCCCACCCCAGGGGATAACCGCTCTTTGTCACACTTCACATCCTACCTGCTGGGAAGGGTGAGCCCCTGCCCAGAATATGACCGCTCTTCACCATCTCCATTGCCGTCATCTACTCTCCACCGTTTTGGGGATGACTGTCATGCCTACCAACAGATTTTTCTATTTCTACCATGGCCACTCTGTAACCTAATCTCAGAGTGATTATTTTAAAATACAGAATGGACTAACTACTTCTTCTGTTTAAAACCTTACTCCAGTCAAAGTAAAAGCCAAAATTCTTACAGTGACTTGCAAACCCCGAGTGATCTAGCTGGCTGTTATCTCTCAAACCTCATCTCCTTCTGGTCCCCTCACTCCCCACTCAGCTTCTGCCACAGTGGCCTCTGTTGATTTTAAAACTTGCTGGGCATGCACCCTGGCTGGTGTGGCTCAGTGGATTGAATGCCAGCCTTCGAACCAAAAGGTCGCCAGTTCTACTCCGGGTCAGGGCACATGCCTGGGTTGCAGGCCAGGTCCTCAGTTGGGGGTATGCGAGGGGCAACAGATCGATGTATCTCTCACACATTGCTGTTTCTCTCCCCCTCTTTCTCCATCCCTTCCTCTCTCTCTAAAAGTAAATAAATTAAAAAAAATGTTTAAAAGAAAAGTGGGCATGCTTCTGCCTCAGGGCCTTTGCACTAGCCATCCCTCTGCCTGGGATGTTCTTACCCTAGCTTTATACTTGTGCTATAGTTGTGGGTCCCTCACCACCACCCATTAAGGCTTTGTTTATGTCTCACCTTCTGAATGAAGCTTGCACTGACCATCCCCTTTGATTCTGCAGCCAGTCCCCTACGCCATCGTTCCCACTTTCTTACTCTACTTCATTTGTCCCTTCCTTTTGAAATATCCTTATCCCTAAGCAATATACTACTTTGCTTATTTATGTATTACGTTTATTTTTTGTTGTCTGTCTCTCCCTGCTAGAGTGCAGGCTCCCTGACAGTTTTGGTTATTGATGTACTCTAAGAGCCTAGAATATAGGATGTGCTTAACACATATTTGTTGAATAAATACAAATTATATTATTATTTTCACCATCATCATCACCATCATCACATAGCAATCACACACAAGGGTCTCCTGTACTACCTTTCTATCTTCTTAAAAGACACCAGTGACAAAAAGAAGGTGCTTGGGCCCAGGACAATCGCTGGCGCCAGAAGTCCCATCTGTAGAGGACAGAGGTAGGCGTTCCCCTCCCTGACACACGAGAATCAAGCAGTTGTCACCTGACACATATCCTCAGGGCTTTCAGCCCAGCACCAACCAACAAGCCAGGGGGAGTGCAGCCACTGGGGGCAAACCACAGATCGCTATCAGAGTCGTCAGCTCCTGGAAGAAGGTGAAATAAAAAAGGAGGCAGCATCAGACTTTGGGCATCAGGGGAGAAGTTTAATAAAGAAACATTGGTGAAATCCTCAGGGCAAAATAAGAACCAGAACAACTCTAATGTTTTCTCCCAGTTAAAAGACACTTTATACTACTTTTTTCCCACAGAGTGTGACAATACGCACGCTGGGGGGGTGAGGGCACTATACAAAGATCTCCTTAGGAGCAAGGATAAATTAGTGCCCCGAACACTCACCGGGGTGAGAATTGGCACAAGGTTGTGTTTCTAATGATACTGTGATCAATCAAGTGATGGCCGGCACAGGCTCCTGGATCAGGCCTCCTGCATTCCCCGTGTGACGTGGGAAGGTCACAGTTTAGGGTCACATGGAATAGGGAACTATTTTATAAGGAGAAAATTAGGTAATGTTCATGAAGGAAATATTTATTATCTTTCCTGTTATCGTTATTTTTATTATTATCATCATGCCCACTAAATGAATATATCCTGTGACTCTTTCCCCCTGTTCAGATCTACCTTCTTCCCTCCTTTCACCTCCTGTAACTTGCTGCTGGCCCCCTCCTCCTTCCATCTGATTGCCTGTCAGGACAACAGTTTCATTTGGAACAACTGGCCTTTCTTCTTGGCCCCCTGCAGCAATGCTAATGCTGCTAGCAGACCCCCCAGCTCTTGCCCTAGCCTCAATCTTTACTGTCTAGAGGGCAAACCCGCTCTTCATTCTAAGTCTTCCTAGTCAGGGCCATCCCAGGTGTCAAGAATCATGGCAAGGTTGCGGTCTATTTTACTTTTATGTCCACGTAAAGATTCATCATGAGTATGTCCAGCAAACATTGGCTATGTTTGCCTGTCTAGAATCCCTCTCCCTTTATTTTGGTCACAGGACGCTAGCATACCAGCCTTCCTTCTAGGGGCCACTGTTCTCCATTCCCAGCCTTATGATCTGGGTGTGCATTTGCTGCCCCCGGGCCAGGAGGAGATAAGCGATCACTTTAATGTCTACACAAGAAATGTTTGAGAAGAGTGCAGAGCAGATGGAGACAGAGCTGAGCGATGGTGAGGGCAAGAGCCAGTCCCAAGGACATTGAGCCCCTTGATGAAGCCATGCCTGAAGCTGCACCACCCTTCAGCTTGCCAGCCAATATGTTCCTTGATTGCTTAATACACATTTAATTGGGTTTTCTGTCATTTGCTACTGGATCTTAATCTCTGTCTATGTGCAATTCTTCTTTCTTTCTTTGCTGTGATATTTATGTTTTCATGGGGTCACAGGCCCTTTGAGAATGTGATGAAAACTGTGAACCCCTTTTTACTCAAAAGGTACATAATACAGAAATGCAAAGGTTGCAAATATTTTCATGTTGTTTAGAACTTCCTGGGAACCCAGTTGCAGAACCTCATCTCAATAGGTATGAGGAGAAAAGAGCAGAACATAGCACAGTGTCTCAGAGTGAGATCATTATTTCTTAGGTACTGATGTTAGACGGGGAAAGATGACATAAATTATTTGGAGAGTGGGTGCAGTTAATCCTTTTTACAAAACCTATAAAGCTGTGTACTTGAGTCAAAGACAGAAACCAGAGACAGAGAAAGCTCTGAGACTGCATCCTCAGAAGGTCCGTTAAAATGTGTAAAAATGTTATCTGATGCAGAATTAAACAGCAGTCAACTTTTTTGCTATTCTTACTTTCATTTAACTTTTATGGGAACTTTCTAACACACACAAAATCAACAAAAGACTCTGAGCCCTCATATCCCCATTATCAAACCATGGCCAATAGTTTTCCACCTGTCACCCACTTCCTCTTTTTATTTTCTATTTTCTATTTTCTAATTGAGGTAAAATTCACATAACATAAAATTAAACATTTTAAAATGAATGATTCAGTGGCACTTCGTATATTCCAAATGTTGTGCAACTACCACCTCTATTTAGTTCTTAAACATCATCATCCCCCGAGAAGCAAGTCCTTTACCTGATGAGCAGTCGCTCCCATCCCCCACTCCCCCAGCCCACCTCCCACGGGGGTTCTGAATTGTTGGATTGACCTAGTCAGGACATTTCACATAAATGGAATCATACAATATGTGATATCTGTGTCACTTAGCATGGTGTTTTCAAGGTTTATCCCTCTTGTAGCATGTATCAATATTTCACATATTCTTATGGCTGAATAATATTCAATTGTGCGGATATATTACAATTTGTTTATCTATTCTTCACCAATAAACATTTCCGTTGTTTCCACCTTCTGACTATTGTGACTACTGCTGCTGTGAACATGTGTGTACATAGACTTGTTTGAACACTTGGTTTTCAATTCTTTTGAATACATACCCAGGAATGGATTGCTGGATTACATGCTAATTCTATGTTGAGCTTTATGAGAAACCACCAAACTGTTTTCCCTCAGTGGATGAACCATTTTACGTTTCCATTAGCAATGTATGAGGACCCTGATGTCCCTACACCCTCATCAACATTTGTGATTTTGATTTTTTATTAGCACTGTCCTATAGCTGTTTTATTACTTATTACAGGGTGTGAAGTGGTACTCGTTGTGATTTTGATTTGTATTTCCCTAATGATGGATGATGTTGAGCCTCTTTTTATGTGCTCATTTGCCATTTGTACATCTTTGTAGAGATATCTATTCAAATACTTTGTCCATTTTTTAATTGGGTTGTTTGTCTTTTTGTTACTGAATTGTAAGTGTTCTTCAATAGTCTGGATCCGAGAACCTTATCAAATATATGATTTGCAAACACTTTCTCCTATTCTTACATTGTGTTTCACTTTTTAATAATGTTCTATTTTATAAAAAATATTTTAAGCTTTGATGAAGCTCAATATAACCATTTTAAATATACTTTATATGACATCTTATATAATATTCTCACATTTATGAGAATACGGGTTCCTGACACATCTATGAATCTGTTGCCACATTCCAAGGTCATACAGCTTTACCCGTTTTCTTCTTCTAACAGACTTAATGGAGTGTGTTTTTAGCTTCTCATTGCTCACTATTCATTGAGTTTTGTGCTCCTCTCATGTTTTAAACCCTGACTTAAGTGATAAGGAGATACTAATGGCCTCAAGATCTTTCTAGTCCAGAGATCAAAGTCAGGGAGCCAATTCACACCAAGAAAGAGCCTGACATTTATAATGACATAGATTCTGGTGCCCTGGAATTCTTACCCTGGACCCCTGGAGTCGCTAACTGTATGATAATTCTGTCGGAAACGTCTGATCGCCGCATACCCTTCCCTTTCCTTCTCTGTGACCTGACGGCTGAACTTTGTGGGCTGCATCACCCGGGAAGCTTTGCACTCTGGATTTCACAGCGATGTGATGAATGAGAGAAAAGTGACAGACTACCAGAAGATGGTATCAGGGTATTTTCCCCCTGTGCTCTCTTTCTTCCTCCACACTGTGCTATACTGCAGTGGCCACTTCCTTTGTGACCGCCACTCCACTGGGTGGCCTGCCTTCCACATTCTAACTAACTCTCACAGGGCGCTGATAATGCTACTTCCTCTGTCTGCCTCTTCAGGCGCAGAGATGGGAACGAATTCTAAGCACAGTGTGATTTTAATGTATAATGCAGGTAAAACAAAAAGTTGGTGAGATACAAGAACCTCACCATCATTTATTTTACCTTGTTTCTATGGGAACTGATGTTCTGGATCTCAAACAAACATTTCAAAGGAGCTTCTGGAAGGAAATCTGTTTGTTATACCGGGGTTCCTCTGTTATTTGCTTCTTTGCCTTTCTTTCTGTCTCTCCACAGCCTGAAGAAAAGAGGACATTGTACCTTCTCCAACAAGAAGCTGACTTCAGATAAGGAGCTGAAAATATGTCATTATTTTATGGAGTTAGAAAAAAACCTCTGATTAGCACAACTGTTATCTTAAGGACATTAGCTGGTACAAAGATTAAAAGAACTAGAAGAAAACTAGAAGATGATAAATCCCTCTAAAATTTGGGAGGAAGAGAAACCTAACTATGAATCAAAAATCTAGAAGCCGTAAAGAAAAAATGATGTTGAACTACCTAAATATATTTAAATTTTCATGGAAAATATGGTGCACAATGCAGGTAAAGGGTAAAAAGTATATGACAAACTGGGGGAGGGAATGACTACAATTTACACTGTAAATAAAGAACTAATATCTGTAATATGTAGAAAGCCACAAAAAAATCAAGAAATGAAGCACAACAATGTGATAGAAAAGTAGGCAAAAGAAACAAATAGTTCATAGGTAAAGATGTTCTGTTTCATTCATAGCAAGGGAAATGCAAATTAAAATCCACTAAAACACCACTTTTTACCAAAGAGATTGGCAGAAATGTGTAGTCATGACAATGCACTATTTTGGCACAGCTATTGGAAATGTGGTCGATGGTAACAATGGCCACAGTACTCCCCTCCCTGTAACCACACCACTTTGCACCGTGACTTGGCAACTTCTCGCATCAAGTTGTGGAGCCCACTCCACTAACCCTGGCTGCCCTGGTGACTGAATTTGACAAACAGAATACGGAAGCACCATCCTGCCAGGTCTGTTCTAGGCCTCACGTTGCTTTGCATGTTTCCATTTGTTCTCTTTGAACTCTACCCAGCAACCATGTCAACATGCCTGGGCTAGCTTTTGGGACGAGAGACACTTGGCTTGGTCACCTCCGTTCATCCCAAAAACCAGTTACCATATCTTGGAAGCTGGCCAGCATTTGATCCCAGATCCATGACAGAGCCCAGCTGAGCAAAGAACTGTTCAAGCGAGCCTAGCCTAAATTTCCCACCCACATAATTACAAACTAATTAGGTTGAATGACAGTTGTTGTAAGCCACTTTGGACTGGTAGTTTCTGTAGCACAAGCTGATACAAGGAAATAGATTCTCTCAGGCTTGGTAGGAGTATAAAGCCTCCTCTGACAGGAAATCTGGTAATATCTAATAAAATTACCCTATGTTGGCACTTTGACCGGCAACACCACAGATTACTATCTAATCTATACTAGAGATTAGATTCCTAGTTGCAAAATAATAAAATAAATTTCATATTCGTTACTTTTGTGACATTACTTAGCATAGCAAAAGACGAAACAACACAAGTGTTCATCAAGAGGAAACTGGTTGAGTAAATGATGTGAGAAACATACATTGAAGTGTTGTGCAGCTGTAAAAATCAGAACGTTCTCTTGGTGGATGTGGAATGAACTCTGACACATAGTTAGTGAAAAATGAGATATAAAGTAGGCTGCATTTCATGCAAGGAAAGAGAGAAAATAATATGTAGGCACATCTGCTTCTGCTGGGAAAAAGAATCAGTGAAAAAATAAAATCAAAAGCTAGTAAAATGGTTACCTGTAGGAGGTGGGATAGCTGGGAAGAAAACGAGAATTGCCATTTTATATAGTTTGTGTTCTTGAACCATGAATATATTTTACATATTCAAAAAATCCAAAGTGGTCAACAAAAAAGATTATAGTAACACAGATAAAATACTCATTTTGGGTGCCTTAGATCTTCTTAAATTGAACATACATAGTGAGATATACACTAAAGACTGAAAAAACCTGGCAAATAAAATAAAATTCATTGAGTAGTTTTAGTTTAACCTCAAAATGTTTTACAGACATTGTAGGAAAATATAAACACACATCCATATGCATATATGGAAATTGTTAAGGGAATATATTGGTGATAATGTTATTCTCTCTACTTCTCTGCATGTTTAAAATATTTATAATAAATATATATATAAAACAAAGATGTAATAAAGAGTGGGGTAAAAAAGCAACAGGGTTGTCATACAGTACGAATGCTACTATGCCTGTGCTAGTGAGAAAACTCTACCTGTAAGGAGGTCATCAGATCAGTGGTATGAGGTAAGATGTGGCCTATTTCCAGCTCTGTGACTTTGGATTAAAAAGTTAAACTTCTGAGATGTAGTTTCTCCATTTTGAACACTCTTCATAGGATTCATTAGAGTTAAATGAGACAAGACCATAGCACATGGTAAGCATTCCATTTATTTTAGTGAAAATCATCATCATTCTCATCATTCTACCACCTGCATCTTCCACTAGGTGTGCTGTTTCACATGTCAAATAGATACACTGATTCTGCTGCCATTTGCAGAGATGGCTACATTTAGCTCTAATTCTCCAGGCCCATGTTTCTCAAATAGTGTTCTGCATAAATTTAATTTTTGGAGATATTAGTAGATGCAATTTCAAATCAAAACAATTCTACAACAAACAAATAAACATCTGAAACAAAAGGAGTCTATATTTAATACAATTTGGGAAAAGAGTATCTCCATGTCCCCTCCAAGATTCACATTTCGTGTTAGTATATTTGAGGCCCTAAGCAGTCTGCAATAAAGGTACCTGTACATTTGTGCTTATTTGTTTTGATTCAGTGTTTTCTAACTTACAAACGTGGAACCCTCTCTGCATTGCTTGCTTATTAGACTCGTGGAGAAAGTGCTCTGTGAGCACCAATCTGAAAAATGGATCCACTGGAGCAACCGCATGAGGAACACAGAGTTGGTTACAACTGAGATTTTCAGAGGGTTTAATTCTCTGGCTGTTCGTTACTTAAGCAGTTCTAGTAGCTTTAGTTCCTGGCATCCATGAAGCTGTTTTCCTAAGACCAACTATGGACGTGGATCCACTAAATTGTTATACTGTGCTCTCATTTTTTGTTAATTTGCCATCTGTTCTGTTCGTATGGAAAATAATACAAATATTGATAAATAATATAAGAATAAACTCTGTGTTTTGCCTACTCACAAGTGTAAGCCCACTTTGGCCCCACCCTGTATTATTAACTGTAGGCACAACCATGTACAGCGGATCTCTGGAACTTACTCATCTTCGACCTGCAACTTTATACTTACGAAGCAACTTCCCAGTTTTTCTCTCCCTTTAGCCCCTGGCATCTACCATTCTTCTCTCTACTTCTATCTTTTACTAGTTGATTCCTCATGTAAGTGGAATCATGCAGTGCTTACCCCTCTGTGACTGGATATTTTATGTCACCTAACATTCTCTAGGTTCATCCATGTTGTTCCAAATAGCAGAATTTTTCCTTTTTATGGCTGAATAATATTCCATTAATTATATGTATATATCACATTTTCTTTATCCATTCATCTACCAATGGGCATTTAGGTTGTTCCCATGCTCTTATCTTTAAGTTAATATCCAAAGCAGCTTTATTTCCTATATTGCTATGCTTCTTTTATATACTGATTTATCTATTCATTCAGCATCCTCTATCTGAATGCCCATCATAAGCCAGACACTGCCAACAGGCAATGAAGGAGCTTATAAGGATGTATTATTATACATTCTCCTTGCCCTGAAGGGAGTGTGCAATCTAGTTATTTCCACCCAGTTGAAACCTTATAAATGTAATTTTATTTTAAATGTTCATTTTTCTCCCCAATGTACATGAATTCATTGGGGTAACAGTTAGTTCAAAATGCACACAAAGAAAAAAAAAAACAAACTCATTCCAAGCCTAGAAATCACTTTAATATTGAAATATAATCAACAGTTGATTATCCTGGCAGAATAATTCATCCAATGTGTTTTTCTTTAATGGGCAAGGTAGTTTGTTTTATGCTTGTGTAACTGGGTCTGGGAATTTTTCCCAACAATTTATGAATATTTTCACAACATGCAACACACATCCTAAGCGTACTGCTGAGCACACAACAAAAGGAGAATAAGCCTCCTCACTGAATTTCAAGCTCAAAAGCAAGTCTTTTATTGCATCTCCTTTTAACCAACAAGCCACACTACCTCACAACTCAAAAGAGGGAAAGAGGGTTATTTTTAAGCCTTCCCTACATTAAATAGCATTATGCCTCTGACTTATGGAATACATTATGGGGAAGATTAGGAACAGAAAGTTTGGGATTTAAAAATCTAAGTAAACATCATATTTCACCCCAGAGAGGTCATTTCAACTTTCTGTATTTCTCAGTTTAGCCATAAAATTGATACAATCTAAAATTATATTGATAAAAATTGCAGTTGAACTGCATTTTCTGTGGAGACATTTGCTGCAATAGTCTAAATCTTCCATTGCTCTGACAATAATGATATTAGGGTAGTAACAGAGTTATCCTACATTCAATCTAGTGCTATTGGCACAGAGTTTCACTTGTTGTAGCTACTTAACGAATTAGTTTTCAATAAAGCATTTTATTGCAGACAGAAGATTCTTGATATTTAATTGCAATTTAAATGCTTTATCCTACAGTTAAAAGATGGTAACAAAGCTGGTTGTAAAATAAAATCATAATTTATTTCAAGACAGATAGCCTATTATCAGCTGAATGTCTCAGGTAATGCTGGAATCTAGAAACTTATCATCAAACAATTTAATTTTCATCAAAATACAACATAGAGTGTACATCATGTAGTCATGCCCTAAAGATTTGAATAATATGCATCTAACCCTCATGATTTTTTAGTGAAATTTATACCTTCAAAAAATAAGTTTTGACTAAATTGGAGATTTTCTTGTTCCAGTTTGCAGACAGAATGAATATTCAAGGTGTGGGAAGATTTGAGAGAAGTATTGGCATACATTTGTGATTAATAAAAATATTTCTCAGTTTTCTGTGTTTAGGAATCCTCATTTCCCTCCAGTAATAATTTCACAGTGTAAAAACCAGAGTAAACCACCTATTGTGGTGAGTACAGCTTTGGCTGCAAACTGGATCATAAATGCCTAACCTTCACCACAGGAAATGGTACAGAAGAGAGGAATATACGTCCGCTGAACTCTTACCACATCCACGGAAACCTGGCTATGTGCCACACTATACCCCTGCCCCATTTAAACAGCACTTCTGTGCATATTTTGCATATGAAATTATAAGGATAAATAACATGCCATTTTCCTTCCTCCCCCAGGCTCTTACATTTAGCAACAAAACACACATAGTTTTTAAATGTTGGTCATATGTATGATTGTTTTTGCAATTAGAATTTCCTGAATAGATTTCAGTGGATTAACAAGATAGTGTGGGGAACTGGACTAGGATGCATGTTTGAGACATGGTGATTTCCAATATTATGCCACTAAAAAATGACTTTAGAGTAAAACTTTTAAAGACTGATTATAGTTCAAACGTCCTCAAGATAAATCTAAGAATCATCATATACGTGTCAGGAAAGATTTTTTTAACTGCTTTCCAGATCCCTGGAAGTAGACACAAATTGGAATGGCTGAACATGGGCAAAATTTTCAAACCTGGGCTACAAGCTCATTCCCCACCACTGCTTCTGGTGATACACTCAAACTGCTGGTTCTGGGAGGGGACTGGCCCAAGCACGTAATATCACAGCAAAAGGAGAATATGCCTCCTCACTGAGTTTCAAGCTCAAAAGCAAATCCTTGTATTCATCCTTCCCTCACCCTGGCTATTGGTCCAAGGTGTGGGACTGTGACCTAACTAAGCAAAGCCAAGCAGACTACTGGCCCAGAATTTTCCAAAATCAAGCTAGGATTGGGGAAATTCTTCCTAAACAGATGGGAACACAAAGCCATGATTCCTGCTGTGTGGAGGACAGCCAGCTATAGGAGAGATTGAAAAGTTCAAGTGCAGCGATCAGCAGAGAAGAAGAGATTGAGGAATGGTCATCAAGTCCTACTTTTCCTTGATGTCAGTTTTTCTCTATCCAAACCTACATTAACCCAAGTCATGTTTGATTTCTATCACTTGCAACCAATGGCATCTTGTTTAATGTACTCAGTAGTTCAGAACTGGTTGTCAATATTGGCAAAATCAAGTATAGATCTGAATAGATTATGTAGATTTTTCACAAAAACTTGTTTGGTTGTCAACAGTAATCCAAATCACAGGAAAATTACACAACTTGTTACTCTACCATCACAGCTAATTTTTAAAATTTAAACCATAACTCCCATTTTTATGTATTTTTGCTTTTTGTTATGTTTGCAATTACTCTTACTACCGCAATCCTCCATGCAATCTAAACCTTTTCATTTTTGAGTCTTTTGTTCACTCTGGAGCATATGTTTGTCATGGAATAATTAATAAAAACAAATTAATTATATTATACCATTACTAGCAGGTAGTATAATAAACATTAACTATAAGATATTTGCTAAGGTCATTTTATGTCCTGTTTTGATTGTCTCAATACTTTAAAATATATTTTATTGATTATGCTATTACATTTGTTCTATTTTCACCTCTTTATTCCCCTGTACCCTGCACACCCCCTTCTACCCACATTCCCCGCTCCACCTTTAGTTCACGTCTATGAGTCACACACATAAGTTCTTTGGCTTCTACATTTTCTATACTATTCTTATCCTCTCCCTGTCTATTTTCTACCTACAATTTATGCTACTTATTCTCTGTACCTTTTCTCCCTCTCTCCCCCTCCCACTCCCCTCCTGATAACCCTCCATGTGATCTCCATTTCTGTGATTCTATTCCTGTTTTAGTAATTTGCTTAGTTTTTGTTTTAGGTGTGGTTGTTAAAAACTGTGAGTTTGTTGTCATTTTACTATTCATATTTTTATCTTCTTTTTCTTAGATAAATCTCTTTAACATTTCATATAATAAAGGCTTTAAATAAGGGCTTGGTGATGATGAACTCCTTGAACTTGACCTTATCTGAGAAGCACTTTATCTGCCCTTCCATTCTAAATGAAAGCTTTGCTGGATAGAGCAATCTTGGATATAGGCCCTTGCCTTTCATGACTTGGAATACTTCTTTCCAGTGCCTGCTTGCCTGTAAGGTCTCTCTTGCGAAATCAGCTGACAGTCTTATGGAAACTCTTTTGTAGGTAAGTGTCTCCTTTTCTCTTGCTGCTTTTAAGATTCTCTCCTCATCTTTCATTTTGGGTAATGTAATTATGATGTGCCTTGGTGTGTTCCTCCTTGGGTCCAACTTCTTTGGGACACTCTGAGCTTCCTGGACTTCCTGGAAGTCTACTTCCTTTGCCAGATTGGGGAAATTCTCCTTCATTATTTGTTCAAATAAGTTTTCAATTTCTTGCTCTTCCTCTTCTCCTTCTGGTACTCTTAAGATTCAGATGTTGGAACGTTTAAAGATGTCCTGGAGATTCCTAAGCCTCTTTTCATTTTTTTGAATTCTTGTTTCTTCATTCTTTTCTGATTGGATGTTTCTTTCTTCCTTCTGGTCCACTCCATTGATTAGAGTCCCAGTTTCCTTCCTGCCACTATTGGTTCCCTGTACATTTTCCTGTATTTCACTTAGCATAGCCTTTATTTTCTCATCTAATTTGCGACCATATTCAACCAATTCTGTGAGCATCCTGATTACCAGTGTTTTGATAGGTTGGCTATCTCTTTGTCACTTAGTTGTATTTTTTCTGTAGCTTTGATCTGTTCTTTCATTTGGGCCTTTTTTTTTTTTTGTCTCAGCATACCCGTTATGTATAAGAGGCAGAGCCTTAGGTGTTCACCAGCGTGGGGCAACCCACGTCCCTGAGTTGTGACAAAGTGTGTGCGGGAGGGGTCTGAGAGGGAACAACGTTGCTTGCTCCACTCTCTGCCGGCTTTCAGTCACTTCCCTCACTACCCACAATAAAACTGGGCCCTTCTGGTGCTGATTCCTGGGTGGATGGGCTTGTGTACATTCTAGGATCCTGTGGGTCTCTCCAATGAACTCTCACGTGAGGCTGGGCATTTTTCCCACTGCCTCAACTCCCACTGGTGTTTTCAATCAGAGGTTTGAGGCTTTATTTCCCTGAGCTGGAGCCCTGGGTTGTGAGGTCTGTCTCACTTCTCAGTTGTTCCTCCCTGTTTATCTGCACATGAATGTGGGATCACTGGCTCTGCCAGCCACCACCTTGCCATGAGTCCTCTCTGCCTGGCTGCCCGACTCTGCCCCTCCCACCAGTCTGGATGAATTTTTTTTTTAACTCCTTGGTTGTCAGACTTCCATACAGTTTGATTTTCTGTCAGTTCTGGTTGTCTTTTGTTTTTAAATTGTTGTTCTTCTTTTGGTTGTACGAGGAGGCAGTGTGTCTACCTATGCCTCCATCTTGGCTGGAAGTCTCAATACTTTTATAATTTATCTATTATTATCCCATCTTATAAATAAGTGGAGGCATAGAAAGTTTAAATAATTAGCTCAAAGTTACACAGCTATAAACATGAAGGAGCTGGGATTAAAGCCCAGGCAACTAGACTCCAAGTTAAGGAGGTCACATTTAAACAGGAAAGAATGCTCATAAGATTAATGGCTTCTGAAACCACAAAGTAGTGGAAAATTATATTTATATCAAAATAAGAAGGGAGAAGAATAAATGGCCTACTATCATTGCCTTCTAGCTGCATTTCCATTGCCACTAGAATTATGAAAATGATGATGTGGGCAGTTGTTTAAAACCTCTCATGCCCTACACAATTTTTTCATTTTCATAAGATCCCTACTGCCTGTTATAGTGTCTAGGACATAATACTCTCTTAATAAAAACTAGATGAATGGAAGAGTAGAGTCATTAAATGCATATAGCTAGGGGAAGATGAGAACAGAGAACAACGAGTGTGTGAAGAAAGATTAATGAGAGGAGCTGTGAATTCTTTTGCTGGAAATTAACTCCCTCCAAAAGAACTCAGAATCAGATTGTCCTCCAACCACCACCAATTCTCTCCACAAGGCCACTATTGAGCTATATATTTGCCATTGTTTGTGGGATGCTGAAGAGCTTCAAGGATATTGTACAGCTACTGCCTTCCCTTCTCTGCCATCAGCACTTCTTTAGCATGGGATGACTGTGTTGATGCAGGGTGCCTATTTTAGTAGAGTGCCTATTTTAGACACCACTTTCTGGCTTCCCAGCTACAAGCTTCTGAACACCAGCTTGTTCCTGCACATTTAATGAAGCCCACAGGCAAGTGGAAGAGCAACATAGAAAGGAGGTCAATCAAGCAAGATCCTTTTTTTCCCCCTTTAGTATAGTGTGTTTTAACTGTGATAGCCCAGAGACAAGTTAAAAACTAAAGGTGCAGGGTCCTTCTATATTTCCCTTTTTAACTTCTTTGCCAAGAGGACATGCGTGTTACACCAAGGATCTGTCTATTACTGGACATCTTCACTTGTCATTGTTGGGACCAGGGACAGAGTATTTGGGGTTAGGGAGGTGAGGAAGGCACAGAAAACCTAGTCCATTACTAATATCCCAAGGTCTGTCCCAATCTAAATCCCATCACAGAAGAGAATTATGAGTAAGGTGAATTAACCACTGGTTTTTCTGCCTTTTGTAGGCTGGTCTAATTAGAACTGTAATTTCAATCTCCCCGGTCAGAACTCTCATTGGTGCCCTGTGCTCTCAATCTAGTCTGCAGATGTGTTTTGTTTTCCCGATATGGACTTAAAAAATCTTGAGCCAATATGTGACAATCAAGAGGTTTTTCCCACTAAGATGAGGTGTAAGGCAAAGACATCCCCTCTTACCACTGCTTTTCAACATTGTACTGTTCTAGCTAATGCATAATGGATGGAAATAAAAAGCAAACAGATTGAGAAAGAAGAAATACACCTGTCAATGTCTGCAGTTGACAGGATCATCTTTGTAAAAAAATCTGAAAGAAACAACAAAAACTTCTGGAACAAATAAGAAATCAAAGCAAGCTTGCAGGATATAAGCTTAATACACAAGAGTTCATCACTTTCCAATGTGCTAGCAATGAACAAGTAGAAATTAAAAACATGACATGTAACAAAATATGTGTAAGATCTAAATGAAATAAACTGCAAAATACATAATTGTGATGAAGTGAATCAAAGAAATACTTTTAAAAAATGGAGAAATATGCCATGTTCATGGACAGGAAGACTTAATAATGCCAAGATATCAATTCTTTCAACTTGACCTATAGATTCAATAAAATTTGAATCTATAAATTTTATTTGAATCTATAAATGCAATTAGTCAGGTCTCAGTAAAGTGCCTACCTTAAAGATGAAGGAGGGGAGAGTTTATCCCACCCAATGACCCTGGATTTAGAGTTAGGCAAAACTGATCTCAAAGATAAATCAGGGTGCAGTTTTTACCAGAAGGAGGAGATATTGGGCAGATCTAAAAGATGCCCACTATACTCACATTATGAGAAAGTTCTTTCAAAATCAACTTCTTGTCACATGCATTTGTCCTAACTCTACACAACAGAGTTATCTGGAGATTAGTTACTCCCTCTTCTGCACAAATCTCTTCTTCTATCTGAGAACATCTCTCATACTCTATCACTCCATGCCTTCACTAGTCACAACATTACTGCCAGTCTTTATCTGTTCTTCACGGAACAGACTTTTTACACCTCATGTCATCTTGGATGCTCTCCTCTGTATTCTGTGCAATGGATCAATGGCCCTCTTCAAGAGTAGCGCCCAGAGAAGGACACCAAATGGGTAGCTCAGAGAAGATAATAGAAGTTAACATTTATTGGATGCTTTCTATCTCCTAAGCACTATTCCAAGAATGTTATATATTTTAACATTTAATCTTCACATCGATTTTCTAGAGTAGGGACTATTTGTCATTGACGTTTTATGAGGCACAGAGGGATTAAATAACTTTTCCTTGTGTTACTTGGCTAATAAATAGAATACTGTAAATTCAAACTGAAACAATTCTGCTTCCCAAATTTTTGATTCTCCTACAAGAGTCAAAAAGTAGAGCAAGGTTATATAACCCTTTGACAGAAAAATTTTCAACCACTCCTAAGCAAAAAGAAACCAAACAAAAAAGAGACCACTTTCGACTTTCAAACTGGTATGTTTTAATAACAGTCAAATTCGTCAGTGAGAAATGCAAACCCTCTTCTGCTGCTGGTGGAAGCTGTGTGACGATCCAGTAAAACAACGTGGCATTATAAAAAAAGAACTAGTCTCAGAAACCTATGCTCTTTGTAAACATACAGGTCATGGATAGACTAGCCTATAGCTGAAATAATATAAAATGCTACAAATAATAAATATCAGAAATAATCTAAACACGAAGTAATTAGAGATGGGTTAAATACATTTTGAGGCATTCTTTGAGTAGAACACAAAGCAACCATTAAAAATGCTAAATACATTTAATAATACACCAATATGTGTATTCTATGTCACTGAATGTGCATGTATAAAAAATAAAAAGTAAATTGAGAGAAATTGGAATAGAAAAGAGGGGTTAATTATATTTTATACAGATGTTCACCAGAATTAATTTACATAGGAAGCTCCCTTAACAATTCAATTTACAGAAATTTGACTTCCACAAATCTCTTAGGAGCACATCTATTACAGAGGGCCGGTGTAGCTGAACTAAGTGAGAGCCGCTGGTGTCTGCACCCACATTGGCAATGACCATGATTTATCAGATTATGTTGCACACTGGTGGATGCTAGCATCACTAATAAAGCAACAGCATTCTCTACCTTGCTTCGGCAGGTGTACGTGAGAAAAAAATTATTTTTTGAAAAAAGATTCATGCCACTTTGGGGCAGAATCTCCAGCTTCCACATCTCCAGTCCTTTTAGAGAAAAACACGGAGGCACAAAGGAAATGATTCCTGTCTTTATCCCTATGACATCTTCTTCATTTTCTCTCTAAATTTGGTTGAAAATAAAGTCTCAACCATATGTGAGGGGACTTTCCCCTCTGCATTGCACTAGTCAATTCATGTAATTGGAGGCATAATATTTTTGTACACAAAAATAATACCATGTTCATTGCGAAAGATGTGAAAAAATGGAACAAACTTTTTAAAAATGAAAGAGGAGAAAATAATCCATAATCTTGCCACTAGTAGTACCACTTTAAATATTTTGTGTGTATATTTCTAGAATGTTCCCATGGACGGAAGGATATATACATTTCTTTTCTACATACATAAAATCACACTCTGCACCCTGTTACACCCCTTTTACATACCCTGAAATACGTGAATTTCTTTGCCTATCATTACTTACCTTAAAGCAAGATATTTACCACGTAGATGTGAATTTGTTGTTACAAAAAGCAAAGCTAAGGGTTCTCAAATGGAGCAAAGAAGAAAGCAAGACTCCTTTGATGTTCTTGGTACGTGCTAATATCACAGTTGGCACTCAAAGCAATTAAGAATGAGGAATGAGGAAAGAACAAGAAGGAATCTAATATTTATTATTAACAAGACCTTTTACTAAGTACTTTACATTCATGCACTGATCTCACACATAACCCCTTGAGGTAGGAATGTTTATTCCCCATTTCCCACATGAAGAAATTGTGACTTTGAAAGGTTATGTGCCTTGTCCAAGGTGGTCTTACTAGAAAAGGGAGAGCCGGGGCAGACTTGCTTGTGTCTGACTCTGGTCCTGTTACTAGGAGAGCAGGGACCCTACCCCAGTTGTTCAACTCCAGAATGTTCCTGCCATTTCCACTTTACCACTACCTCCTGAAATTTCTTTACAGACAAAATTTATTTAATTTGTACAAATATTTATTTATTTGTTTGTTTATTTATTTATTTTTACTATTTTCAGGGCACTGGATTAAGAAATACACATGCAAAACTAACCAGGCCAGGAAAGGTTTCCTTTTGATGAAGTTTACACACCAGAGGCAGGAAATAAACAAGTAAGCACAGAAACCACTAACACCAGCAAAGAGTTCCCCCCACCCAAACCCCCCACAGGAAGTGAGGTCCAAACGGTAGGCTTCCCCAGGCGGGGTCTCTGGGTCACAAGGCTGTGTCCTGGAACCACGAGGCATGAGGTCAGTGCAGATTCCAGGGCTCTTACCCAGAAAGACCCCTAACTAACTAAAGACCCCTAGAGCTTGGTGCTGGATCCCAATTTACACCCCAAAGGGAGTTCACAAAAGGTTTTCTTTCCAAAGGCAATGGTCGTGAGATTTTGCGATCCAGAGTTAGGAAAACACCACAGCCTGTTTTGTCGAAGTGTGCTGCACCCTGCTCGAGACGGTGCATTCTGAGCTCAAGCCTCCACCCGTTACTAGCTGAGAGAGCTTGGACAGGCTACTGGATGCCTCTGGGTCTTGATTTTTTCCATTTATAAAATGGGAGCAATAAGGGTAATATAATAACTTACAGGTTATTTTGAGGATTAAATGAGTTAAAATACATGGAGGGCCTTGAATAGTGCCAGGTAGGTAATAAATGCTGTATGAGTGCTCTGACCGTAGCATCATGCCATACTGCTCCGAACCCAGGGCACCGGAGCTACACCTGGACATCAGGAGACGCAGTCCACCACGTCTGGGCATCCTCTGGGCCCTCCTCTCACTGCCTGCCTGACACTGAACACATGTTTGACTTCTCTAAGTTTTATTTTTTGTTTTAATTTTATTTGTTGTTCAAGTACAGTTTTCTGTGTTTTACTCCCATCCCAGTCCACCCACCCAGCCCTCCCCACCTCCCTCCCATTTCCACCCCCACTAGTTTTTGTCCATGTGTCCTTTATACTTGTTCCTGTAGACCCTTCCCCTTTTCCCCTGAAATTCCCTCCCTTCTCCCCTCTGGTCACTGTCAGCCTGTTCTCTATTCCAGTGTCTTTGGTTATATTTTGCTTGTTTGTTTGTTTTGTTGTTTAGGATCCTGTTAAAGGTGAGATCATATGGTATTTGTCTTTCACCGCCTGGCTTATTTCACTTAGCATAATGCTTTCCAGTTCCATCCATGCTGTCGCAAAGGGTAGGAGTTTTATTTTTTCTCAACCTTAAAGTGGAGATTTCAACAATACCTAATTTTGGAGATGGTTTTGAACATTTAACGACATAATCTGAAAAAGGACTGAGCACTTAGCATATGGTAAGATCTCATGAAATGTTAACTATGATTAAACTTATAGTCACAGAACATTAAAAAGTCATTTCCCACCACTGCACCAAAGTGCTCTGAGCTTCTGCTTGCTGACTCACATACACATTCTATGGTCGGGGGAAAATATCTCACCTTTTACTGTATATAAGCTAAGTCAGGATGGTGAGGCACGAAAACTGGGTGTGTGTGTGTGCATGTGTATGGGTGCATATATTAAAGAAACAGATGACTCTGTAGTCTGAGAGGGCACCTCTTGCTTATAGACTCCCTCTACCTTGTGGTCTCTGTCGTCATACTAATGTTTTTATTTCCCTGGGTCTATTACAGTATCAGAATTATTTTTCTTTTGATATTCTGGAACTGTTATGTAAAAGAGGAAAAGAAATGAATTCTTCCATGAGATTTAATGTGGGCCTTTTCAGAAATCCCCCAAGACTGTGTTATGCTAAACCTGTGGGCCAAGTTCCCATTGATTCTAAGTCAGGACTGTTGCTCTCTTTGCTGCCTGTTATCCCAAGAAAGCATTTTCCCTTTGAGTATCAGTTTCTGATAATTAAACAAAAGCTATCTCTTGTTTTACCCTTTTAGTAATTCCCACATTTGGGCATGGATTCTAGAATATAAATGCAATTAATATGTACAAAACTGAATTTTGTGTTGGAGTATTAGAAGCAAGTGCTCCCGTGAAATTTCCCCCTGACAGTGCTATTTATCTGCATCTTCAACAGGTTTACTGAGTGCCTACTATATGCACTAACCTGGGGACTCAGTATTGAACGTGACAGGTGAGTCCTGACCTTGCTGATTATACATTCCCCTGGGGATACAGGCAATACACAAATACACAAGTAAATGTGAACATTTCTGGAAATTTTCCAGACAATGCAACACCATAGGAGTGAACAGAGTTGAAAACCAGAGAGGAATATCAGGAAAGATATCCTAGAGGAGGCTAAGCTATTCTAGGACTTGGACGCAAAAGAGAGATAGCAAGGTAAAGTCCAGGGAAAATAGGAAAAAGCAGGAAGTGCAATGTCCTTGAGCAGGGAATGAATCCAGCATATGAAGGCACAGAAAGCCCGTCTGTGTGGCTGGAGCATGATTAGCAATGAGGATCGATGAGAAGGCTAGGAAATCAGAGAAACGGGCCTCTAATCCTAGTTGCTCCCCGCTCGAAAGAAATGCTGGTTCGTGGTGTCTTGTTTTTCTCATTTGTTAACCATAAAGTAGTTGGAGGTGAGAGGAAGAGCAAGTATGATGCTGAAGGTAACGGCCTGTCCTATCCGTGCTATTTCAACAATGTGGTACCACTTTCTATGACTGTAGGACATAAGTTTAGATCAATCTAAGTTGGAATCCACACTCACAATCTTGCACTGTGATCATCAAAGGCAGGATATGGAAAACTTGAATGGGGCACTTCTAAGCCTGTTTCTCATCTGCAAAATGAGGCTAACAATAATAACATGTCAATATAAGCAAACCAGATCCATAGCATCAAGCTGCAACATGTTGGTAAACACATGAAACCAGAGTGATAGCTTGACCCGCATGTTGATTGCAACACCATTTGCAATAGCCAAGATATGGAAGTAACCTAAGTGTCCATCAGCAGATGGATGAATAAAGAAAATGGGGTATATACACACACACACAACAGAATCCTATTCAACCTTAAAAAAAGAAGGAAATCCCACCATATGTGACAGCATGGATACACCTGAAGGCCACTATGCTAAATGAAATAAGCCTGTCTCAGAAGGACAAACACTACATGATTCTACTTATACAAGAAATCTAAAATGGTCAAACTCACAGAAACAAAAGATACCAACAGTGGTTTCCAGGCGTTGGGAGGCGAGGAAAACAGGGAGTTCCTATTGAACAGGTATTAAGTTTAGTTTTGTCAGAGGAGTAACTTCCAGAGATCTGCTGTACGACATAGAGCCTGCAGTTGACAACACAGAATTGTCCCTTTTAAAGTTTGTGAAGAGGGTAAATCTCATTTTCAGTGCTCTCACCACCCTCACACAAAAGGGACACCAGGCACCGGGGAGGCACTGGGTGTGTCTATTACCTTGATTATGGGGACAGTGTCATGAGTGTTTTCATGAGTCCAAACCCGTCAAATTGTATATATTAAATAGGTACAGTGTTTTTAATATGAATTATACCTCAATAAGGCTGTTTAGAAAAAGACAACTAGACTGTTAGAAAAACCTGCATTTCTGAGACAGTGTGGCATTAATCTTCACTCTGGTTTCTGCACTCACACAGCAGCTGGGACACCTGCCTTCCTAGAAGCCGGTCTAGTGCACACGGATGGGAACAACTCCACAGCACATTGGCAAGGCATAAATCACCATCTCCTTCCCTTTTCTACGCTCCATAATGATGTAAATGGCTGAAAGGTCACCAATTTCCTAGCTGTTTATAGTCAGTGGGGTTAATTTTTTCAACTGGTCAGAAAATGTCAAGCCCATCAGCAGCATTATTCACTTCATTAGCTAATGCAGTGTAATGCATTGTTTGGGGGGACGAAAACGAGGCACATTTGAAAGATAGTACCTTGGAATGAGATAAAGGCTATTTCTCAAAAGGGAAATTCTCTGCTTAAATTACCATCATCACTACAGCTTATTATCTTTTCTCAGAGAATGACCCCATATGTCTGTATGTCAAATGACCGTATATGTCACTTTCCAAATAGCCCTAAGCGGTGCTTTAAAAAAAAACAAAACCTTTAGAACCATTACATAATCATTTCAATAGCAAATATTTATTAAGCCTTTAATATGTGCAAGGCTCTGAGATAAGTATTTTAAATAAATTGCCTTGCAGAATACTCATAACATTCTCACGAGGAGGAAATTATTGCTCCTTATTTTGCAAATGAGAAATGGGATGCTTTGAAAAGTCTAGCTGGGGGAGGGCCTCAGGCCTTTGCGCATTAGGGTGTGGTACAGGAACTGCAGCGCGGGCTCTGGCTTGAAGCCCAGGGAACGAACTACTGTTTCAAGGGTTAAGTGGCAGTGAAAGGACAAGCTGTTGCTGCTGTCTTCAGTCCCAGCTCTGCACCAGTTTGGCATCCAGTCTTTCTTGTTCAACCCTAATCTATTTCACTGGAAAGTTAGCCCTTGAAGGAAGAAAGATGCCATCGCCCCGGGAGTTCCCTACCGAGGTCCCACCCGACCATAGCAACCTCTTGGAACACACTTCCTGAAACCTTCCTCTTCACCCATCTCACTCCCACCGCCCTAACTTCTCCCCAGATGAGTTTCTGAGTGACGGTGCTGGCACATAGTGGGTCCTCAATAAATATGTGTTATATGCGTTATGAAATCCCACCGTTGAAAAGGGTAACCTGCGAATTTACAGGTAATCTTCTAATTACAACACAGTTTTCAGAACTTTCTTTTTTATTCTTACTTGAACATTACATCCAGGACATAGAAATTACTAGAAGGGCAGAGCAAGGTGCAGAATGTGCTAGTTACTGAAGTCGAGTTTGCTATCTGACACTCTAAATGAAAACTCATTCTTTGCATAATGTGACAGCAGAGAAAGGAGAGCACTAAAAATCAATAGGAATTAAACCTGCAAGCAAGAAACCCTCTCATGATACAAAATTACGGCTGCCTCAAGAAAGTCACATAATTTCCTTACTAGTTTTACCTACGATTGCCAGACTATCATAACAAAAAAAAGATCATTCTATCTAAATTCTCAGGAGAACAGGCCCCCAAAGTAAACTGATAATAGTGGTAGAGAGTAGTACCATTTTAACAATATTCTTTAAATAGGTTTCGTGTCTACTCCAGCAACATTTGTTCCATTTTTCACCAATTCTTTCTTATTCCCATTGATAAGCAGCTAAGCCCTAAGCTGTTGAAAAAATACTTTTGTTGTGTTTCTAATTCATGTTATTTATAGCCCAATAACTGCAATATGCCAGAGCTGGAGTTGAAACAACTGTTCCAAAGAAGCACAAGGTGCATTCCCTGCTTTCTCCCTCCTGTGCTCGGAGCAGGGCAGACCACCACTCACTGCAGGACATGGCGAACCTCAGGGGATGGGGTGGCTAGGAGCGTGCAAAGCAAGGCTGGGAAGGGGAACTGTATAATTTTGTCAAAATTTATCCCTTGGAAAACAGATGGGAAAAATGTTTATGGCTAGATCTGGGAATAAACCATACCAAAAAGAAAAGGAGGTTGCCACAAATAAAGATAAAAGAAAAAAAAAAGCAACCCTGATATGCTGACCAGGTGCCCGGGTGTGGAACTGGGAGTTCAGCAGACCTGCATTCCAGATGCCCACCCCCACCTGAGCATGAGGCTTAGGAACATAGTTTCAACTTCCAGGCCCCATCCGGGGCCCCTGTAAAATGCAATAGTAACAGTTCCCATCTCAGAAGCCTTTTGAGTGGTAAACAAAACAGCCTATTCAGGAAGATGGTGCTACGTAGAAGAAAAAGCCCAACAACTGCTCTTTGAAGGAGTTTCCAAGGTAGTTAAAAATGACTGGGATTGGTCCCCTTTTGTTGAAATCCCAGCTGAATGCCTTTGGGCAGGTGACTCTTGCTCTTAGAACCTTAGTTTTCTCGTCTGTAAAATGGGAACACAACAGTACCTCTTTGTGCCTGCTGTTTCCTTGTGCTGCCTCGCAAGCACTCTCTGCTCTTGCCTGCCCCGCTCTTACCCAGGGAGAGCACCTCTGGGAAGGACAGCAACAGGCTGCCTCGTATCTGTCTTCCAGTTGGATATGGCCAGCAAGAAGCCCAGGTGAACAGCAGGTGGGAGAAAGTGAGGTAAATGTATCTATTCCTCTGAATCCTTTGCTAGAAGGTCCCAATGGCTTGCTAGCCAAGCCAAAGCTCCAACTACATGGCCCTGCCTATAACTACCACCAGTCTCTCTGGATTCCACTGACAACTCCCTCCCCTTGTTCCTTTAGGACTGGAGGTGGCGGCAAAGACTGTGTTAGCAACAACGAGGGTGGCTTCACCATTTCTTGTTATCTTCCCTTAATTGTGATCACACTTTGTAAACAGCCCCTTTATTCAAATTTCTTTCTTTAGCCCATAGTCTCATTTGTTTCCTACCAAGACCGAATTCGCAGCTGATGCAACAGAAAGTGCCGGAGGATACAGCCCTCCCGATGAGATGAGGTTGCTCATATATCTGAGGAGAGCACAGATACTGTCCCTGTGGGAGGTAAATGAAACACCCGAATTTCATGTGATGGAGTAGCATTATCATTGCTTGAGTTATCGCTGGAGATGGCCTGGCACCCAGTGCAAATGGAAGGCAAGGGATGGAGAGATTAGGCGGCTGTGGCACTTAGTTTCTATAGTGACATTATTGATCAAATTGTTTTGGGGGTAGTTAGCTGCTGTTGACAATCCTGGAGAGCTGACAGACCCCCAGAGAAAGGACAAATTGGAATCGTTAGCTGTCGAGCTCATACCTCAAGTGGAAAATCAGAAAGCCTTTATAATAATTTTGTGGCAGTGCTTTTTCTCCTGTAGTCTTAGGCCACTGTGTCTGAGACAGAATACAGGGCCCGACTGTAAGTAACGCTGAGTTGGATGCCAATCAATTGCTCACCTTCACCGGATCTGTCACCTGATGGCTCTGATGGAGGAGCAGCAGATCCTGACACATGAGGAAGCTACACCTGCACACCTGGGCAGGACACATCTGTGAATCCCCCCGACAGAAGCAGGTACACGGAACACAAAAACAGTAAAAGGTAAATCCGCGCATATCCGAGACAGAGAATTCAAGGCCTGAGAAGAAACAGCATATATGCTGAAAGAGAGGCAGAGTGTTGCCAGTTACATCGAGAGAAGCGAGTTAACAGCACACGTGGGAGAGGACCCTGGTGGTGCCAGAGCAAAGGTGACAAAATTTAAAACTGAATTTAAGCCAAATGTATTGCTATAGGTACACTCACCTCACTGGGACTAGAATTAATAGTCTGATTGGTGGGATAATTAAACTTGGATTAAGAAATGGCCCAAGGCCGGTGAAGTTGGGATGTCAGAACTTCCCTGGCAGCAGAAGGCTCAGAGAGCTGGGAATATGAGCTGTGCAGCCGTGCCCTCGCCACCACATCCACAGGAGAAACGCCCTTCACCAACTCTTCGAAACACATCCATGAGGGGCATTGGCACTTGAAAATAATATGTTGGCTGTCCTCCTAGGGTACAGATGACTACAGGTGTTGCAAAGGAAGTGGCTTTCTGGACCTCAGTGGAAATAATAAAATCCTGCTGTGGAGGGTAGGAGCAATGATTGCTATTATAAGCTACAGGGCAACAGAGTGGTGATGGGAATGTTTTGGTGTACAGGGATAAGATGGCAATGGTTAATGGAGTCCTAGATCATTAGGAATTAAATAGGCAGCTTTGTAAGTTCAAGTTGACATGTGTAAGAAAATTTTAGGTGTTGGGAGGGTGCTGAGAAATCTAACTCAAAGCTTTGAGGTAGATCATGACCTCTTACACACTGTTCACACCTAAGATAACTCCTAAATCCAGATTCTCTTGCTCACTGGGGAAGATACTTCCATCTGAGGACAGTCTCAGCACATGGCCATTGACATTCAGGCAAGTCCCTGGAAGGAATCTGTGAACATTTACCAGACTTTCTGGGAGCTATCAGATACTGACTCTGCACTGAAATGAATCCTCAGAGATCAAATGCATTGCTGTGAGCTGCCAGTCCTAAGGCAAGTCAGGTGGCAGATGGAGTCTGGGCCCAAGCCCATCTCATAAAGGGTCCAGTGGGAGACTGACCCATGCTGTTTCTTCCTCCAATCCTAGAACATACATGTATAGTGGACAAAATGTGGAACTCCCAGATTTGTGCCTTGACCCACTCAGTAAGAGCTGTCATGGTAGGAACGACTTAGTAGAAGCCCTTGGAACTCTTTCCCACTCCAGCATATGCTGACCTACTTCATCCATGGGGGCAGTGCAAAATTAGGAGATTAGAGGTCAGGTTTACCATCAAAGACTGTAAAAATGCAGAGGTAGGTATTACTACCTCATCTGCATTTAATTCACATGCATCAACAGAGCTAAATCTGGGGAAATTACATTTAAATTCACAAGCATGTGCAGATATCATAAAATAAAAGTCATAGCAACAGTAACAATCATATAAATTAATGTGGTTTTTTCACCTACCAACTAGGAGCCGTAACATGGGTCCGTATAGAAAGGAAATCAAATTAGCCAATTGAAGACAAGCTTGTATTGTGCAGGGTAAGGAAGGAGGCTTTAAAAAACCCATTTCCAAGACGTGTTCAAAGAGCATGGGCTAATTTGTGACCCGGGTCAATAAAGCAAAACTCTCCTTGCAAGGCCAGAACTAGCAGCCACCACACAAGGACCTTTCCTAAATGGATTAATTCTTAATATGAAATAGGACACCTGAGGAGGAAAGCAATGATTTTCAGACAGAGCACATGACAGTTAATTCCTCAGAATTGTTTAATTTCACATAATGAGTGACCTAGAAACTCTAATATTCAAAATCTACTCACATTACATAAGGCAACCCACCCAAACTTGGAGTAGAGAATTTCATCAATAATCTAGAGCCTATCATTATTGCCTCCTTTTTTCCCTGGGACCTTTATTAGCACATTTTCTCTGGTACAAAATAGCAATTAGATTCAATTTTATCCTCCCCAGATTAGTTTCCAAATCTGCAAAGTAGATTAACAACTTTTTTCGTCAATATTTGGGCTCAGTGAAGAAAGGCTTTCCCTGACCTCCATCTCCCCAGGGACTCTGTCCCAGGTCACTGCTGTCTCAGGCTTCCCACACAACTCAAAGGAGCTCAGAACAGTCAATCCATTTTCTGGTGAAGTCTTAGTTTCCAGTAAAGTCTCTGGAATGGAGCCTGAAATCACTTGCAATGTCTCTGAAAGCACATGTCCTGTGATAATCTATGGCAAGATAATCTATGACAAATCTCAGGTGGACCAAGAAGCAAAAAGGATGGTTCCTTAGCTAGAAGAGAAATACAAAGTAAACAAAACACTCAGAGTCCCAAAGCTAAACATTCCAAGGATATAAATGAATATTATTTCAGGTATCTGGAAGTTCTACCCAGTTGCTAAAAATCACAGGTGACTGTCAAAAACAGGTTTGGATAAAATTCACAAGATAAACATAACATCATATGCTTCATTTATATTTTTCTGTAGCATGCAAACACTTTTTAAAACCTATCACCTGAGTCCCATTAGAAACTAAGAGAAGAAAGAAGTCACTCGTGTAAGGAGAAAGGTAAAACCCCATCAGGGCAGAGAAAATGCTCATCTTCTTGGCCACTGTATCTATCACCAGTGCCCCACAGGGTACTCAAGGCACAGTAGGTGTTTAGTACAAGTTGCTTGAATGAATGCACAGAGCAAAGACAGAGGTAAGTTAAACACTTTTGGAAGACAATCCCCACCTACATGATTCATCATCTTCCCATTAACTGAGCTTCAAGCCATCATGAGAAACTTCCTTTGGAAAAATGAAGCTCTTTCAGAACACTTTCTTATTTGACTTATAACTTAAAAGGACACAAAGAACAGACATGCAGGATCAATTAATACTATCTCTCATTCTTTGGCTTAGAACAACTGTGCTCCAAAGCACTCTCTCCGTATTTCATCCAGTAGGTGGTTTATTTGTCTATTTGTCTAATATGTTATTATACGTCCCAGAAAAAAATCTTTGAGAAATATGTTATTGAATATTTTGATCATGTTCTTTGACATATTCAAACAAAGTTCTCCCATCCTCTTTCCTATCTTCTTTCCCTTCCTTTTTCTGTCCTTTCTTCTTTCACCCAACCCAGTCACGTCCACCTATTTCTTACCCTTCTCTGTTCCTATTTTTGAGGCAAAACAGTTCCTCTCTTCTGCTTCTTTGATTTAAATATATCCATGTTTCCTGGATATAACAACTTAATTACTCTTTCTAGAAAAAATAGCCATATCTAGTCTTAATTTCCCTCTTCCTCATAATTGGATAATTGCACAGTTGGTAACTCAATCAGTTAATTGTGTATGTGCAAAAAAACTGCTTTAATATGTTAAAGACACTGTTTTATTTAGTTGTTAGCAAAAGGGATTAATGTTTGGGTTTAGAGGATCCGTGGGCAGGTTACTTTATAACTTCCACATCCTGTTAGTGGCACCTGGGACAACATCTGCTCCTAATGAAGACAAAGCTTCTTACAGACAAACTTTGTTATCTAAGAATTGGATGAAACATATTTCTTAGAACTAAAAATCTATAGTGTTTTCACCAGTATGGGGACACTATGGTTGTTGACCATTGTCCAAAGCAACCACAACCTTTGCAAAAACGAGAGAAGGTGTATAGAGAAACAGCATCTCTTAAGAAGGTCAAAGAACTCATTCAGGTCCTAATGTGTAAGGTTTCTTATTTCAGTCTCGTGATTAAACACCCTGGAGTCTAGAAGCTAATTGATAGGATATTTTTCTACCCATCATGGATAGAAAAGAGCAGAAATTTTTAATGGATCCTCCCACGCTTAATATTAAGTATTAAAGTGGTCACTCTGTCCACTTGGACCACACCCCTCATGTCCACCTTCCAGCACCAGGGACAGAGCTACATCTAGGAATAGGCAAAAGGAAATTTTAATCTTCCTCTCTCCATAACCAAGGAGGTATGCAAGGGTACATTTGTACCCTGACAAGAGCCACATTCTCAGCTTATGGAATAAATACTGCCTCACTGGAAATAGTTTTGAACTTAACAGGTATTTTAAATGCTATCTCTTAAAACCTCTAAAATGAAGACTCTAATGTTTGTGCAGGTTTGTCCCTGTACTCTCACTGGCTCACCCCAGTGCTCTTTTTCTCTGAAAGTGATTGTAAAACCAGCTCCGAAATATGCTGCAGGTTCTCATGACTATGATCTAAGCCCTTTCAGATACAGAGAGGATTACCAATCACAATTTCAGGATTCTGCTTGCTAGTGACTTCAACATTTTACTATACGGTCATGTATTGCTAAAAAATACATAAAAAGTATAACAGTCTTCTCTTAACTCCCTCCCCACCACACACACACACACACACACACACCTCATGGATCAGAACTAAGGAGAGTATGTGGAGAGCCAAATAAGACGCAGACCACTTGAACCAACATTCATAAGCGTATAGAATAAAATGATGAATAAAGATAAGCCACAAAAAAGGTGAATACTCTGAATACCATAGCCCAGGGGTGTCAAACTCATTTTCACCCAGGGCCACATCAGCCTCGCAGTTGCTTTCAAAGGCCCGAATGTGATTTTAGGACTGTATAAATGTAACTACTCCTTAACTAGGAGCAAGGAGCTCAGCGCCGCTGACAGGCGGAAACAAGCAGGCCAGGTAAAACAAGGCGGAGGGCTGGATTGGGCCTGCAGGCTCTGTGTTTGCCACCTGTGCCATAGTCTAACCCTGAATCTGACAATCATGTCTACTACCTGAGACAGAAAAAATAAAAATCCAGTGAGGGACCAGGGTTCAATTCCTTTGAACATCCAAATATTTATAAACAAAGAGACAAAGATCAAAGGAAATGACTACTTGTGGAGATGAACAGTAATTGGCCTCAATTGGGTTCTCCCTGGGGCAATGGGAGATGCTTAGCCAATTGTACTGAAGACAAAGGGGCTGCTGAGTGTTTTTCTCCAACTCTCCCCTTGCTGTTACCCCACACTACCCTCAGTGCAAACAAGAGAGGGTCTTTGTACACAGAGGACGTCATCCACCGGCCAAGATGTTGGGATCAACAGATTGCTGGATGGCCTGCAATGGCAGCTGAAGAGTAAAGTAAAAAGTAAATCAGCAAACCAGCAAAAGCAATTCCATGAAAGAAAAAAATTGTGATAAGTGGTACTAAAGCAATTGAATATCCATAGGCAAAAACAAAAACCAAAACAAACTTTGACCTAAACATCACACCTTATACAAAATGTTGAGTTAACTCTAGACCATAAACTTAAATGTAAAACATAAAACTTCCATGGGGGAGAAAAAGCATAGGAGAGAATTTTCCTTATCTAAAATTAGGTAAAGAGTTTTTAGACTTGACACCAAAAGCACAATCCATAAGAGAAAAAAACTGAAAAACTGGACCTCATCAACATTAAAACCTCTCAGCTCTGTGAAGAAACTGGGTAAGGAAATGAAAATTACAGATTGGGAGAAAACATTAGTAAATCACGTATCTGACAAAGTTCTTTTATTTAGAATCTATAAAGAACTCCCCTGTGCTTTACCACAAAGTAAAAAGTGTCCTAGTTATGAATCCTGACTCCTCACTCCTCCTGTATAATGTGCATCACCCTTTCGACCTTTGGAATCCAAATCACTTCCCCCTCTCATCTTCCCCTTTATAAAACTAAAAAAAAAAAAGTGTTTTCTCTGGTACCACTCACCTTGCCACTCACCACTTATCATTTCTTCTCCCCTTGCATCCCCTGCCAACTCTGAAAAGATACATTTGCAGCTGTTATATTAAATTTCTTGTCTCCGTTCCCTGACATTTCCTAGACTCCACTTTCTTCTGCTTGCTAGGGCTGCTGCTCTATTCTCTGCTTTTTACCTGCATGAAACATCACTTTATCTTCTGCAACCTTCTGCTTCTGATTTTTATGAATGCTATTGAAATTATCAGATGCCAATGATGTGAAAAACGGAGACATTCTACTGATGTTCTCTTGGCTAACATAAACATGACCCCCGGGAAACATTTTTCTTATCAAATTGCTTCTCCTGTGGTGTGAAAGGACAAATGGAATGAGCTGAAACAATTATTCAGAAACTCCAGACCTTAAGAGCAACAGCTGCTACTGATAATGAAGTAGGATTTTGTTCTGAACTATGTCACCATTAATCATGTTTCCTAGATAAGTTCCTGACTCTCTCCTTGGCCTAGATGAAGAGAGACAGTGGACAAGACTCCAGAGTTGAGGACGCAGAAGAGAGTTAACTCACTCACTTAACGAATCAAGGGAAGCTGCTTTGGTGACTGAGCACACGGAGCCATTCATTTCTCTAATCATCACAAAGCTGGATGACAGCTGTGATTCTAGTCTACCTCATCTGGGCATTTCCTTAGGCCTCATGCATGCGAACAAGTTTGTTTTGTCCTTTTTTAAGTAAAATAACAAGAGAAAATCTTTGTCAAGCAGTTAGAACCTGGGCTATTTAGCTATTCCAGAGAACTGCTTTGGGGCCTGCAATTGCTGGCTTTCTGTACTTCGCATGACTAGAAATCCCCGGTGCTCAGCGCTGATCTCAGCCAGTCAGCCCTCTGGTGCAGCAGAGAGCAGACCATGCAGACGAGTAGACACATTGCTTTTTTAATGGCTGGACCCAAGCTTCCCTGCAAGGAAACTTCAGCTTGGAGCCACTTGTGCACGCATCAACCACTGCTAATACAAGTCACGTGTCTACGTTGGGAGAAATTACCGTGGTCCCGGACTGCCAAATAAACAACATCTGGGCCAGTTCGCTGAAGCTTGGTCCTTAATATGCTTTCCTGGCTTCTAAAGAGTAAGAAGGCACAGGATGAGCCTGGGACAAAAATATGTACTCTTGAGCTAGTATTTAAGGCAACTAGAGTAGAAACACAGTAAGGAGAGAATATGAACATTACATTTAATTATTAAGGTCCAGAGAATCCAACGAGTATTAGATAGACTTCAGTGAAAATTTATTGAGCACTTAGTAAATATTAGGAGCTGGGGTTGGAGCTGTTAACAAGACAGACAAGGCTTCTGCTGCATGGGGCTCACGTTTTCGTGATAAGGAAAAAATATGGAAATAACACGTCAATAAAACATCACCAATAATGACACATAATATGAGGATAATAAATCAGGGCGATATGACTGAGAGTGACTGAGTGGGGAAGGAAGTGGGAGAGGGGGTAATCATGCAAGGCCTCTAAGGATGAGACATTTGAGCTGAGATCTTCATGACTAGAATGAGATGCCCATGGACAGCTGTAGGGAAAGGTAATTCCTGGAAAAGGGAACAGAATGTGTGAATACCTTGAGATGGGAACAAGCCGGGTGTGCTCCAGGATCGGAAATGCCAGAGTGGCAGGAGGGTAGTGTCTAAGCCCAACTTGCACAAGACAAAGTTAAACAGGTAAGGAAGATGTGATTCAAAGCCACTGTAACAGAGGAGAGAGACAATACGGCAGTCCAGAGTCAATGGGACTGAAATGAGGGGCAGGGGAATTTGTAAAACCTGGGGTGGGGGAGTTGTAGGTCATCTGTGTCTGCTATTGGCCTTACCCAAAGTAAAGTAAACGTCCTATCTTCCTGAAAGGAAGTAGTTTTATAATTTGGAGAAAAGGCTCAGTGAATTCAGGTCCCTGCCCTCCTGTAGAAACTGGGACACAGGGGTACAGTCTTTCTTGAGTACATTTCAAAGGGGTGGCTCCTAAGTCCTTGAGAAAGACATTCCAGGTTGTAAAACTGGCTAGGGACTGTTTAAAAGATTTACATCTCAAAGGATCAGAGATACTTTACAATTGCAAGTTTTCTAAAGAAAATGTTCTAAGAACAGGGAGGCCGGGAATACAGACAGGAAGAAGCCTGTTTCCAGTTTAGTCGCACTGAGGGGAATGCTAAAGCTGTCTTGGTCATGGAGAGCTGGTGGCATGAGGTGAGGCTATGCAGATAGACCAGGAACCACCGAACACCATGGCGGAGGCAGGGAGACACACTACACTCCAAGAGTAGCAGGGAGCCGTAGAGGCATTAGGCAAGACAAAAAACTTATCCTTGTCATCTTCCATTTACACAAATGACATATTTGGTGTAGAGGATATTAACAGATATCAAGCACTTACAATGTATAGTACATGCACTGTTTTATTTAATCCTTGAACACCTTGAGGCTGACAAACCTACATAACTTTGGCAGCTATTAATTGGCAGGGTTAATTGTTCGGCAATTTAAATATCCTCATTTTAGAGTTGAAAGAATGAAAGGTTAAGCAACTTGCCCTAAGGTATCAAGCTAAGTGGTACCTCATGTCCCCCAAATTCTTAATACTGAAGAACTTCAATGATTCCCATTTTCTATTCAACATCAAGTTTACTGGCGATCTCATCCAGTCTTGTGGCTTTAAATGTCATCCAAATGCAGATGACTTCAAATTTTAACTCCAGCCACACACCCTGCCCTCACAGCTAGGTGATGTCATGTGACATAGCCACTTCATGTGGCGTAGCCACTGAAGTATAGAGCAGTCATTGGTGGGGAGGTCGTTCTGAAAATAATTTCCACTCTGATAATAAGAGAGAGATGTATGAGGACAACCTTCTAGGCCATCTCATTCTTTCTTTAACATTGTTGGATAAGGAAGTGAAAACCTCTCTTGTATGAGCCTCACCAGCACAGTGAAGATGATGAAGTAGAAAGACGGGGACACCCTGGGTCTTTCATGATCATTGAGCCAATAAACTAGTCCAGAACCACAGTTCTGCAGAGTTATTATTATGTAAGAGAATATTACATATTGATTTTTAAGTCTCTTACTTGGTTAGCCTGTCACCTGCACCTGAAAGTAATCTAGCCAAAGGCCGGCATAATAATTGAAGCCTAACCATTAGTCAGATCAAGCCATCCCAACTTTCTCACTACTCAAGATGATGCAACTGTTGTGCAGCTTACTTACTGAGGCATACTCCAAGAAAATCCAACCATACCCAAAGCCCCCTCTAGAGAAGATAACCTCCAGGTGATGCTCTTTCTATGTTCATTCAACAAACACTGAGCATCTGTTATGTGCCAGAAACTATTCAAGGCCCTAAGGATACAGCAGCAATGAATTAAACAGGCAGACATCCCTGCCCTCATGGAATTTACCTTCTAGGAGGGGAAGACAGACCATGCATGGTTTGGACTTCAAGAGCTCACACACATAATATTCTCCTATTTCTGGCCAAATACTTGCCGATCCCCTTAACAGGAAGAGCCATGTGACTAATTCTAACCAAGTGTGGTGAATGTGTTGTGAGCAGGACTGATATGTGTTCCTTCTGGGCCAAAACATTTCATTTTCAGTGCAAGAGACACTCTCGTCTCCTGTCTCCCACACTGGAAGGAGTATGTGATTGAGATGGAGGTGCCACAAATGGTCTGGATTTCAAAGTCAGCTCTTAGAGGACAATTGTCCTAGAGAATCATTTTAACCTGCAATGCACTTTGCACGAGCAAGAAAAAGACGTCATTGTGTTTGGCCACTAAGATTTTGTGCTTCATTTTGACTGTATAGCCTAACTAATATAATGTATTGGATGGTGCATTTGACTAGAAATCTCTTCTTAAATACAATTTTCTCACACAGTATAGCTTATGGAAGCATTTGGAAATTCTGAACATACTTTGTAAACAGTATGCATCATTTTCGTTAGTTTCAGTGTGTGTGATAAACAGACATGCACACACTGAACAAAATTATTGTAAGCAAAGTCAGATTCTGATTCCTGCCAGTCACTCATCACAACTTCCCTCTAAATATAGCCTCTCCTGTTCTAAAAACCACAAGGTAACAATCCTAAGAAGCCACACATTCTAAAAAAAACCAGTTCAGAGCACTATAGCCCCCCCAGTGCTCTGAACTGGCTTTTTTTCCAGATAGTTTTATATATATATATGTGTGTGTGTGTGTGTGTATGTGTGTGTGAGTGTGTGTGTGTTTATATATATGTTTTTTGTCAGTTATATATATAGTTACATACATATATGTGTATATATATAATTAGTTAAGGCAGAAGAATACTAACTTCAGTTGTTTTGCAGTAGAATGAATGAATCATCACCATGTTTTTATTTTTTCTGTGCTTTTTTAATACGACTCTGGAATGTCCTAGGACACGAAGCGGCCATCTGTCATCCCAGGAGAGCGCTCTGTTGTGAACACTGTTCTTTTTCAGTGATTTCCAAGATATTTGCTCTGGAACTTTTTTCTACTCCTAATCATTTACCAATGAAAAATACCAAGTACCAAATTCATCATGTCATAATATTTTTAAATGGTTATTAGATTAACTCTCTGTAAGACATATTCGATATTATCATTTTTCATATGCTGATAACCAGGATTTACATTGATCTCCAGGCTTCTAGGAAAAGATCCCTTTGTTGCAAAAGTGGATAAAAGTTTTCTTAAATGCTCTTCGGGAGTTTCTTTAACAGGATGTCTCTTTGAAAGATGATGGTTGTAACGTTATGAAGACAGAGAACATCCCTGATTCAGCCAGTACCTCATCTCCAGGGCCCAGTTTAGTGTGTGCACATAGTAGGTATTCAGTAAAACTTGTTATATACTAGCCCATTTCAATTCTCCGCAGCTGATTATTTGCATAAATGCCATTATAAATTGTATAAAAGAGTGCTTAATTAATGTGTTGAATGAATTAATGTATAAATTCAGATATCTGAGTTGGAAATCCATTGTCATTCGTTGATATTCTAGCATCCTGGCACCATTTTCCAAAATTAGTAGCATTTTTTAAAATAATAAAAAATTAAATAAGAATCATGCTCCATACCCCTGAAAAATAGGATATAAAGCCCTTCATAAATAATAACAGATAATCCTAATTTATCTGCATATCTTGATTCACTCATGCTTTTATACTTTTTCTATTATTTTTCCCTATAATAGATAGATGTCCACATCCTATCCCAGAACCTATGGATACATGGCAAAGGGACTTTGCATATATACATATAATTAAGTTAAGGATCTGCAAGTGGGGAGATTATCAGGGATTATCCAGGTAAAGCCTGATTAATCACGAGCATCCTTGTAAGGGAAGGAGGGAGGCAAGAAAGGCAGATGTGTGGACCGAACAAGAGTCAGGGCCAGGGAGATATGCAGAGTCGCTGCCTTTGAAGATAGAGAAAGGGGCCATGAAGCCAGGAAATGAAGGCGGTCTTTAAAAGATGAGCAAAGGAAACGGACGTTCCCCAGAGTCTCCCCAGAGGACACAGCTCTGTTGACTCCTTTGGACTCCTGTCTGCCAGAACCATGGGATAATACCTTTGTTAAGCCACCACGTCCATGTTCATCTGTTATAGATGTAATAGGAAACTAACACAACTACTATTTCCAATTTTTTATAAATTTAAAAATTGTCAGAATATAAAATTGGGAAAAATTATTGAATTTAACATTAGCAAGAATAACACTATCATTTTAGGACAAATTCTCCAATATTCTTTTCTTAATGAGACATCCTTTACATTAAACAGACAGATTTTAAGTGTACAACTTGATGTCTTGACAAATGTATAAATCTGTAGAATCATCACCCCTTTGAAAGCATAAAGCATTTCCATCCACCCAGAAATTCCCCTTGTGCCTCTTTACAAGTTAAACTCCTCAGCTACTCTCAAGGTTTATCATTTTAGGTTATTTCCCTGTTTTGTAACTTGTAAAAACAAAGTGATACTTTTTTGTGTCTGGCATTTTTCAGTCAACAAAATGATGTTGAGATCCATCCATGAGTTGTTTGTTGGTTTGTTTGTTTGTTTGCTCATTTTGCTGAGTGGTTCTGTTCTTTAGTATATGATTATACCAGAATTTGTTTTTCCATTCACCTTTTGGTAAGCAATTTGCTTATTTGGGGCATTTAGCAAGTACTGTGTTTTTAGGACTATAAGATGCACCTAGGTTTTAGAGGAGGAAAATAGGAAAAATATTTTGAAGCAAAAAATGTGGTGAAATATTTAATAACACAAATAACACAGGCTGTCGCCCCCACCAACAGTGAGCCAGGTAAGCTACATTCAGACTATAAGATGTACCCCCATTTTCCTCCCAAATTTGGGGGGAATGGTGCGTCTTAATCCAAAAAATATAGTACACATAGAACTGCTCAAAACAACCTTGGGAAAGTCTTTTTGTATGTGTGTGCACCAGCATGCATTGCTCTTAGGTACGTAGCTAGCTCCGGAAGTGAAATTACTGGGCATAAAGTAGGAGAGTTTATAAGAAACCACTAGTTTTCCAACTGGTTGTTCCATTTTTATGCTCCTATCAATAGACATTTTTCTTATGTCTTATTTTGTGAAATGTTGCCTCAAATCTTTTTGCTCTTTCTTATTGGGTTGTTATTTTGTTATTGAATTGTAGGAGTTATTTAAATGTTCTGGATATAAGGTCTTTGTCAGATACATGTAACATATATACACATATATATGTCTATATGAACTTTAATATTTTCTCACACTCAGTGGTTTTTTCATTTTATTTTTAAGTGTTTTTTGATTAGCAGAAATGTTTAATTTTGAGATAGTTCAATTCATAATTTGTTTTGTAGTTTGTGCTTTATTTTTTCATTGCCTTTAGAGACAGAGGAAGGGAAGGAGGGAGACGGAAGGAGGAAGAGAGGAAGAGAGAGAGAGATGGATGACTGGGTCTTCCTGTACATGTCCTAACTGGGTATTGAACCCATGAACTTTTGGTCAATGGGATGACGCTCCAACCAACTGAGCCACACCGGCCAGGGCTGTCATTTGTGCTTTTGTGTCCTTTCAAAGACATCTTTGCTCAAGTTAGGGTTGTAAAAACTTTTTCTTATGGTTTCTTAGAGGAGCATTATAGTATTAAGTTTTACATTCAAGTCTATAATGTCAAATTAATTTTTGTTAATGGTGTGAATAGGAGTCGTTTCATTTTTTTCCCACAAGATATCCAGTTGCTCCAACATCATGTCTTAAAAAGACCGAATTTTATCAGTTGAATTACTTTCACAACTTTGTCAAAAAACTATTAATCATAATGGTGCTCCCTTGATTAATTTTCCTCTTTACACAAAACCGATGGCTGCAGATTAGTAGTAAATTTTTAAATCTAGATTATTCTGGCTATATTAAACCTTTGTATTTCTACAGGAATTTTAGAATCAGTTTGTCAGTTTCTACAAAAAGTATTATGTTTGAATTATGAATGTGGACTCAATCTGAGAATAGATCAATTTAGGTAGAACTGATATGCCAAATATACTGAATTTTTGAATTGATAAACATGGCATAGTTCTCCATTTACTTATATCTATATTTACTTTCTCTCAGCAACATTTTGTAGCTTACAGTGCAGAAGTCTTACACATCTCTATGAGATATTTAGAAAAAATTTAAACAGTTTTTGATACTAGTGTAACTGGTATTTAAAATTTTTGTATCCAATATTTTTCTTTGTATGTATAAATATACACTTATGGAATCTGTAAATTATACCAGTTTTTTTCTTCCTTAACAATATGCCTTTTTAATTTTTCTTATTACACTGGTTAAGACATTGAGCACAATGTTGACTATATGTGAGAAGAGTAGATATTCTTGCTTTATTTCTATACATTGTGTGAAAGTGTTATATATTTCACTATTAATTATGATGGTTAGTTTTAGGTTGTTTAAAGATGCCATTATCAGACTGAGGAATTTTCCTTCTATTACTAGTCTCCTGAGAGATCTTGTTTTTTGAAATCATAAGTGGAATTTGAATTCTGTCACATAATTTTTGTGCACCTACTGACAGATCATGTGGCTTATCTTTTTTTTCCTGTTATTAGAAAAAGTTACATTGATTAAGTTTTTTCAAGTTTGAACCATCCTGCATTCGTGTAATAGAATCCACTAGGTCAAAAAATACACTAGGTCACATTTTTTATTTGAATATAGAACTGGGTTATATATGTTAATGTTTTCTTGACTATTCTTGTGTCCAGGCAATAATGGCCAATAATTTTCTTTACTCATGATATCTTCATCAGATTAGTATTGGTGTTACTCTGGCCTAAAAAGTGAATTTGAAAATATTCTCTATTTTTCCTCATTCTAAAAGAGTTTGTGTAAGATTGGTATTAGTTCTTCCTTAAAAATTTTATGAGAACATCTACCAATGTTCACATGTTACCAATGAAGTCACCTGGGCCTGAAATTATCTATTGAAATGTTTTAAATGACAAGTTTAATTTCTTTTTTAAATATAAACTATTTTCTATTTCTTCTTGTGTCAGTTTTGATAAATTAGTTTTTCAAAATATTTAATCATTTTCACAGAGTTGTTAAACTTATTGTCATAAAGTCATTTAGAATATATTCCCTTATTTTTTTTAGTATCAGGAAGACCTCTAGCAAGAGTCCTTTTATATTGCTGATACTAGCAATATGGTTGTTTCTATTTTTTCTTGCATGATCTCAATAGGTTTTTGGCAACTATATATATATATTTATATATATTGAGAGAGAGAGCATGCACAGAATATATATTTAATAACTAACTAACTAACTATATATATATATATATATATATATATATATATATATCACTGATGCTTTCCCTACCATTTGTCTTTTTTTTTTAATTTCATTGATATTTGGTCTTATTTTTATGATTTCTTAAAAATAGGTCAAGTTTAACTTTCTCTATTTTCTAGCTTCAGTGGGATTAAAATGGTTCATAATGTCAAATCCTCTACACTATTACTGACATTTTGGAGAGCTGTGTATCAATATCTGCAACCATAATTGCAAATTTATCTATTTATTTCCCTCAATTTTCTTTCCATATATTTTAAAGTTCTGTTGTTAGGTTTACACACTTAAGATACTGTTTTCTTGATGAATTTACTCTTTTATAATTATAAAATATTTCTCTTTTTATCGAATAATATTTCTTATTTTGAACTCTATATTTTATGATTTAACTATGTCTGATTTCTTTAATAGTTCATATTTGCACAGTATGTTTCTATCCCTTTATTTTCAAATTACCTGTCACTTTGTATTTAAAGTGCCTCTTTTTTAAATAGTATATATATGGGGTTTCCTTTTTATCCATTCCATTAACCTTTGCCTTTTAATTGGAGACTTAGCCTAATTTCATTTAATGTAATTATCAATATGGTTGAGTTTAAGTCCACTATTTGGGTTTTGTTTTATCTTTTTCTATGTTTGAAATGTGCTCTTTGCTTTTCTTGACTGCTCTTTTCTTATTACTTTGGGTCAAATACTTTTATTATCTATTATATCTGCTTCATTGGCTTATTAGGTATGTCATTGTATTATAAATATTAATTTTAAGTATGCAGTATTCTTAACTTTATATCAGTTAATTTATAAAGACACTTAAAGAAAAGGAACACTGTACTATTTATTTTGTAAGAAAAAATATTAACACCCATCCAAAAGAACCTATGCACCCTAATGTTCATAGCAGCACCATTTACAATAGCTAAGTGCTGGAAACAACCCAGGTGCCCATCAGTAAATGAATGGATCAAAAAACTATGGTACATCTACACAATGGAATTCTATGCAGCTGAAAGAAAGAAGGAGCTCATACCCTTTGCAACAGCATGGATGGAGCTGGAAAGCATTATGCTAAGCGAAATAAGCCAGGCAATGAAAGACAAATACCAT